>PVKA01000622.1:173984-188946 GCA_004027165.1 Ctenomys sociabilis | reverse complement strand
AAAAAAAAAAAAAAAAAAAAAAAAAAAAAAAAAAAAAAAAAAAAAAAAAAAAAAAAAAAAAAAAAAAAAAAAAAAAAAAAAAAAGAAAAGCTCATGGTGGGGCACCTAGAACATTCCAATATAAAAAAAAAGATCAGGAGAATGTAGATTGCTGCAGGACTTGCGGCAGTCCAGGGCACCATGGAGCCTATGGGAGCACTGCAGCAGGGGTTGCCCACTCCTGTAGCTATTCCTTTACATTTTCCCCTGATGGTGATTGATTTAAAAGACTGTTTCTTCTCTACCCCTCTCCATCATGAAGATAAAAACATTTTGCCATTAGTTTACCCTCTATTAATAATCAGGCCCATCATTTTCAAAGGTGTTGTCTACCACAAGGCATGGGAAATGCTCCAACTCTGTGCCAAGAGTTCGTGGCTGCAGCCATTCAGTCAGTATGATGGCCTACCGCTGCATACATGATCCATCACACAGATGACATTCCTCTTGGCGCATGAATTCCCCATCCATCTTACAGCGCATGTTTATCCAATTAGATGCTGCCCTCCACAATGCAGGTCTAGTGATAGCCCCTTAAAATGTGCAAACTATAGCACCCTTTTCATATTTGGGACACCTTATTCAACAGAGACAAATTGTGTCCCAAACTGTTCAGATCCAGGTTAAACATCTTACAGTCCTAAATGATTTTCAGACTTTACTTGCTAATATTAATTGGCTCCACCCAGCTCTTGAGCTAACTATTCAGGAGTTAAATTCTCTCCTTGATATTCTCAAGGGAGACAGCCCCTACTTCTGAAAGAACACTTATGCCAGAGGCTAAGACTGCCTTAAATATTAAGTTAATCAGGCTCTTTCTAATGCACAGCTCTCTAGAGTTGACCTATCTTTGCCAACTTTTTTCATTATTTCCCCAACTCAATATATGCCTCCTGGGGTTCTTTGGCACACTCTGGCTCTTTTGCAATGGCTACACATGCCACATACTCCACACAAAACTATAAGTTCCTTTCATAATGCTGTGGCAGAACTGACTGCATGTGGATGAACTCGTGAGACTCAGCTCCTTGGTCATGAGGTACATTATCATTGTTCCCCTTTCTTCAGTTCAACAAAAATGGTTATGGCAATTGCCATCCTTCGGCAATCTGCACTGGTTAGCTTCCCTGGTACTATTGACTGCCATTATCTTTCGGATAAATTAATGCAATTTATAAATTATTTGCAATTTCTTACACCCTTTGTCTTCCCTTCAAAACTAAGTTCAGCCCCTATAGCAGGGGGCATCTCTGTTTTCACAGATGGATCGGCTTCAGGTCAGGGAGGTTATGTAACAGCTTTCTCTCCAAGAATACAGGACACAGGTTTCTCTTCTGCACAACAGACTGAATTGCAATCAAGAATATGGGCGATGCAACTCCTATTAACCTATTTTCAGACAGTGCTTATGTCTGTGGTATAATGTGCTACACTGAAACTGCCACTAAACATGCTTATCAAGATCTTTTTCATTTACTCCACACTCTCCAGGTGGTCATACAGTCATGTCATGTTCCCTGTTTTATTGGTCATATACACTCTCCTTCTCAACTGCCAGCACCCCTCACTAAAGGGAATGCTGGTATAGACAGATTGCCAGGCGCTGTGACTATTGCTCCCTCAGATGCTGTTCAACAAGCTTCTGCATCTCAAACCACTTTTTATCAAAATGCTCCTGCCTTCCACAAACAGTTTCATTTGACTTGAGCACAGGCCTGGGAAATTGTTAAACAATGTTCTTCATGTATAAGACACTATTAACTTTTTAAATTCTACAAAAGATGGAAGTACGGCAGCAGAAAAACAATTCCATCAAATACATGCAAAAAGGCTAGGAAGGGTTCTTTGGAGAAATCTCTGTACTGGACAATGGAAGGGACCCAGCCTACTACTAACCTTGGGGAGAGGGTATGCTTGTGTTTTTCCAGAGAATGCTGAGTGACCTATTTGGGTACCAGAGCATGCTATCAAGTTATACCATAAAGCCAGATCTGGAGAAGTTAAGAGTGATAAGGTCAGATCCAATCTGGAGCCTACTGAAGGAACTGACAAAATGAAAATCTAAGGTAATATAATATATAATGGTAACTAAGCTAAATTTTACTAGTATTAAGACAAAAAATATAAAATATGCATATTAATTAGAGACAAAAGACTTTATTCCTAGCCAGTGAGATAGATCAGCAGTCTAAAGTGCCTGCTTAGGCAAGCTCAGGTAGTGCTCAGGGACTATGGTTTGATCCCTGGCACCAAATGCTGTGTCAGTCCTGCCCCCAGTGTGGGCTGAGCCAGCCACAAAAAAGAGGACTTTATTTCTTCCAGAATTTTCTGATAAGATCTCTGCTTATTGACAAATAACAAAATCTGACTAGTCTATTTATAATTATAAATTTCTAAAAATTATAATGTAGTTACTTACTATAAGTTAATCTGGTCAATAATATATAGTTGAGTGCACTCATAATTCTGTAAAGATGGTTGTGTGTACTGTGTATTGTGTATGTGTGTGTCATTCTATGAACAGCTGTTCCTTTTTTTCTTTGTTGATCATTTGTTCATAATTTGGAACATAGACCTAAAAGCATGCTTTCTCCTAAGTTACCAGCTGCTCAATGTCATGCCAAAATCAGTTTATACACAGTTTATCAAAACACTTAAATTAACTAAGCAAAAATTCCTTAGAATGGGGAGAAATTATTCAGAGGGGAGTCCTGTTGATGAATAGGAGGTGTGGCCAGACTTTTTGTTCATTAATGAGCTCCTAATAATCTCAGTAGTCTCTTAGGAGACACCCTCAATAAATTGGTCATTAGTTTAATGATAAAAGTCTTTCAGAAAAGTTACAATTGGGTTTTGTCTTTAAAAATGGTTTTGGTATAAAACTAAGAAACAAAGGTTTTCACATGTGTGTGTTAACTCATTATTGTTCATCTCATGGTGTAGTTAGTGTATTCACGAGTCCAAGAGTACAGGTCTTCTAAAATGCAAAACAAAGATTGTTCATTGTGATAAGACTTTCTTTTAGATCCCTAGCCCCTTGCCCCTGGGAAAAAAAAACTTGTGATGCATATCCCATTGAAGGATGACTAGTTTGCTGAAAATTTCTTATGTATTAAATTGAGAAGATTGGTTAAAAGGGTTAGGTTATGTCAAATGAAAATGTAAGTATGTCACACAATGTCATAGGATTGTCCTCCTACAATGTTGTATATGGTTTTGATTTCTAAATTTCTGTGTAAAAACATGTAATTTTTGTTTTATTAACATTCTATAGGGATTTAAATATTAGAATATCCATGGTTGTTGCAAAATAACAGTTTCATTTTATGTCTAAGGTGTTTTATATTCAGATAGATAGTAATGTTAACCTTATGCCTCTGTTACTGGGTAATAAGGCCATTAAGCTTCTCTATGGATGTTTAACAACTAAAGTTTGGAGACCAGAAATTAGAGAGATAGATGGGCTAAAAGGATAGCCAATATTTTGGCCCTAGCCTTTTGAGGTTAGTGAGGACTCAGCATATAAGAAAACCTCTGCTGTGACATCCTATAACTCAGTTGTGTCCCAAATTTTCTGATCAAGAAAATTATGGGGCCACAGAGGAAAGTGATCAATGACATATAGTATGTCTAAGAAGAGTCACCTAGAGAAAAAAAAATCTCTTAGATTTTCAGAGAGAGCAAATTGGTCAAGCAGCGCTGTGACTCATCCAGATGGCTGATACTGACAGAAGATCTAAGAGGTAAATTCTGAGGAGATTTGACTGACCTTGTCAGGTAGCAAAAGTTACATTTGTAGTTATACTAGTCTTCCTTCAACTTAGTCTTAACCATCAAGCAGAAAAGTATAACCACAAGGTGTGAAGAGTAATGTCATATTAATATGCTAAGCTGTAAAAGGCTCAGCAACTTCTGACACTTACCTTCTGTATCAATAACTCACAACTACTATGGACTATTGGACCATATAGAGTATACTGCTGAATTCAAGTACTGAAATCTTTGACTGGCATCAAGTATGAAAAGGTCCTCCGAAGATTTCTCTAAATACACCTTCCCTAACTGCAGTGGAACACCCATCTCTGACAAAATAAAAACAAAACTGGGGAATACGTTGGGGGCCTGGGAAGGTGGAGAATCAGTGCAAGGCGTATAGGGAGGTCTAGTGCTCAGTGCCTAAAGCAAACAAGCTACCTTAGTCCTGAGAGAGACATCCTTTCTGGTTAGGGTCGGCTATCAGTCACTAGGCAACCTTGTGTCAGGTGTTACTAACTTTGCAAAGATATAAATAAACATCTGCTTTGTTGGCTCCTGGGTCGTCTCACCAACCTGGCAGGTGAGCCACCACCTAGCCCAGCTTCTGTCTTCTTGTCTATCTTTTTCTTATTCCTGCTGCCATTTCTTACCAGGTAGAACCAGTCACACGGAGACCAACGGATCCCTACACAAAATAGTGAGCAAGATAGATAAAATTCCTTCCTTCTTGGTAGAACTCAGGGTGGAGGTCCAGACACTCACGTCATACAAGCATAAAAGTATAGATTAAAATAGGAATAAAAGAAACACAGTATTATGGACACTTATACTGGTAGCCTCACCTAGTAAATCTTAGGCTTACTTAGAAATATATTTTTATCTTACTCTCATTTGAGCATAAAACGGTGACATATATCATTGCTTCAACTTAGCCACTTCTATAAAGCTGTCTTTTGGAATAATTTTTCAAGTCAGAGTCATGGGTACTTGTCTTGCATTCCTTCCACCCCAACATTGTCCTCAGTGTCAGCAAGAACATTTAATTGAATAATGAAGCAAAAGTGCTCTCTCATATCTCTAGGGTTTTCCTTCTTCTCATTGATATCTGCCTGTGACTTGATGCACAGACTGGCACATCCAGTCACAGGACTCCAAACAGGCCACATTAATTTTAAGATACGTTCCTATTTTCAGAGATGTTAAAGTATGAATCTCAAAAGGGTGGCAGACAGTTAAGAGCTGATTCTAGGGTAAGATTAGAGATGAAAAAAGAGCTCCATGATTTAAGTGTGTCAGTTGTGAGAAAATGACTACCCTTGGACTTCTAATTTTCTTATCCATGAGATGCTAATATTGGAAACACTTATTTAGGATTACTGTGAGGATTAAAGAGTTTTTTGGCACAAGATTGGGTGGACGTGTGGCAGGAAATGTGCACTTGACAGATAGGATTGAGCTGGTGAGATGGCTCAGCTGACTAAATCACCAACTTAGGCAAGTTGAGGCAAGCACAGCTGGTTTGATCCCCAGCACTAAATCTTGGGCACCAGCCCTACCGCCATTGCAGGCTGAGCCACCAGAGTATGCATGTAGTGGTGCATGCTTATAATCCCAGTGCTGGAGAGGTTAAGAGCAGAAGGATCACCAGGAGTCGGAGCTGTATAGTAAGACCCTGCCACAACCAAGTTCATCATCATCATCATCATCATCATCATCATCATCAAAACTAGATGGGATTATCCTCTACTGTTTTGCATCATTTTCATTTCATAATTGTTTCTGTCACTTTTCTCATTGCTGAGACAAAATACTCAAGAGCCAGGGTTATATTATGCTGATATATTTATACATACAACTATTGATCTCAAATGTTCACTGTAAAAGTGTAACTGTTTCCTATGAACACTCTACAGAGATTTAATCACTAAAATGTTCATGGTTGATAAAAAACAGTTCTCCAGTTACACTTTATGTTTAAGGTGCCTAAGTCTGCTCCCATCTAACTAGATCTGGTATGCTATGTTATGTTTAAAGATAGATTCTTTTGTATTCCCTTGGTAGCTACTTCCCAGGAATTATTTATCTTTAATAGGAAGATCCAAAAAGAGAGGGGGACACAAATGCCAATACATGATGTCCCAAGTATTCAAAATTCGCTTTAGTGTTCCTGAAAAAGTTTTACTTAAGAATCTGGTGCCTGAGCCGGGTGTGGTGGCGCAGGCCTGTAATCCCAGCACTCGGGAGGCTGAGGCAGGAGGATTGTTGTGAGTTCGAGACCAGCCTGAGCTACAAAGTGAGCTTAAGGCCAGCCTAAACTGCATAGTGGGACCCTGTCTCAAAAAGACAAAAAAGCCCCTCAGTGCCGACGGAGTTCTTCGTTTTGGGACTGAATCGTCTTCACAGGAGGATTTTTTTCTTTTCCCCCTACTGTTGCTGCTTCTGCTACCGCCGCCGCCACTGGGCCATCTGCCCCGACCCCTTCCTGCCGCCCCACCCCTGGTCCCACCCAAGATGTCAGAGGATCTAGCAAAACAGCTGGCAAGCTACAAAGCTCAACTCCAGCAAGTAGAAGCTGCATTATCTGGAAACGGAGAAAATGAAGATTTGCTAAAATTGAAGAAAGATTTGCAAGAAGTTATAGAACTAACCAAAGACCTTCTGTCAACTCAACCTTCAGAAACTCTTGCAAGTTCAGACAGTTTTGCTTCTAGTCAGCCCACTCATTCATGGAAAGTAGGAGACAAGTGTATGGCAGTCTGGAGTGAAGATGGACAGTGTTACGAGGCAGAGATTGAGGAGATAGACGAAGAAAATGGCACCGCCACAATCACGTTTGCTGGTTATGGCAATGCTGAAGTGACTCCACTGTTGAACCTCAAGCCTGTAGAAGAAGGAAGGAAGGCAAAGGAGGACAGTGGCAGCAAACCCATGTCAAAAAAAGAAATGATTGCCCAACAGCGTGAATATAAAAAGAAGAAAGCTTTGAAAAAAGCACAAAGAATAAAGGAACTTGAGCAGGAACGAGAAGATCAGAAGGTGAAGTGGCAGCAATTCAACAACAGAGCCTATTCTAAGAATAAGAAAGGCCAGGTAAAGAGGAGTATTTTTGCCTCGCCTGAGAGTGTAACTGGCAAAGTTGGAGTAGGAGCTTGTGGAATTGCTGATAAACCTATGACACAATATCAAGATACTTCTAAGTACAATGTTAGGCATTTGATGCCTCAGTAATCAAAAAAAAACTGTTGGATTTCATCTCTGCAGGGCTTTACATTTACCTTTTTACCCTTATATTTTTCTAAAGGTAAAGTATTTGCTAGGTGAGTAAGGAAGATACCATTGTGGTCATCGTTTGACTTCAATAGAATGAAACTTGAAGTTACATTTGATAAACTGTTATTCATTTAACTTTTCATTGCTACTACTATAATTCCCTCAGAGTTTATTGAATAAGGCAACTTTTCTAGATGGAAGCTGCTTCATTTGTCACTTAGGTTAATTGTTGATATACTAGCCAAGCCCCCATTGACAGTTATAACTTGGAATGTGACACACAATTGCTAATTGAGATATGAAAGCAAATGCCAACCCACCTTTTTCAGTTTGTTTTCAACCTTAAAGTCTAGCTACTATCAAGATAAACCTAAAGAGGGCCAGGGAGATAGTTCAGTGGCACAATTGCCTGCCTGGCAAGTGCAAGGTCCTGACTTTGATCCCTGGTACCCAAAAACAAAACTAAAAAAACCGAAACCATAGACCTAAAGATAGGTTACTTTATAATGGCAAGGTTTGTTTTGAGGAATTTCTTTCAATAACTTGTTTCCTAAGCCAATTAGGCCATCTCTAAAATTGATCTAGTTTTTTTTTATTCAGTTTTATGTAGAAAAACATGTTAGCTACCTTGTTAAGGTGATTCTTTTTGGTGTTCTGTGGATTTGTTTGTTACTTGTATGTTTGCTTTTTCTTTTTAACTTTTCACCTAAGGTAGTGGTACTGTTTTTTTGGATGTGTAATTTTTATGTTGGAAAACAAAAAGCTGATGTATAGCCCTGTATACAATGTAGATACTATTTTTGTAAAAAAAACAAGACTAAATTAATGAACAAGAGTATTGAATGTTTCATCATTAAAAATTTCTTGTGCATTAATCTGACCATAATTTCCCTGTATATTATGTTCATGTAGCTGAGTTTATGATTTTAATTAACTAGATCAAGTTGCCAGCATTTGTTGGTGTGAACATCAGTTATCCGAAGTTGAGTTTAAGCCAAATACATGCATAGAAAAGGGGTCTTCCTGTTAATGGAAGATGATTTTTAGGATGTGTGTTAATTTCATTTTTGTATGTTTAACTTTTAAATAAAGTGTTTTTAAAAATCAAAAAAAAAAAAAAAGAAAAAAAAAAGAAAAAAAGAATCTGGTGCCTTTTGATAATAATGATCCTAACTTTTCTCTCTTATAGTATATAGATGATTTTTTGTTAGTGAAAAGAGCCCAGAACCAAAAAGAGTTAGGAGAGTCCCTGAAAATGTGGGATTTTGTTGTTTTTAGGTGTCAAGTTTTATCTCTGCTGCTAAATCCTTTCTAGAAATAGCCTCTTGCTTGGATTAGAATTCAAAACAGCAAAAGCATTAAAGGATTAAACAAAAAACTCTTAAGTGCTCCAGCTCTGACCCTACCAGACATCACCGAACCCTTTCAACTGTTTATTCATAAAAAAGAAGGAGTTACAAGGAAAGTCTTAACTCATACCTCAGGGCCGTAAGCACCCAATGGCCTATTGGTCCAAAGACTGGACTATGTGGCTCCTGGGTGGCCATCATGCTTACAAGCCACTACAGCAGCTGCTATATCAGTAAACGTGGCTGACAAATTAACTCTGGGACAAAAATTGAGCATCTTCATGCCCCATGTGATAGAGACACTGCTATAGGGCCCTAATAAAAAGTGACTGTCTGGCACTAAACTGGTCTAGTACCAGAAAGCCCCCCTTAAAGACTCACATCTAACTCTTGAGACTATACAGGCCACTAATCCTGCATACCTCCTTCCAATGTTGTTGGAATCCCTGGAGCAAAATTTGTCTGCCAACAGGGAGCCTTCCTTTTTGAGGATGTCGAAGTGGACTTCACTGAGATTAAGTTGACTAATCATCCCCCAGTGTGGGCTCCCCATTATGGTAGGCTCAGATAATGGGCCTGCTTTTGTGGCTTCAGTAGTTTAGGGCCTTTCCAGTGTTTTGGGCCTAAAATAAAAGTTCAATACTGCTTGCTGGCCCCAAAAGCTTGGGCCAAGTATAGTTGCAAAACTGCGCCCTGAGGAGCACCTTGTCCAAACTGTGCCAGGAGACAGGTATGGACTGGGTGTCTGCGCTTCTGATGGCCCTGCTGCTGTCATGCTGTACCCCATACCGGGATGGGATCCTTCCTTTTAAAATCCTATTTAAAACATTGCCACCCATGGTGCCAGTATTGGAGAAACTATAAAAGACAGACACAAGGGATCACTGCCTTTGAATCCCTAAGTTGAGGGAGGAGATCTTGACATCCATTTCTAAACAAGAACTTGTTAAGTCCTTACAGGCCCTACAGTCTACTCTGAGAGCGCCAAATCTTAACCACTAGACCACCAGGGTCTACAGTCTACTCCGCAGGCTACACACTCCCTCCTCTGCCATCAACACCCACAACCCAGAAAAGCCTACACCCTGTTGGCAGCTGAGCTTAGATCCTTGGTAAGGATCAAGAAGCAAGACCTGTCAACTCTTGGACCCCACTAGACTAGGCCATACTCTGTTGTCCTGAGCACTCCCATCGCAGTCAAAGTAGCAAAAAATGTTAGATTCACCGCTCCCACATTAAGCGGACCTCAACAGTCAAATAAGGGGACTTTACAAAATACTGCTGGCCCCTCAAGGTCAAACTGACCAGATGTGACTATTGGTTCTTGTTAGGGCTAACAGAGGCTCAACACTCTCCCACCACTTATGTGGGTGGCTGACTTGGACCTTAGATGGGGCAAAGATTGCTACTCAGAACACCAAGTTCTATGTCTCCCTGCCTGACCTTTTCAGATATAAAAATAGTAAGATGGGCAAAAAATTTGCCAAGAGTCTCCACCATTCTTTCTGTGCCCTGGTACAAACAGCTATCATACTTATGGAAATGCGCTAAACATGAAAGATTCTTCTGGAAAGAGATATAAAACTATTGCCCCTGGGGCCAGGCAGATGGCTCAGTACAATAAGCGCTTGCCTGACAAGCACAAGGGCCTGAGTTCAACCCCTTGTTCCGCCAAACAAACAAACAAACAAACAAACAAAAAACTACTGCCCCTTGGGCAGATAAAAAAATCCCTTTTTGAGTGTTACTAGGGTCCCCCAACCAATCATATGACAAACTAAATGAATCAAGGATTTGAATCATGTACAAAAACCAGTGGGGAATGTAAAGGGTTAATGTAAAAGTAAGGTAATGAGCTAATGTAAAATTAAATGTAAAAACTTACTCTGCTCAACTTTCTGAGACCCTGCTTTCTTGTAAGATGGCAAGGAGGAACACGACGCAGGCACATGAGGTGGTAGGCGCTGTTTCTGGTTGCGTCCATGGCCTGAATTGTGCCACTGCCAAGGAGCTGTGGACAATTCTAGAGCAGCAGTGGTGGTACCATGAGGAGAAGGAACAGCTCATGGACATAATGGCTGAGGAGACGCTCACTAAGAGGTCCAAGCCCTGGGACCAGATCAATTCCAACCACCGCACTCGGGCCATGCAAGATAGGTACATGGAGGTCAGTGGGAACATGAGGGATTTGATAAGGATGGGTCACGAAGGGAGGAGCTCAATGCTATTTCAGGACTGAATGAGTTTGCTGAATTCTAGAACAGACTCAAACAAATAAAGGAATTCCACCAGAAGCATCCAAATGAGATTTGTGTGCCAATGTCAGTGGAATTTGAGCTCCTGAAAGCACAAGAGAATCCAAGTGAAGAGGCATGGAGCTTGGTGGAGTACACAGGTGGAGAGGGATATGGTGTCACCTTGAGCTCCATGGCTGTTACCTCAAGTACATTAACCTGAAGGCATTGGAGAAGCTGGATTATATTACATACCTGTTGATCTTTGACCAGCTATTTGACATTCCTAAAGAGAGAAAAAACTCTGGGCCTAGACAGAATGAAGTTTGCCCTCTTAGCTTTAGGCCTGAAATGCAGCTGCACCCTTGAAGAGTGAGCCCAGAGGTTATTTAGCACCAAAGGGAAGTCGTTGGACTCACTAGACACCTCCCTGTTTGCCAAAAACCTCAGATCAAAGGGCACCAAGCGAGATACTGAGAGGAACAAACACTGTGCTTTCCTAGAAGCCCAGATCTACAAATATGTTGAGATTCTTGGGAACAGCGACAGCTCACTCATGAAAATGTACAGCGTAAGCAAGCCAGACCATGGGGGGGGGAGGAGGAGGGGGAGGAGGAGGAGGAGGAGGACGACGACGACGATTACGACGACGAGGAGATCATTTACAACCCCAAAAACTTGCCCCTGGGCTGGGATGGTAAACCGATCCCCTACTGGCTGTACAAGCTGCATGGCCCAAATATCAACTACAATTATGAGATTTGCGGAAACTACACCTACCGAGGGCCCAAGGCCTTCCAGCGGCACTTCGCTGAATGGCGTCACACTCATGGCGTGAGGTGTCTGGGCATTCCAAACACTGCTCACTTTGCTAATGTGATGCAGATTGAAGGTGCTGTCTCTTTGTGGGCCAAGCTGAAACTGCAAAAGGCTTCAGAACGATGGCAGCCTGATACTGAGGAAGAGTATGAAGACTACAGTGGGAATGTTGCAAATAAGAAAACATATGAGGATCTGAAAAGACAAGGACTACTGCAGTGCTCAGGGATGTAACTCAGTTTCTGAGCTTGCCCAGTCTTCCCTGAGGTCTGCATTTTCTATTTCTCCTAGCCAAATGCTCTTAAAGACACTTTGCTATGTAGTCCCATAGACTGGCATACATTGTGTAGAAACAAGACATGCTGGCAGATTGCAGGATTCAAATGTGTTTTATCTTTGTTTTATATTAAAAAGGATTCTGTGGGAAAATAAAAAAAAAAAGATCGCAAGGAGGCTTGGTGTACCATTGATAAATCATCAATAGACTGGGAGTTCCCAGAAAAAAATGTGTGCTGAGTAATGGTCACGCTGTCCCTAAAGGTACTGTTCTATGTTAAACGACAAATTTGTTTGCCAAACAGGATGCAGTTTCTACCTTTAAAACTTCTATACTTCTAAGGCTCCTGGCTGTTTGTCTGCTCCTGCATGAGTATGGTCAAGCAGTCCTGGGCCTGGTAATAAAAAGCTCATGTTTAAATTTTAATTTAGACTCAGGTCTGGTTTCTATGTTGAGAACCCATAACCCTCATATACTGTGAAAGGTCGCACTCATGATTGTCATAGGCTCACATAGAAGTGTGTTTTATAATCTGCCATGTTTTTTTTTTTGTTGTTGTTGTTGTTTTTTTGAGTCAGGCTCTTACCACATAGCCCAGGCTGAATTTGAAGCAATCCTTGTTCCTCATTTTTCTACTGGCTGGGATTACAGGCATGCAACAAATCAGCCTAATCTGCTAGGTGTTTCTTAACCTAATAAAGTTGAGACAACAGGATCAAGAGCCAAGCAGCCCCTTCCAAACAGATTCTAAAATATCTTCAGGTGAAAATCTTAGTGTGGCTAATTCAAGATTTTCTGGCCAGGTTTAAATTTATACATTTATTTGCACAAAGTCATTAGTGTATTAAAAACAATCCTTCTAAAAGATTTGTTTCCTTAAAAAATTAAGCAAGGCAATATTCTATAGCAAAAAGGGATCCTTTTATTTAATATTCAGTTCTTACATATTTATTAAATGAAAATATGTAAAGTATAATTTTTTTTTTTTGTCTTTTTTGAGACAGGGTCTCACTGTGCAGTTCAGGCTGGCCTTAAGCTCACTTTGTAGCTCAGGCTGGTCTCGAACTCACAACAATCCTCCTGCCTCAGCCTCCCTAGTGCTGGGATTACAGGCATGCGCCACCACGCCTGGCTCTAAAGTATAATCATTTAACCCATTTATGCCAAGAAATGTTCTAAGTGTTATTTACACATGAATTTAATCCTTGCTCAAATTCTAAGAGGAAACCTCACCTCTCCATTCCATTTTTACAAATGATAGACCCCAAACACAGGTTATTGTTTGCTGTTAGTGCCCCCAACTCTTTTTCCCGAGCTTAAATGGGACTTTAAACATTTCACAAGCACCCAAGGTCTGGCCAAAGCTTCTCACCCACGCCCTACTCTTATTAGGGCTTCAAACCCCAAAGTTTTTGAAGCAGCCCTACCTTTCTGAGATCAGTTACACTGAAATTTATGCTGTTTCTTTGGGTTGAATTTGCCCTATGGCTAACCCTAGCAGCAGTGGCCCTGCCGCATCTCAAGCTATCTCTGGCAGGGGCAAAAGTTTGGAGTGGGCGAGTGGACGACGACCTCCAGCCAGCCGTGGGCCTCGGGGAGCGAGAAGGAGGGGGCTGGGGAACGGAGCGTGCCGGCCGAGGAGTCCTGGGCACAGAGGCGGGGCCGGCGCGGGGGCGGGAGGGGCGGGGCCGGCGCGGGGGCGGGAGGGGCGGGGCCGGCGCGGGGGCGGGAGGGGCGGGGCGTGCAGACGGCCTGGGACAGCAGGCGGCTCGCTGCCCCCAGCGCAACCTTCCCGCGCTCCTGATCGCTCGTGTGGGCGCTTCCGCGGCGAAGGGCAGCGGGCTCCGTGCTTTCCCTTTACCTAGGGCTCCGGCCCGCGGCGCGGGGTGCAAGCGCGCAGTCGGCGGCAGTTCCGGGAAGGAGGGCGGCGTAGGCGCCAGGGGTCGGCGAGGGTTTCCTGCGGCGCTCCCGGTGCGCGGCGCGGTGCGGCGAGGCGATGTCGGCCAGAAGCTGCTCCGCAGGTGGCGCGCGGCGCGGGGACGGCGGGACCTAGTGGGGGTCTTGTGGGGAGCAGGGCGGGACCTCATGGGGGGCTCGAGGGGGATCGTGGGGACCTCGTGGGGGGTTCCTGGGGGGCAGGCCCGGCTTGCGCCCTTACCCTTCCCCACCCGCCCCGCAGGCAGCCCGGCCCCGGGCCCTGTTCCGCCGGGCGTCGTGCGCGTCTACAGCATGCGGTTCTGCCCTTACGCCCAGAGGGTGCTGCTGGTGCTGCAGGCCAAGGGGATCCGGTGAGTGCTGGGTGCGGCGGGCAGGCGGGAGGGACGGCCCGGGGGCCTCGGCCCTCGCCTTCGCGAGAAGGGCCGTGCATTCGGCGCTTTGCGGAGGGCCGCGGCCAGTTCCCAGCGTCTCTGCACCCTGGCTCGTTTGCATCAACTTTGTGGAGCCGGCCCCGAGGTTTGCAGAGAGGACGCTGGGGACAGTCGCCGTGGTCGTCGCAGCAGCCTCTCGCCCCGGAGGACCCTGCTCATGACTCCTCCTTTTCACTTCGGCCTCTGCTTTCTGGGCCGGCTTTCACCCGAAGAGCGAGGGCCTGCTGGCCTTGCTGGCAGAATGCGCAGGGGCTTGCCCTGGCTCCGTGGACTGCGTTGCTGCTCGCATTAAATTACAGCGAGGGTCTCCCTCTGGAACTCATGGCTGCGGGCGGGGGGTTGTCCACGCCTGGCCAGTCGCTAGGCTTTTCCCGGAGGCCCACAACCAACCATCAGCGGTTGGAACCCCTTTTCTTCCAGCGACCAGGGAATCTTTAGAGCAGTTTGTTAGAGGCCTGTGTTGTAGAAAGCTTAGCTCTAGGTTAAAGCACAACCCATTCTTAAGCAACGCCCATTTGTGCTTAGAGCATGTAAAATCATTTTAGTCTTTTAAGGGGAAAGTTTCTTTCTTCTCTCTAAAAGAAATGCAAGATGCTGTGTAAAAGAAAAAAAAAGGTTTTTGACTGGCCATCACTTAACTGAAATTTTTATCTTTTTTTTTTTTTTTTTTTTTTTTTTTTTTTTTTTTTTTTTTTTTTTTTTTTTTTTTTTTTTTTGTCTTTTTGAGACAGGGTCTCGCTATGCAGTTCAGGCTGGCTTTAAGCTCACTTTGTAGCTCAGGCTGGTCTCGAACTCACAACAATCCTCCTGCCTCAGCCTCCCGAGTGCTGGGATTACAGGCATGCGCCA
>PVKA01000622.1:75793-164840 GCA_004027165.1 Ctenomys sociabilis | reverse complement strand
TACAGGGCCCTGCTGGGGTTCCTGTCCCCTTACCAGGAGAGTTTTCTAAACTCTGGCTTTGGCCACCAGCCTCATTGACTTACTCCCGTACGTTAGAAATTAGGGCTATTCAAAGCTGTTTGGAGTCATATATGGTGATAGAGTAAGTGATGTATTTAATTTCTTGGATGTCTTTCAAGTTCTTTTGTAAAGTTACCAGCTTGGCTATATGGAAGTTGTTTCACAATCATTTTGGATTCGTGGTCTGTGAATCAAAGATCTTTGATATGTTTCAAACCTAGTATGTATGACTATGCACATTTTAAAGGTGCTCTTAAAGAAATTTTTACCTTTTGTTTTTCGGAGCCAGGTCTCATTATGTAGTTCAGGGTGGCCTTGACCTCATTATGTAGCCCTGGCTGGCTTCAAATGCATGGCAGTCCTCCTGCCTCAGCCTCCCAAGTGGTGATTCTGCCTCTGTGGTAGATTACCTCCTCTGGGATTACAGGCATGTGCCACCACACCCAGCAAAATAAGTATTATTAAAGGTCAAAAGAAAGGGCTGGCCAGAAGCTCAGAGGATTAAAGCACATGTTTAGGCAGATCTCAGGGACTGGGGTTAGATCTCCAGGGGTTGGATCCCCAATGTGGTGTGTTGGCCCTGTCCCCGGGGCATAGAGACAGCCATTGACACTGGGTGTGGTGGCACAGCCCTGTAATCCCAGTGCTTGGGAGGCTGAAAATAGGAGGATTACTGAGTCCAGTCTGTAGTGAGGCCCTATAGACCTGTATCAAATACATTAAAAATAAAAAAAGCTAGCTGCAGATGATCACAATGCTCGACAGGAGCCTCTCCCTAGGTAACTCACACCCCTCTTCTGTCTTCCTCTCACAGGCAGGCAGCCCAGTATCTGAAGCTTCAGTCCTGGGTGGCAGCCATGAAGCAAGATCCTGCAGTGAAAGCCCTGTTCATGGATTTGGAGTGGTACCAGAATTTCCTACGACTTTACATCCAGGACAGCCTTGAGGCCTGTGACTACGGGCTCTAAGGGGCTGGGCTCAGCAGTGAGCTCCCTCTGCTGTTTGGCTGATGTGAGAAGGGGCAGGCTGCCTTTCCCCCTGTGCCCTTGCATACCCTTTGCTTGTCTCTGGCTGACTGGACATCATGCTGGCTTAATTTGGAAGGCTGTTAGGCTCCCTCCTACCTAAGTGTGAGCCCGATTACTATCCCAGGGCACTCAGAGGGCTCTGGGCTCCATCATAGCCCGTCTTGAAGACTTCCTACAGTATCTCTAGTGAGAGCAGGACTTTAAGCCGGATGTCCAGTTATTCACAGATTTCTACCCAGATATCCTGCTGTCATTTCAGGAAATGGCTGCTTAGTTTCTTGTCTTGGTTTAAGTTGAGAAACTTTCAGTTCCTTATTCTTTCCTTCCTGGCATCATTTTCCCTCCCTCTGTTACCCTGCTACTACAAATAAAGAATTGCTCCTCACTTGAAAGCCAGCTGGCCTGCTGTGCACTCATCCACCTCTGGTCTCCAGCCTGATCTTGATCGTGCCGTCCAACCCCACGTTAGGCACTCAGCAGGGGTCTAGTGTGTACCGGTGCGTGCTGTGAAGATGTCGGTGATACCAGCCACTGCTGAGTAGCGGGAGGCACGTCTCTACAGGCCTCGCCCGGTGGGCTTGTATTTTTACCACAGAAGGTATCCATGACAAGTTACAAACTGGTCCCGAGGTTGAGGCCTCTAGAAGCTAGTAGGAAGACCTGGGAGCGCCTCTGCAGCCGCCAGCCGGCTCCAACTTGGGAGCTGCACGCATTCTTAGGTTTGCCAATGAGGAAAAGATTAATTAGGTGTTAATGAGGCTTAAATGCATGGCCTTGGGACTATGCTACATCCTCCCTGGCCCTTATTCATTTTAAGACAGGCTCTAAGCACCTCTCCTCATCCAATTTGAGATGCTCCTGCCTCTTCCTCTTACGGTGGTGGGGTTATAGGCTGAGCCACACCCAGCTCCAAGGACCTTTCCCAGAGGGCGTGACAATACCCAGCGCACAGTGGGGTCCCCTGGGGTAGGCCGGGCAGCAGCGAGGTCACTGAACGAATCCTGCTCAAGGCGCCCCTGGTGGCCAGAACCCTTTGACTTCACAAAAGGCCTTGGCCGAGGGCACGCAGGCTCTTAGGACCCACTTCTGCCGTAGTCCTGGCCGGCCCGGTCCCCCAGGTGGCTCGAGGCAGGGCCTCTCCGCCGCGGAGCGGGTACCCAGGTGCCAGGGCCGGGTGCTACGGGTTTCCCACCTGTGCAGAGGCGGCCCGGACCTGCGACTGGACCTCCGGCTGCGGAAGCCATAAACGCGGCGGTCCGCTGGCTCCGCTTTGCCTATTGGCAGCTACCTCCGAGGGCTCTTGGGATTGGCTGGAACTCCGGCCTCGAGGACCAATCGGTAAGTAGGATTTCAGGAGCCAGGTTCGGGACATCCTCCGCTGCGCGGTAGCTCGGGTTCTGAGGAGCTAAAGGTCCCTCGGGGATGTCTTCTGTCACCAGTTGTTAGCGGCTCCAGGCAGGCCAGCCTGCATCGTATTCAGAGGCAAGAGGGTGCTGAGGCCAGTTGTACACTTAGGGATTCACATGAATTTGGGGCCCCAGAGTAGGAGTCTTGACTTTTAAGTTTGCCCTCATCAAATAATTTAATTTCAAAAAAATTTCTAACAAAGCCGGGGTGGTCGCACACATCTGTAATCCCAGCACTGTGGATGGAGGCTGAGTCAGGAGGATCACCACAGGTTCAAAGCCAGCCCAGGCTCCACAGTGAGCGTTCAAGGCCAGCCAGAGCCTGAACTACATAGTGAGCTCCTGTTTCAAAACACACACACACACACACACACACACACACACACACACACACACACACGCACGCGTACACACACACACACACACACACACACACCCACACACACACACCCAGGGCTGAGACCTAAAAGGAAAGGCCATCTATTTATATCAAGCCCTTTAGGGGCCAAGGAGATGGCTCAGTAGAATAAGTGCTTGCCTAGCAAGCACAAGGGCCTAGTTTAATCCCCGGTTTCGATAAAAGAACAAAAACAAATGAATCAAGTACTTTAAGTACACTGTTCTTATTTTTCTGGTAAAGAACACCCTGACCCTTGGGCTGGGGAGATGGCTCAGTGCAATAAGCGCTTCCCTGGCAAACGTAAGGGCCTGAGTTCAATCCCTGGTTCCATAAATAAATAAATAAATAAATAAATAAATAAATAAATAAATAAATAAAAAAGAACACCCTGACCCTATTCCCCAGCCATAGACACCAGTTAGCTCAGGGGTACTCTGTGATTAGGTCACTGTCAGGCAAGGGAATACGGTTTCTGGGGCTGTCCAGTCTTTTTGAAGACTGAAAATCTTCCTTGTTACACTCAAATAATAATAACTCACATTGGCTGCGTAGGGAACATACAACCTCTTATCCTTAAATGCATTGCATTCTGAATGAGACTTGCCCCAGCCATGGGCTGCATCAGTACTGCTGGCTCCAAGTTTCAGATCAGAGCACTGGGGCTTTTGGAGCTTGCCCAAGGTCACCCCGCTAATGAAGGCCAAAGAGAAAAGTGAAGTCCGGCTCACACCCTTCAGTGAGACCATCCTTGAGGCACGCATTAACATGCTCTCTGCTCCAGACTTGTTATTCACCAAGCGGTACGATTCAGAGACTGGGCCAGGAAAGGAGAGGGCAGCTCGTCCCCCTTGTGGGTGGGTTTCACATTAAAAGGTTCAGCCAGCCTCAACTCGGATCAAATATTTGGAAAAATCTTGCACCTGTAAGGAACATGTAGACTTTGCTCCTGGTCACTGTTCTTTAAGTGATTTAATGGAACTGTTTATCATGATGTCATCTTAGGTATTAGAAATATGTAGTGGCTGTAGGTTATGGTTTGTGTCTAGTTCTCCCCTCAAAGCCTCATACAGTCATGGGGTGAGGACTTCTAGAGTTTGTGATTAACTCATGATCCACTGGGATTATGGGTTTTAGTACTTCTGGGACTATGGGTGTTAGGACTACATCCCACCATGGGGCAGAGAGCCTGAATGTAATATGACAGAGAGACAGACTTTCTTGAGCCACTCTTCTTTGTTGTTACTGTTCAGCCGCCTTGAACTGCTGCCCTCTGTCATATGCCCCTCTGCCTTGGAGCCAGCTGAATATGGGCTGAAACCTCCAGTAACTGTGAGCTTTCCTTCCTTCACTTTGGGCATTGGGTATTTGTCCCAGCAACGAGAGAAGAGTAACTAAGACAAGGTTCATGGAAGCCTGTGTTAGAGTATATGCAGTTAGATACCTTCTGCATAAGGGCCTTGAGCACCCACCCACAGATTTTGGCATCGGAGGACAGTCACAGAACCAGTTCCCTGTGGGAACTGAAGGCCAAGCACCACCTCTGACCACAAGGGCTCACGCCTATGACTTAACAAGTTTGGTGTTCCTTTTCTAAAATCAGCATGCTTTGTTTGACTTCACAAATATTTGACTTGGTGGCGCAAGAATTTTGAAAGTCTGCCTGTGCTCATTCAACATTATTATGTAAAAACTGTAAGCTTTTTTTCCTTTGATTTCTCAAGTTGTACAGAGAGGTAGGGATAGAAAACAAATACTTATAAAGTCTGGAAGCTGGAGAGTGTGGCACGCCACAACACAACAGACACCGAAAACAAAGGAAGAATTTGGAGCACTTTATTAGCTGAGCTCAGGCAACACTCCCTCAGACAAGCTAAGGAGAATGTCCCACTGAGTTGAAGCAAAGCACAACCTTTAAAGTGAAAAAACTCTGGGTGGGGGGAGGAAAGGGGAATGCTTTCAAGGCTTAGTTATCTCTCCCTTACTCAGGAAAGGCGCTTGGTAACAGTCTGATCTATTTCTTGGGAAGCTGAGGAATGCTTATTGATTAGGGCAAACAGTTACAATTTATGGTCTGGCATGGGGGCATGTTTACAGAAGAGATCAAAGCTTTATGAAACAAGGACATTATGATTCTGATTACAAAACAGAGTTGAGTCAGCCAGCTTATAACATTCCCCACTGGTTTTAGTAACTGAGTCAAATTCTTGGCTCCTTGGGGTCAATTCGTGCACATTGGCAGTTGTTCATATCCTTCTGCTTTTAGGATTAACGTTTTTGTAATTTGAAACTTTGTTTAGACATAATTTGATAAGCATTTAATGATGCATGGCCCGATAGAAAGGACCAGGAACAGGAGTATGAGGGGACCAGCTAGGGACGAGAACAAGGTGGTTAACCATGGGGACAGAGAAGACAAATTTAGAAACCAGTTTTGTTCAGCATGTTGTTGTTGTGCTCTTTCTGGTAATATTTTTCTAATTTTATTCGTGCTATCTCGAATAACTCCTGAGTGATTGGTGTAAAAACAACATGCTTCCCCTAGTGCCACACAGAGTCCTCCTTCTTTTATAAATATCAGACCTAGTCCTCATCTGTTTTGGAGGGTCATTTCAGCTAAGGATCCTAAGGATTCTTCTAGCTTAGAGACTGAACTCTCGAGGGCTGCTAGGTCTTTGTGGATGAGGGTGCTTAGTTCACAATAGTTTTTATCTCCTATGATTAAGCTTGATGCCCCAAAGGCTGTGAGGCCTAGTCCCAACAAAATGGGTACCAAAACAGGATCGGCCCTTTTAATTCTGGTCAGGTCTGACTCTAAATAGAGATGTTCGTGACCCCCGTCACCTGAATACCAATATACTTGTGGGAAGACATGCACAATTCAGAATGTACAATTCAGGCTGCTGGGCAAACGCATTATACAAAGAGTAATTTCACTGGTACAGGCAAACCATGTACCAGAGGGAGCACTCAGATGTTGATTAGTAGAATAAGAGATTATAGATGATAGAGGCATTTGAGCAAAATTCTGAGTATAGGCTTGTTGCTAAATTGTAGTTAGGGGAGCGAAAGCAAGTCCCATTTGTTCCTTGGATATTTCCTAGGGTGAGGATTGGTCGTTGTCCCCACCAACAGAGTGAGTTGTTTTCTGCCCCAGTAGAGTTAACTACATCGGCAGTCTGATTAGTGCCTGGGGGGGGTCCTGCGTAGAAAGACCGGTATGAAAAGGGGGGCTGGGTCCAAGCATAGCCAACAGTCAATGGTGATGTTAGGGTCGGTGCTGTTAAGGTATTTAAGCATGATGTCTAAGGGAGCATACAGCTCATTAGGTGTGGGGGCCGTCAGTGAGGGAGAGTGAGGGGCAGGTGTAGGAGCCAGGGCACGAGGAGGTTCTAGCCGTGGCTGTTTGGGCTTGTCGGGCAGCGCGGCAGGAGGGACTGCTGATGCAACCAGAGGACCTATGGGTGGCCCTTTTGGCTTATCAGTTGGGGACTTTTTGTCTATCCTGAAAAGGTATCCAGGGTCATATCTGGACACATATAGTCGAAATCCCCAGGTTTGCCCACCAGTCCATGAGTAATGGAGAGGCTGTTCAAATCTAAAGATTAAAGGGTTGCAAGCCCCCTGCCTGCAAGGGGGAGGCTTTGTGTTTCTTATGACTTGGATATAAGGGTTATTATCTCCCCGAGGGGATATAGACTCACATTCCCATTTTTCACAATAGAAGCTAGCAGGATCCCCACAATTGGCGTCATCTCTGGGGTTTCCTAACGCATACATAATAGTTAATGTTTTGGAGGTGTCATTCTCCATATATGAAACTACATCTATATTTGTCTTCTGAAGACCCCTTACGTTGATGTGATGCCCACTTACTGTTTAGTCCTAAGTTGGCCCCCAGAGGGATGAGCTTAAAACCTCCCTTCATTATTCTGTATAGGTCTATCTGGAGATCTGCATGAACGGTAGTGTTCTGGGCTAGGGTTTCTCCTGTTAAAGGGTTGGTGACTATCCAATTATAGTGGGAGGGGTCATGGGGGCTGGGTCTTGGGTACCCCTGAGGTAATCTTGTGAGGTACATATATATTATTAACCAGAACATTTTAACAGTTTTATTTTAAGAGGGTTAGCAGTGCACACAACAGTCCACTTATTTGAGTCCTTTAGTTCTTCTGGAATAGGCTTGATGTGTGAGTGATGGATCCAAGCTGTTTTTCCTGCAACTTTGATGGCCACAGGAGTGCTAAGGATGACGGTTTAGGGTCCTTCCCAGTGGGCTTCAAGCACTGTCCCTTGAGACCGATGCTTGATGAGGACTTGTGTTCCTGGCTCTGCAGCAGGGGAGTCATTGAGATTAGTGAGATGAGTCAGGGCTGTTTGGTGTTCCTGGAACAAGCGTTGGGTTGACTGTAGAATCTGCTGGAGTGCCTGTAAAGACTTAATCAAATCTTGGTTAGCTAGATCTGCCAATTTTGTATCAGACAGACGAGGTAACAGAGGGGGTGGCGGCCAAACATGGCCTTGAAAGGGGTGATCCCAGAGATGAAGGGGGTACAACATGAGTGCAGGAGGGCAAAAGGAAGGAGACTCACCCAGTTTTCGCCAGACTCCAAGGCCATTTCAGTAATAGTTTCCTTTAAGGTTCTGTTTATCCTTTCTACTTGTCCTGAACTTTGAGGCTGGTAGGTACAATGGAGTTTCCAGTCAATACTAAGTAGCTGAGCTATCTTTTGTGTAATTTGAGCTATGAAAGGTGGGCCATTGCAAGGAAAAGGGAAGGCCAGATTGGGGTACTATTTTATATAATAACTTTTTGACCATGACTAGGGCAGATTCAGACTTGGTAGGGAAGGCTTCTAACCATCCTGTAAAGGAGGACAAGGACGTATGTATGTCCCCCTCGTCCAGGTTTTATTTTGGTAAAGTCAATTTCCCAGTGATCTACAGGGTAGGTTCCCCTATAGTATCTGAAAACCTGACATCGTGGGCTTAGGGTTCACTTGAAGACATTGAGGACATTTTAGGCTAGCAATCTTGGTAAGCTGAGTCAATTTTGGAATGAAATATCAATCTCCAAAAAGGACTGCTAATTTGGAGCCTCCTAGGTGAGTTGTTTGATGGGCTCTCTGAATGAGTGTGTTTGTTAGGGCTTCTGGAATGAGGATTTTTTTTTTTTATCTGGCAGTTGGAACCAGCCCTCGGGGGGGGGGGTTAGCTTTTAATTATCTAGCTAAGTCTTGATCAGTCTTGGAGTACACTAAGGTGGGGAGCTCAGGTGGTGGCAGCACTGAGAGGATGTTCTTGGGGGCAGTCCCCACTGTTTTTAGGGCCACTTCTTGGGCTGCCTTGTCAGCTAGGGCATTACCTGTGGCAGTGGGGTCAGTTCCAGTTTGGTGACCCTGGCAATGGATGACAGCCACTTTGTCTGGGAGCCAGATGGCTGTGAGTAGATCTAGAATGTATGGGGCATTTTTCATTTTTGTGCTTGTGGAAGTGAGTAGTCCCTGCTCTTGGTAGATGGCTCCATGAACATGGACAGTTGCAAAAACATGCCTACATGCCTGCTCCCTATAGACTTTTTTTTTTTTTTTTGTCTTTTCCCAGCTTCAGTGCTTGAGTGAGCGCAATGAGTTTGGTTCGTTGGGCTGAGGTACCCTGGTCTAGATGTTGGGCCCATATTACCTGAGTCTCGGTGGTAACTGCTGCTCTAGCTACATGGTTTCCCTCGTGGATGAAACTGCTTCCATCTGTGTAGTAGGTTATATCAGGTTGATCCAATGGATCATCTGTGAGGTCTTCCCGCAGGTTAGTTGTGGAAGCAAGGATTTCAAAGCAGTCATGGATAGGCATCTTAGGGTCATCATCCAGGAGGAGTGTGGCTGGATTTAGAGCCACAGTGGCCCGAAACTTGATAAGATCAGGGTTTAAGAGCAAGGCTTGGTATTGGACTATCCTGGCATTTGAAAGCCATCAATCTGGAGGGTCCTTGAGCATAGTCTCCACAGTTTGTGGAAAGACAATTTGAAGTTTTTTGTCTAGAAGTCAATTTGTTGGCCTCTTTTACTAATAGAGCAGTGGATGCTACAGATTAAAGACAGTTTGGCCATCCTGAGGCGGTGGTGTCTAATCTCTTGGAGAGATAGGCAACAGGTCATTTCCATGGGCCTAGAGCCTGTGTGAGAACCCCCTTTTGCTATGCCTTGGGTCTCGGTCACATAAAGCAAGAAGGGTTTGGCCAAGTCAGGCAGGGCTAGGGCCAGAGCTTAGCTAAGTGATAATTTAAGCTCCCAAAAAGCTTGTTCTTCTGTCTCAGTCCAAGTGGGGGCTGTGGCTGTATGTAAGGGCTGTGCTAGTTTGGCAAAGTGTAGGATCCATAGTCAGCAATACCCCACAGCACCCAAGAATTCTTGGATCTGGCGTTTAGTCTTGGGGACAGGGATGCACAGAATGGCCTCTATTCGACTGCTGGACAACATCTGGAGCCCTTTCTTTAGATTGTATCCTAAGCAAGTCACTTGTTGGAGGCACAGTTGGGTGTTTTGACTGACACCTTATAGCCTAGGCCCCTTAATGTGACCAGCAAGTCTTTGGTGGCCTCTTGGCAATCTTCATAGGTGTCAGCTGCCAGCAATACATCATCCACATACTGAAGCAATGTTATAGTGGGGTGATCCCCCAGAAAATCTAGTAAATCCCCATTTAAAGCTTCATCAAATAAGGTGGATGAATTTTTGAATCCTTGAGGCAGGTGTGTCCAAGTGAGTTGTCTAATATCCCCAGAAGCTGGGTCAGTCCATTCAAAAGCAAAGATAGGTTGAGTTACCAGTGCAAGATGCAGCGTGAAGAAGGCAACCTTTAGCTCCCATACTGAATACCAGGCAGAAGCAGGTATCTGGCAGAAGCAGGCTGAGCAGAGTGTATGGATTGGGCACTGTAGAATGGAGGATGATCACGCGTTTATTAACCTCTTAGAGATCTTGTACAGGTCAGTAGTCAGTGGTCCCTGGCTTCTGGACGGGCAGTAGGGGTGTGTTCCAATGAGATGTACAAGGCACAAGGACACCGGAATCCTTGAGGTGGTTGATATGCTTGGAAATGCCTGTATGGGTCTGGAGGCTAAGGGGGTATTGGCGAACCTGCACAGGTGTGGCATCTGGACTGAGTTCCACCACAATGGGCAGTTGATTTATTGGGAGTCCTAGGGGGGAGGGGGTTGATTCTGCACAGACCTCAGGAATTTGCTCAGTCCAGTTTTGTAGTACCTCTGAATCCTTGGGCTCAGGGGCCGAGTTAGCAAGCAAAAGATATTCTTCAGTTAGGGGGCAGGTAACCATAATGGCAGGTAAATTTGGGGCCCCAGCAGGCAAATCAATTTTAGGGCCTTTGTCTGTGAAACTGATTTGGGCTTTCAGTTTTTGTGTGATAGGTCTCTCCCTAACAATGGATAGGGGCATTCAGGCATGACTAAGAAGGAATGGGTCATGGATCCCTTTCCCAAATCTGCAGTCCTAATAGTAGTCCTTGGGTAAGTCTTGACATTTCCTGTGGCTCCTTGAATTTTTTTTTTTCTTAGACAAGGGGCCCAAAGGTTGCTGCAAAACAGAGTAGGTTGCCCCTGTATCTACCAGGAGGTCTACTGGTTGCCCCCTTGCCACAGTCAACGTTATCCTGGATTCCATGGGGGGCAGCAGAACCCTGACTTCCTCAGTCTTCTTGGAGCAGACCTTATTTTTTTTTCTAGCTTTTTCTTAAGGAGGGGACAGTCCTTCTTCCAATGTCCCTTTTTCTTGCAATAGGCACTTTGGTCTTTGTCTAATGGGGGTATAGTGGTGGACTTAATTTCCCCATGTGGTTGGTCCCCTTTTGCTTTTTGATGTCCATCAGCAAGAACTGCCAGAAATTTAGTAAGCTTTTTCTCCTGTGGGTCCTCTCAGATGTCAAATACCTTTTGTGCTATCTCTAGCAGCAACTAAGGGGCAATCCTTTAAATCCATCAAGTTTCTGTAATTTGCGTTTTATGACTGGGACCGACTAGGAAACAAGTGCAATGTTAAGAGCTCACCTGTTTTTGAGTGCCTCCGGGTCAATAGGAGTATAAATGCGTAGGCCTCTTGGAAGCACTTGAGGAACCCAGAGGGGGATTCATTAGCTAACTGTCTTGCCTCCAGCACCTTGGACAAGTTACTGGATTTTTGAGTAGCTGCCTTAAGGGCAGACAGGAAGGTCAGGCCATACTGATCAGAGCCTCCTTACCTTGGCTGGTGTTGGGGTCCCAGTGAGGGCAAGCAAGGGGAAATATCTTTTCCAGTCTGACAGGGTCGGTGGTGGGTTCTCCATCTGGGCCGAGGACAAGCTTTCGGCCCAAAGTTGGAATACACTCCCTCTTTCTTCAGAGGTGAAGAGGGTCTGCAAGAGTTGCTGGCAATCATCCTAGGTGGGGCGATGGGTAAAGAAAATAGATTCCAACAAGGAGATTAAACCTTGGAAGTCTTTAGAAAAAGCTGGGTTCTGCAGTTTCCAGTTATATAGATCATTAGTGGAAAAGGGGACATAAAGAGAGGGACTTGGGAGGGTTCCAATGGGGGAGCCTCCTGAAGAGGGAGGAGGGAACTAGGAAGAGGAGATGCAGATAAATCGGGGGAATCAGGTCAAAGGGAGATGGGGGCATTGACTCCAGGTAAGGGGGGGCTTCATGGAGGGGCCAGTGGAGGAGGGGATAGGGCGGCAGATGAGTGAGAAGAGGGGAATCTTCCGGACGGGGTAAAACAGGAGAGGCTGGGCGGGTGCCTTGGTAGTGGGCCAATGAGACGGGCCTTGACTCTGGGGCATGACCCTGAGTTGGTTGGATGAAACACTTGAACCAAGAAGGCGGATCCTGAATGAGGTCTGTCCAGACCTGAATGCAGATAACCTGGTCAGGATGGGCAGGTGGCTTCCGCGGTGAGCCAAAAATGGCTTTTTGGACCTGAGAGAGACTAATAGGTTAAAGGTACCTTCCATAGGCCAGGAGACCCCAAAAGAAGGCCAGTCCAATTCACAAAGAGTGCAGAGTTTTCCTGGGTAAACCAGGTCTCTGAAGCCTCGAGCATGAGTCCTGAAATCTTTAAAGTGGTTAAGAACAAGTTGCAGTGGCGACAAAAAAGTGGAAGCAGACTGACCCATTTTGACACAAAACACAGTAGATGAGACACAAACAGACCAAGACAAAAACAACACAAATTTGATATCCAGGAAATTGCTGGCACAAATTCTAATACAATTATCAAGTCCCTGGCAACTTGGTGGGAACTTCCAAGGAGGTTTAAGTTGCGTCGGACACCTCACAGGGACCAAATACAAAGAGTGCACCTCATACAAATTACAAATTACCTTGCAGCGCAGCTGCAGATCGGTCTGGGGTACCAAGTCCCTCAGATAAGTAGCCAGTAGTTCCGAGAGATAGGGGTCTACGGGTTGGTTCAGAGCCTAGGGAGTCCCGTTAAAGGGATCCCAGAGGAGCCCCCAAATGTGGCATGCTGCAACACAATAGACACCAAAAACAAAGGAAGAATTTGGAGCACTTTATTAGCTGAGCTCAGGCAACACTCCCTCAGACAGGCTAAGGAGAATGAGTTGAAGCAAAGCACAGCCTTTAAAGTGAAAAATCACTGGGTCGGGGGAGGAAAGGGAAATGTTTTCAAGGCTTAGTTACTCAGAAAAGGCACTTACAGTCTAAACTATTTCTCCTGAAGCTGAGGAACACTTGTTGATTAGGGCAAACAGTTACAATTTATGGTCTGGCATGGGGGCATGTTTACAGAAGAGATCAAAGCTTTATGAGACAAGGACGTTATGATTCTGATTACAAAACAGAGTTGAGTCAGCCAGCTCATAACGGAGCTAGTTCAGTGGACTGAGTGCCTGCCTGGCAAGTGCAGGGACCTGGTTCGAGCTTCAGTACCACATGCCATGCCTGCTTGGGCACTGAACCAGCCACCAACTCGGCCAAAGACTGGGCATGGTGGTGCATGCTGGTAATCCCCGAGCCCTGGAGAGGCTGAGACAGCAGGATCACTGAGCTTGAGCTGCGTAGTGAGACCCTGTGCCAAATACGTGAATAAAAGATTTAAAAAGTAATAAAAATTTTTTAAAAAGTCTGCCCTGCTCCTACTTTCCCTGTGGGGAAATGAAGTTCCTCCTCTGGTGATTTTAGTAATCTTATTTAATATGTCCTCAGTATTCCCATTGAAGCATGATTCCATGTAAGTCTCACTTCCTGAAAAGAAGTCCTGAATAGAGGCTTACCTGAGGATAGCGGTTGTTATTTTGTATCTGTTTTTGATTTGAGACAGTCTTGCTGTGTAGCCCAAGCTGACCTCCCACTTGTGGCATTTCTTCGGCTTCACCTCCTGAGCGCTGGGCTTGCAGGAGCACGCCACTGCACCATCTCTCTCTTTGAACCCAGTGAACAGTAACTGAACACCTGGTGACCTCCTGACTCCACTTCCTGCCTCCTGCACTCCTGGGGCAGTGAGAAAATGATTTTGGTGGCAGCTTCCTTCTCTAAAGGCTTAAATCATCCGTCACCTGAGAGCAAAAATCCTTGCACTTTCCAAATATCTGATTAGATTTCAGGTTTTGGAAGCTGATTTGGAGTTGGTTTACTATGGCTCTGTTTACAGTTTGTATATGCTTAAATGGATCAGTAATATAAAGGTAAAATGGAAACAATAGCTTAGAGAGTTTGAGCATTTCAAAGAGTTACCATTCAGATCGTAAACAGGAACTAAGAGAGCTTAAAGGTCACAGTTAGTCTTTCAGGGGCTGAGGATATAGCTTAGTGGCATAAAATCCTGCCTGGCAAGTACAAGGTTCGGAGTTCAATCTCTGGTATTACTGCTAGTGCTACTACTACTAATAAAAACCATGTACTGAGGGCCAGCCTGATAGCTCAGTGGATTAAAGTGCCTGCAAGCAGGTGCAGGAGCCAGGGGTTTGATCCCTGGGCCTGCGCTTGCACTATGCTGGCTCTGTCCCTGGGGCACGCTGAGACAGCAATTGGGACTAGGTGTAGTGGTGCATGCCTGTAATCCCAGCTCTTGGGAGGCTGTAAAGGGGTGGATCACTACAAGTCCAATCTAGTAATGAGACCACGAACACTCTGTAGACCCTTCCCTAAAATACAAGAAAAAAAAATGTACTGAAATGTTGCCTGCAGCATTCATTCTATTTAGCATTAAGTATAAACATCGTGAGTTGAATTTTAATTTAAATATGCTTGGGAAAGCTGAATTATAGTACATTTCATCTTTGTGGACAGAAAACTAGAATACTCTGCTACTAAAACATGTTCTTAGTCATTAGTGTTGGTGATTAATTTTGAGGTACACTGAGCTGGACTGGACACCCGCATGGCTCATCCTCACTCACTAGGTGCCCCTGGCTGAGGCTGCAGTAGCGCTGTCACCCCACAGGCAAGGAAGGTGGAAGTGGGAGGCAGGGCAGCTCATCCGTACTGCTCACATCCTGCCTTGCTCCAGAATAGGACTGGCAGACCCGGAACTACACTGCTTCCCTCTAAAGGAAGAAGGACGGTGAGAGCCGCCATGCTTCCACCTCTGCCTGACTTGGGTCTCAGAACTTGACTTCATACACCCAGTGAACAACAGCTCCCAATTCTAATACTCGATGTCTGCTAAAAAAAAACGGGAGTGCAGAGAAAAGCCTGGCAAAACATCCTTTCATGGCACGGCAAGCTCTTCATTTACAAATGGCATTCTGGGGTTGGCTGCTGCTAATTAACTCAGTGCTAATGGCCGACTTAAGGCCAAGGGGCTGAATGTAGCCACTACTCCCCCACCCCCAAGAGCTAAGAACATTTATAAATGTTTGAAAAAATCAGATATAAATTATAACTTGACATGAAAAATCATGAAATTCATCCAATGAGTGGTAATACAAACTGACTTTGAGTAGTCGTGTGTTGGTGTCTGTCCATGGACTGTAACAAGCAAACCACTCTAGGTGCCATGTTGGTGAAGCTGTGCATGTGTGTGGGGGCACCTGGGAGATCCCCATTAACTGCTGCTTCATCTTGCTGTGATCCAAAACTGCTTTGAAAATAGAGCCATATGAATTTAAATTCAGTAAACATAAAGTTTCTCTAGATCCTAAAACACCTGTAAGCAGTGCAGAGGCTGGGGGTTGATCACTGGGCCTGCTGTGTCAGCCCCGGCCCCAGGACTCATTGAGTCCGTGAGACTGAACGTGGTGGCATATGCCTATAATCCAGGTCTTGAGAGGTTGTAAACAGGTGGACCCCTATGAGTCCGATCTAGTGGTGAGATCCTGAACACCCTGTAGACCCTTCTCTAAAATGCAGAAGAAAAAAAAATGTTTTACTAGATCACCATTATATCCACTAGTTTGTATATTATTGATGACTGTTTTTACCCTAAAAGGGTAGAGTTGAATAGTTGAGACCGGATGACCCAAGATGTCTAAAATATTTACTACCTGACAAAAATTTTCTGACTTTTCAATCCATTGATTTTGGTCGAGGGTTGCCTGGGAGACAGACGCTAGCTCTGAGTCCTCCCTATTCCCTTCACAGGCTGTGAGGCTTTTGCCAAGTGCTTACTCTTTCTGGCCTTGGTTTACGCATCTTTTAAAGTATAATAACAATAGGGGCTGGGGATGTAGCTCAGTAGCACAGCACCTACCTGGCAAGTGTGAGGTCCTGAGTTTGATTCCTGGTATATATATAAAGTACTCATAGGGATAACATAAAGATCTAATAAGTTAATCCATATAAAGAACCATGAATGTGTGGGGAATTACTCATGCTGACTTTGGTGCTGTGCCTTCCTCCTGTGGGCTTCCCACTTAGAACCCGGATGCATTTCTCTCAACTACTTGAAACCTGCATTCTTTCTTTCTTTGAGGGCTAAATCTATCTGTTCCCAAATCATCTCCTTATCTATGTACTGGGGGCTCTAATACAGCAGGGCTCCATCCCTTGCTTCCATGTTACCATCCGATTTACCTTTCATGGTCAAGTGCGGCTTCACAGTAGTAGTTAGCTATAGCTTTATCTTCCAAAATGAAAAGTAATCAATACAGCAAGTCAAAATCAATTTGTCTTTTCCAAAACCAAATTTCTGGCTGACAGTACCTCTAAGTATCTGCATTTATTGTAACAGTTTTTGCTGTTCCTCGGTTTTTATAAAGCTACAGCACATGCTATATTATCATCCAAATTTATCTCATGAAACCATTGAGTGGCTTAGTAAAAATTGTAGAGTCAATACTCTGAAGATTTTCGGAGACCCTTACTCTGTAGAGAGAAAGCCTTGGCAGGGCTAGCCAAGGAGTTCTGGATACAGTAGAATTCCAAAAGCCAAAAGGTTCCTCTTGGAAAGCCACATAATGAGGCTATACCATTTACTAAAAGACATTTAGATTCAACTAATGATCATTGAGCTGCAGGATGCACTCTGGATTCTCCTGGACTCACATCCTCACCTCAGTTTTAGAGCTGGGCAGGGAGTCAGTCTTTGAAGATCTTCTGATTTCATTTTTCTGAGGCTAATTTCTATTTTGTAAAATAGGAATATTGTTAGCTGCTTGACTGAGCCCCTGGGGAACGCAAGTGGGGAAATCCCCAAAACAACGGTGTGAGGGAGACACTGGGTGCAAGCAAAGCACCCTGGAGCTCAGTCCTGGGAACACAAAGGAATTGTTTTCTACTTGGTACAATTCAAGGCCGTGGCCCAGCAGGGTAGAGCTGGAGTCCACTATTGTCCCACCTCAGTGTGCAGAGACCTGTGTCGTGCTGGACCGAAGTAACGCATCCTCAGCCCCTAGACAAAGCCCTCTCAGAAATGCAGGCTTGGGGCCTGGGAGATGGCTCAGGGGAATAAGCGCTTCCCTGGCAAGCACAAGGGCCTGAGTTCAATCCCTAGTCCCCCCACCCCCCAAAAAAAGAAAAAGAAATCCAGGCTTGCGTGCCTCTACTAGTTCTTCAGAACATGAGAGAAGAATCTCAACTGTGAGACTAAAAGTGGGGTGAGGCAAGTGAGGTGTTTGGGTGCAGAATCGAGGCTGTTCTTACTCTTAGGGCCCTGGGAGGTCTCAGCACTCTACTTTTTCTTCCTATAACCTGTGAAGGCTGGGCCTTATTTTAAAAAAAAGTCCTCGCTGTACAGAAGATGTAGCCCAGTAAGTGAGTGTAAGAGTGAGGATTTACAAAGGGAAAGAAAGAGCGTTATCCTGGTCAGTGTCTACTGAGCTGTGAGATGCATGTCAAGGTTTAATGCTCCCTGTTCATGGATTCTGGGTGCAGAGGAGGCCCCACCAGATGTGCTACCCAGGTGTCCAAAGCAAGAGATAGTTTTCAGGATTTGGTTTGGTTTGATTTTACCCGCTCCAATTCTTGGGCTTCCAGGTGTGTACCCATGTCTGCCATGTTACGTTATCCTAGCTTCTGCCCCATGTTGCTTCCCCTCTGCACCTCCAGGGTCCGAGCATCTGATACTGCATTTAGGGCAGAAAGGGAGTAGAGTGCAGCCATCCTTGGGACCCGCTGCAGTGGAGGCTGTGAGCGCAAAACATGTCTGGGGATGCAACCAGGACCCTGAGGAAAGGTGAGTCCTGTCCATCGGTGTGGAGGGCAGGGACGGGGGGGGGGTGGGCACACCGGCCCGGGCAGCCACCACGCAAGAAGAAACGTTTGCAAAAAAACGTTGGCATGTGGGAGGTAGAGCCCAGAGCCCTGCTGGGACACAGGATACTAGGTGAGCCCCTGTCTCCGCCTCCACCCTTTGCAGGAAGCTGTCCCCCAGGGCCAGTCCCCGAGGGACTCATCCGTGTCTACAGCATGAGGTTCTGCCCCTACTCACACAGGACTCGGCTGGTCCTCAAGGCCAAAGGCATCAGGTGAGGAGCTGGAGCGAATTGTCCCCAAGCAAACCAAGCTCAACAACCTGGGGCAATCTCGGGCCCTCTCACATATTAGAAGGGGCGCCTGGTCTCTTTCTTCTAGGACAAAGTCAATAAGTGGTTGGCAAAAGGACATTTTTTTGGTCGGCCTTCTTGAAATGCCAGCTTCCTGCCTCGTGGCAGAGACAAAATGCCTGACACTCAAAGTAGGAGGAGGAAAGGTTTGTTTAATTCACAGTTTGCCCAACACTGGTAGACAGTGCGGAGTAAATGGAGCGATTGAGTAGGCGGAGCGGATCCCGCACCCCAGGTCTGTGTGGGAGGAGCACAGCGGGGTCTCCCCACTGCCCTTGCAGATGCAGCGCCCACTCCGTCCAGGCTTCCGAGCTCTGCCGCGTCCCACTTTTTCTCACCACAGCGACATTCTCACTCTTGTTCATCTGTCTTTGCTCCATTCCGACCCCTCAGCTCCCCTCACTGCTCCCCACACTGTCCCGGCACCACAGAAGATGCGAGTTCTTCAGGGTAGGGATTTAGCTCTTCCATTCGTGGGGTAGAAGAGAGCCCGGTGCACACCAACAACTCAGAAGTATTTGTGGGAAGAAAAAACAAATCTTTCCAAACACTGAGCTAGGAGGAACTGCTTTCGGGAGGAGACTGGGAGGTCCTAACATACCTGAGAAATGGGTGCGTGGCCTCTCAGAAGGAACTCTGGGAGAGTAGCCACAGCAGGCCCGGATTAAGAGAGTACAGTAGCTTGGCTGGGATGTGGACCAAGGCTCGGACTGGACAAAGTGTAAAGAATGTGCCTCCAGGCCGCAGGGGAGGCCTGAGGTTGCCAACTCACCTTGCAGGACAGAGACCGGTATAGAGGTGTTTCCAAATAGAACGGTGTAAGTTTTCTACCTTGTTATGAGTATATGACACATATTTCCAGATTCTTCCCTTCTCTTCAAATCTACTTGGCCCTAAGGATGCCTGTGTTTTGAGAAAAGTAACAGAAACTCAGGATGTGGCCCAGTTGGGAGCACATTGGCAGCTTTGGGAACCGATGTAAATATTTCTTAGGGCAAGGGTTCTCGAGTTTAGCAATGACATTTGGCCGCCTTCTGTATTGTTCAGTATTTAGCAGTGTTCCACTCTTTCTGCCCTTTATGAATCGCAGTAGGGTTTTCCTTCCCTGCCCCTTCCCTGGTTCTGGCCAGAATGCCTGCAGACACCACCACACGCCCTTTGGGCAGGTGGTGCTTCCTTTTAGACTAAGCAGAGCATGTGCCCGAGTGCTTCTTTTAATCTTTTTAGGTATATGTGCGTGCCTCTGGTAAACTGCGTGGGCATGAAGCTCTAGTAATACTAATTAGTCATGAGAGCTTACAAGTTATTGCATGCTAATAATGTGTTGGGCACTATTCTGAAACTTTATATACAGTGTCTTAGTTAGTTCTATTGTGGCTGAGACAAAATGCCTGCCACTCAAAGTAGGAGGAGGAAAGGTTTGTTTAATTCACAGTTTGCAGAAGTTTCAGTCCATCATTGGCTGGCTCCAAGGCGGGGGTGACACATGGCAGAAGGCAATAGTTCATGGCTACAGAAAACAGCCAAACAGCACGAGAGACAAAACCCTTTCTGGCCCTTAGACTGTATCTAGTCTGCTATGATGAGGGCGGTGCTGATCCTGTCAGCCAACTGACCCTGCTGTCACCCCCGCCTGAACTCAGCACCGCAATACAGGATACAGATGATTCACACACTCTGGATTCATCCCCCTCTGATAAAACTGTGACAGCAGGAGGCTTTAGGGGGATAGCTAGACACAAACCATAACGCACAGTTGCTTATTTGGTCCTCAGGAGATGCCAACAGAGGGCGCAATCACTGCGCTTCTTTTACCATTCAGCACACTGAGCACAGAGTGGTGATGAGTGGGACCAAGATTCGGGAGAGGCTGTCCAGTGTGATGGCGGGGGAGGGGTTCCCCCCCATGGGTCTCACTCCCAGTGATGCAAACCCCTCAGACGGAGCCATGAGGGGTGGAGGAGACAAGGCACAGAAATGCCTGCCGCCTCTCACCGCAGGGATGAGGGTGGTGGTGCTCTGCATTCCTCACAAACCTAAACTTAAAAAAATACTGTAATGATGAGCTTTAGTCCCACTTCTGCTCTCAAGGTGGGCCTCTGTCTGCGTACGTGCCTCAGTTTACTCTGCCTTCCTCCCCCTCCTTCACTTTGTAAGGCATGAAGTTATCAACATCAACCTGCGAAGCAAGCCGGACTGGTACTATGCAAAACACCCCTTTGGCCAAATCCCTGTCCTGGAGAACAGCCAGAACCAGCTGATCTACGAGTCAGTCATCACGTGCGAGTACCTGGACGACACGTACCCGGGAAGGAAGCTGTTTCCAGGCGACACCTACGAGCGGGCCCGCCAGAAAATGTTGCTGGAGCTGTTCTGCAAGGTGGATGCCTTCACTGGGTGCCTTCCCCAAGCTTTGGCCCACTGTGAAGACAGGCCAGGGGCAGCTGTTTCATCTTCATACCGGACAGTCTGATGTGGAGTCATAGGAGGTGGCCCCCGAGAGCAGAGGCTCAGGGCTGCACTGCCTGCTGGTGCCTCTCCATTCCACTCAGCAGACCTACCTGGTGTCCGTAGGACACACTTCTGCCCATGTGATTTGTGGTAACTGGTGACTTTCACAGGAAATATGTCCCAGACTTCAGGTCAGAAAGTCCTGGGAGGGGGCTGCCCTTTAAGTGAGACAAGAGTGCAGTGCTTGTGCAAACATAGAAGAGGTGGTGGCTGCTGCTGATGAAAGAAGTGACAGGCAATGTGTAGTTCAAAAGAAAAAGAAAGAAACACAACTCCATGATAGCAATGGCAGACATACTTGGGTGTTTAGGGTATGCCAAATGCCGCTCCACTTTATGGAGGCTAACTTGTTTCCTCTAACATTTGCTCTTGGGGGTGGGATTGTGCCTGTCCCCATTTACCACATCCAAACACTGAGGCTTAGTGAGGTTCATTGTCCTGCCTAGCAACGCACAGCATGTGAGCAGCAGCCCCTGAGAACCCCTTAACCCACCTGGTTGCTGGGGTGCTGTGAGGGATGGGTCCCTGGTTCCCCTGGTTCTCCTGGAGCCCTGCACCCCTGTGGGGTGCATCTCTGCCAGATGCTGGCCTATGCTGGTGGAGTTAGTTTCCCAGTGGGGCTAGGTTTCTCCGCTAAGAACCGTGTCCTGTGCTCAGGTCCCACAACTGACCAAGGAGTGTCTGGTGGCACAGCGATGCGGGAGGGAATGTGCTGATCTGAAGGGAGCGCTGAGGCGGGAGTTCTGCAACCTGGAGGAGGTAGGCGGCCCTGTCCCATAGAGTGGGCGAGCCCAGCAGGCCTGCATCCATCTGGGTGCCATCTCAGCCCTTCTCTCTGCTCTTGACATCCCCGTGTTCCCTCTGGGTCTCTTGCGCCTTCGGTAGCCTCTCCCCACGAGGCCAGCGTGTTGGTCAGCGGCTGCTTTGGCACCCGCCGCTGCGCGTTTGCCTTGGCGAATTCTCTCTTGCTCACAGGCAGGGGTGGGTAGTGCATGGCAGCTTCCTCATGAAGTCCGCAGAGCCTGAGATTCACTCTAGATTCTGTCCATCTTTTTTTTTTCTGTCTTTTTTGAGACAGGGTCTCACTATGCAGTTCAGGCTGGCCTTAAGCTCATTTTGTAGCTCAAGCTGGTCTTGAACTCACAACAATCCTCTTGCCTCAGCCTCCCAAGTGCTGGGATTACAGGCATGCACCACCACGCCTGGCTGGTTCTGTCCATCTTAGTGTAAAGTTTTCATTCTCAGAATGACAAGATAATTCCTGGAACTTTCAGTTTAAGGAAAACTAAAACATTTGGCCGGGTCTCCCTCGTGCTGCCTTTCAGTGACACGGGAACTTTGTAGGTGACATATTGCTGCGTGTAGGAAGCTGTGCAGATCTCCACATGAAGGGTTACACAGATTGCTTCATGTATAAAGTGATGGCAGAGGCACAGCGGCTCGTCAGTACCAGTTCTTTTACAGGCCCAATGGGCCAGGCTTCTGGGTTGTGTGTCACAGCACATGAGCTCTGCGCAGGGGTGTTGGGTTCAACATTTAGGCTTTCCAGCAGCCTCTCTTGGCCAGTGTTCTAGTTCTTTGTTCTAGTCTGATTGGGCTCTGAACTAGGTACTAGGAATACAAACCATCAGAGGCCTTCAGATGCTGAGAGCCTGGAGCAGGACATAGACCATCAGGTGCATTCAAACTTGGCATGTTGAGTGCTGGGCTGGAGATGTGTGGAGGAGTGTGGTGAGGGTGGGAGACCCTCCCTGGCCCTCCCGGGATGACCCTCCCTGGCCCTCCTGGGATGAATCTAAGGCCGGCTGGACCGCAGTGGGAGTGATGTTACTGGCTAGCTAGAAAGCTCAGGAGTAGAAGCGCTAGCATGGGCATAAAGGTTTAGCATTCAGCTCTCTGGGAAGGAAGGCAGGGGCACAGTCCTGGTCAGCATGTGCTGCTCTCAGCCTCCCGCCGAGGTGGGCTTCATCTTGCACCCGCTGGCTGCACAGTGGGAGCTGGGGAGCTCGGCGAGTCCCGAGAGCCTTTCGTGTTATCAGTAGTGGTGAGCCCCAGAAGAGTCTGCCATTGAACAGCCCACGTGTGAGTGCGCGGGTGGTGTTTACGTGAGCATCAGCACGGTCTGGAGGCTCACTGTGGGCTTTGTCCTGTATAGCGACGAACAGAATATTAGTTACAAGGGAGGGAATAGCAGAATTTGAACAGGACCAGTGGACCTGAACTATTGAAATATTTCTCTAAATACCAATGTAATTACCCTAAGAGGAGCTAGAACAATTGAAACTTGTCAGAATAATTATAATAGGAACAATCCCCTAACTTTAGCAGTTCTTTCATGAAGTCTTGTATGAGTTGACTATTAAATGCCCACACTTTCTTAGTAAAATAGGCAAGATTTCTCTTTCTTTTTTTTTTTTTTTTTTTTAAGACAAGGTCTCACTGTATACTTTAGATTGTCCTGGAATGCGATGTAGCCCAAACTGGCCTTGAACTCTCAACAATCCTCATGCCTCAGCCTCTCCAGTGCTGGGTTCACAGACATGCGACACCACACCCAGCCTACAGCAGCATCTCCAAGTGCAGTCTGCCGTGTTCTCCCAAAGCAGAAGGCTCAGTTTTTGTTTTGCAATCTTATTTATTTATTTATGTGTTTGATACAGGGTCTCACTACACAGATCAGATTTGTAGTGATCCTCAAGTTTTCAGCCTCCCTAGTGCTGGGATTACAGGCGTGTGCCACCATGCCCAGACTCACCCAGAGGCACAGCGGGCATGGCATGTGGGAACGGGGATCGAACCCCATCTCTGAGCTTGCCAAGCAGGCACTTAGTCTGCTGAGCTATCTTGTCAGCCCTTGTTTTACGATCTTTAACTGTTTTCTCTTGAAATATAAGTGCTCTGTTTGGCTTTCAGATTTCTTTCTTAAAGTCCAGTTTGAGCTGGGCCAGGTGGCACACATCTGACCTGGGCTCTCTGGGAGGTGGAGGCAGGCGAGGAGGATGGCAGGCTGGAGCCCTGCCTGGGCAGCTTAGTGCTTGCAGGAGACCCCATCTCACAAATAGGTATATAAATGTGTAATGTAATTATAAATGTTTAATAAAATGCATAGAATACAGTAAAATGTATGTCAAAGGCAAATAAAAATTCAGCTCCTTAGTCAAATGCAAAACCCCCAAGCCAAGTTCAGCCTCAGCACTGCCAAGAGGAGGGGAGGGGAGACGGTGTCATTGCGATGGAAGATTTCTTGCTGCCTAGCCACACTGTGTGTGTTTTTGCTCCCTGTCCTGAGTGCCAGCTGGGTTTTGGAGCTCCTGGGATGCCAAGGTCTAGCCACAGGCTAAAGCTGCCCTCAAGTAGACTTTTTTGCTTTTCTTGAGTCATTAATCTAAAACAGCGCATAGTTTTAGCTTTCTTCTTCTTCTTTTTTTTTTTTTAGTGCTACTATTGATTCTTCTATTTGAAAAATAGCACTTTATCCAGGCTTCAGTTTACATTTGTGGATTTCAGGGTGGCAGAACCTTTTAGGCGGCCTTTTTTTGTTATCAGTGACTTAATTCAGAATATTCTGCCGAGGGTGTAGACACGTCTCCTGCAGTGGAGGTCGGGCTTCAGCCCGGGCTCTCAGGTGCTTCGGGTTTTGCTGTGACCCGGGGTGCCTGCGACTGCAGTGGACCCGCTCTGTGGCCGTGGCTCAGCCCCTCCTGGTCCGCGGCAGATGTATGGAGAGGTGGGCGCCAGTGAGCTCGGTTAGCATGGAGGGGCGAGTGCGCGCGTGGCCGGGGGGCCTCTCCTCAGCGCGCGCACCTGCCGCCAGCTGCTTGCTGCGCTCCCGCTGCTTCCCTCCCGTGGGGTGGCGCCAAGATCAAGTTTGCCCACCCTGCGTGCACAGCACTCAGGGACAGCTGTGTTTAGGTACTGACTAGAGTTTAACTCTCATCCAGCATCTTTCCTCCTTCCTTCCTATTTATTTATTTATTGAGATACAATTTCATTTCCAGGCTGGCTTCAAACTCATGGGATCAGGTCGATCGCTATTATACATTAAATCAATCTGTCCTCTTTTCTTTCTAAAAAATTTTTTAGTCTCAGATATTGTGTCCTGGTTCGGTCTATTTTTCATTTTAATGATATTTATTGTTTACAAGATAAAAAGGAAAGAGTGTATAACCAGCTAATGCTTCACCAGAAATAACTTTTTCTTTTATATACCATAAACTATCTATAAGATAAATTTATTTTCTCTCAACTAAGTCACAATGTTTACAGATTATGTTTATTCTTACTATATTCTTTGGTAATAGATTCATGGAGACATAATTCATGTATCATGAAATTCACATTCTTGGGGCCAGGGAGTTAGCTCAGCAGTCTAAGCACCTGCCTGGCAAGTGCAAGGACTGGGGTTTGATCCCTGGTACCGCATGCCGAGCCAGCCACCTATCCAGGTGTGGTGGCTCATGCCTGTAATCCCAGTAATGGGAAGGCTGAGATAGGAGGATCACTACATAGTGAGACCCTGTACCAAAATAAATAAATAAAAGATTTTTAAAAATTAAAAGAAAAAGGGGCTGGGGAAATGTAGAGTAAGCACTTGCCTGGCTAGTGCAAGGGCCTGAGTTCAATCCCCAGTTGTGCCATAATAAATAAATAAATAATAAGGAAAAGAAAAAGAAATTCATATGATCCTCGGGTGTAGGATTCTGTGGTTTTCCTATATGCATGTACTTGTAGCCATTGCTATTATTTAATTTGAGAATATTTTTGTCATATCACAGAGAAACTCCTTTGGCTCTGTCACTGAGCTACATCCCAGCCCTGTATTTATTTCTTCAGTTGCTCCTTAAGTTAACGGCTCCTTTCTTCCTGGCCCTCTTCACCCTCAACACTGTGTATCTTTGGATACAATTATCTGAGGAGACTCATCTGAATGGAATCACACCACGCGTAGTCTTTCAGGAGCTTGTTTCACTTAACTAGAGCATCTAAAGTCCGTAGTTCATTCCTCCTTGTGGCTGCATAACATCCCATCGCGGGATACACCACATTTTGTGTATTCTTTCATCAGTTGATGGGCGCTTGGTTGTTTCCACTTTGGGACATCATGGCTAACGCAGCTGTGAGCAGTGTGATCAGGGTCTGTGCAGCCATGTGCTGCTCTCAGGCCTTCTGGACTTCCTAGCTAACTCAGCGTGCCCGTGGGGTGGCAGCAGTCGTGGCTGTGGTTCCTTCCCATGAAGCTCTGGCGATCTCTGACCAGGACGGCTGGCTGGGCATTTGGGTGCAGTTGCTAGTTTGGTAACTTAAACAACCTCCCTCCCTTTCGCCCCCGGCCCCCCAGCACTGAGGATTGAACCCAGAGGCTTTGTACTGAGCTTACGTCCCAAGCCCAGTTTCTCTCTCTCTCTCTCTCTCTCTCTCTCTCTCTCTCTCTCTCTCTCTCTCTCTCTCTCTCTCTCTCTCTCTCTCTCTCCCCCTCTCCTTTCTATTTTGAGTCAGGTCTTACTGAGTTGCTCATCCCCCAAGCCGGCCTTGAACGTGCAGTTCTCCAGCTTCAGAACCCAGCGTGCTGCAGCACAGCCAGCACACCCGGGCGGAAAACCTGGGAAGCGCTGCCTCGAGCACTAACGTGTGCATCGTGCAGTGGCTCCTGCCCTGCACCCCTCACGGGCGCAGGTCGTTTGGAGCCCTTCACCATCATGAGTGAGGCCCGGGGACAGCAGCTTCTTGGCCGAGAGTCCACTTCTTCTGTTTGACAGTATGACGGCCGACACTCAGGAGTGGGATTACCAGCTCAGAGTGGTGCAGCGCTCTGGTGGTTGGGCAGCATAGCACTAAATTGCTTCCGCAGATGCTTGTCCTGTTTTACCCTTATCCTGTGAAGATGGCCTTTCACTGTCTCCTTTTGATTTTTTTTTCAGGAACTGGGGATTAAACTCAGGCCCTTGCACTTGCCTGGCAAGCGCACATTCAACTGAGCTATCTCCCCAGCCCTCCTTTTGATATTTCATTCAAAAACATGTTTGTTTGTTCTAGAGAAATAAACAATAGATAATAGCTCCTCACTGTGATCAAATTTTTTTGTTCTGGGCCGTGCCTGAGGATCAAACCCAGGGCTTCACGTCTAGGCACACGCCCCACCCCTGAGCTATAACAGCCTGAAGTTGGAGGATTCCGCAGAGCAAGGTGTCACCTGTGTGTGGCAGAGCAAGGTGTCACCTGTGTGTGGCAGAGCAAGGTGTCACCTGTGTGTGGCAATCCTCCTGCCTCCCAAGGTTTTATGATTTTCCTCATGATCTGTAAACAATCCTTTTAAAGAGTCCTTGTATAAAATCTACTTGATGGTTTTGATTTATTTGGTTTTAAATTTTTTCTTCTGTTTTAAAATTTAATTTAGTTCATCTCTCATGTTTAAAGAAGTTGGACGTTTTAAAACAAAACCCCCTAGCCTGACGTTCTTTCCTCTACCGCTGCTGTGCGCAGGAGGTCCCCGCCCTCTGGGGACACGCGACCAGCGTCATGGCCTACAGAGGCGTGACAGTCACGCATTTCCTACCTTCCTATTAATGTTTTGAAAAGAAAAATTAAGCCCATTGAAAGTGTGCCCGCATAGCACCTTCAGGGTCCCGAGTCCACGTGCTGACAGGCCGCCAACTCTTCCTGCCAGCCCTGGGGCGGCACCCTGCAGCCTGCCCTGCGCCCCGGCCGAGCCCGCTTCCTCTAGGACAGCCGCTGGTTCTGCGGGAGCCGGTGCACCTCACGCAGGGCGGCGCTGGGGCCTCGGGTGTGAAGGCGCGTTTAGGAATCAAAGCTCCTTCCCCGGAGCTGGTGCGGCGCCGGGGCTTCCGGACAAGGGCCGGGACCTCGCTGCTCCTCCACTGGGGGCTGTGTGTCCTCGGGTGGGGTGAGGACCCGCCCGCGAAGTCTTTCCCCGGGAAAGAGAGCTGTGCTCTTCCTCCAGCCCGCGCGGGGGCGCTGCTGGGAGCCCCAGCAGTCCAGGGACCCGAGCGCCCGCTGTCAGAGCCCTGGTAGGCTGCAGTGGCGCAGACCGGCCCAAGTATTAAGGCTGAACCCGGGAGTCCGAGATCTTAGGCTGGGATTTTGTTTTAGAATGCCTGCTTTAGAGAGGTCTGTTTATGATCTCGTTTCTCTCTCAGCAGCTTGATAGATTATTTTTCTCTTCGTGAATCTTCTGGAAGGAGCCACCTCCACGCGCCTCGCCACTTATGGCCACCTGGGGGCGCCCCGCGAGCTTCTTCATTGCGCTTTGGGCCAACTTCAAAGCCCAGCTTTCTCGTTTGGTCTCCCAGTGGGGGTCTGAGAGGCGGGCCGGCGCCAGGGGCCTCTAGCCGAGCTTTGCAGGTCTGGAGTGAGCCGGACTAGTTTTCCTTTATCCTATCAAACGATTTCTCTTCCTTTATTGCCAGTGTTCCCTACTTAGCCCTTATCCGGCCTTGTTTTTCAGCGCCATGGAGAACAGAACATTTAAAAATAGACCTTACCCATATCCCAGGACATCGAATGTCTTTTCAGAACATGTCCCCTGGCAGGATCTGGCACTTCAAATGGAAAGCAATTGTGTCCCGCTGGAAGAGAAGGGAGCTGGGCCTGAGGCCTGCAGCAGCAGGCGGAGGCCCCTGGCCTGGGACGAGGGAGGGCAGAAGGTGGCCTTCCCGTGGGAGCTTGTGGGGGTGGGGCAGTCTGCGGCAGGGCTCCAGCCGCCGCCGAAGGAGTGTCAAGAACTCCGGGTGCTTTTTAGGTGGGGGCCCCGAGTCTCCTGGGGCTCCTAGAGGGCCCGAGGGATGTGCAGGTGCGTTGCACGTGGCGTGAAGGAGCGTGGTCTGTGCTGGCCTCTTCACACTCTGGCGGCCCCGTGCTGGGAGCCTGGCCCCGAGGCCTTCAAACCGTTTCTGTAATGTTGCATATACTTATGACCAGCACACACTTTGAAGAAAGGCCTGAGAAATCTGTATAAACGAACTTCAACTCTAAGCGGCTCCTCCTCTGTGGAGTTATCTCCTCACTGCGCTGGCAGACCCGGCTCCCTTATGTTCTGTATCTGATTTGTCCCGGGAAGGACTTCTTGCGTGCTTGCTATTGGGAAGTTCACTTGATACACTCTTTTTTTTTTTTTTTTTTTGTGGAATGGGGGATTGAACTCAGGCCCTTGCTCTTGCCAGGGAAGCACTTATTCCACTGAGCCATCTCCCCGGCCCCAGGAAAGTTCATTTGAGAAAGCAAAACTGAGAAGTAAAGCGAACTTACTTGCACCAAGTAAAGAGAGAATGAGGGTAAGAACAGATAAAAGCATGTCCACGCTACGTCTGGGAGCCCACTCCGGCTATGGCAGAAGCAGCCCACATAGTGGCTTTTTCCAGAATGCCCACCTATGCTCTGGATGTGGAAGAGAGGCACAGGCAGTCCCCAGCCACCAGTTGAGATTTTGGTTCTCATTGTGCCATGAGAACAGCCTTTCAAATCAGGGATATGAGTTTGGTAATTATTACCTATTCTTGAACTTAGAGGACGTTGAAGGCCTGCTGGGACCCATGCACACTTTCCCCTCCAAGTCTAATCTTATTTATTCATGTTGGACAGTCCCAGCTGTGGTGGTGCACACCTGTAATCCCAGCACTTGGGAGGCCGAGGCAGGTGGATCGCCTTGAGTCCAAGGCCAAGCTCAGTTACACAGTGAGTTCAAGGCCAGCCTGTCCTACAACAGCAGGACCTTGTCTCAAAAGATAAACAAGGGCAGGGAGATAGCTCAGCAGCACAAGTGCCTGCCTGGCAAGCACAAGGTCCTGAGTTCAGTTTCTGGTGCCAAAAATTAAAAGAACAGCCTCTGTGTTGTGTTTTCATTGTTCATGTTTTCTTAGTGTCATTCTATTAACTGCTGCTTGTGTGTGCGCGCACCATAGGGTCTGAACCACAGGTTTAACACATCCTAGGCAAGCAGTGTACCACTGAGCCATGTCCCACTCCTCTTAGGTACTTCTGTCACTGAGGCACTGTACCCGAACCCCCCAACAAAGGAGAGGCTGTGGAGGTTTCTGTCCCCGTGGGCTGGTTCCAGTCAGGGAACAGAGCAGAGGGGCATGGCAGACAGGAGCTCACGGATCTTTCCTTGCTGTGGATTTGCTTTCTGCAGAGGTCACCTCGAGCATCTCTGCCCTCGCTTGTCACATGGCCCTGCCCTTACCTGGAGCTAGGCCAGCCTGTTTCTCAGCACATTCTTTTCAGTAATCTCTGAGGCAGGTGGGAAGGGGTGAAGCCTGGAGCACAGGGAGGGCGTGACCCTGGGGGTCATCAGAGCCCAAGCCTGGCAGAGAAGCAGGGCTGCTGGCTATGCAGCTTGCTCTCCGATGTCAGGCAAGACTGCGCCACGCTGAGAGCAAGGCAGTGCTGGGTGTCCCTCACCACAGCCAGGCCTTTCCAGGAGTCCGATTTACAGCTTGACTCTGGGTGCCATTGCCCCTCACTAGAGCCCCCACACCTCCCCCCAGAACTCCCCCCCACACCTCCACATGGAATCACCTGCGGAGCTCACCCCCACAGCCTTCCTGTGCCAGGGGCAGCCTGTTCTCAGCAGGGGTGAGGTTCCTAGAGAGCAGTGAGAGTTTGCTGGATTTAATGAGGAAATTGACTGTATTCATTTTGGGAAGCCTGACCCAACAGTAACCTCTGCCAAGCACTTTCACTTTTAAAAACCATGGTGGCGCATGCCTGTAATCCCAGCACTTGGGAGGCTGAGGCAGGAGGATTGTGAGTTCGAGACCAGCTTGAGCTACAAGGTAAGTTTAAGGCCAGCCTGAACTGCATAGTGAGACCCTGTCTCAAAAAGACAAAAAAAAACCCCAAAAACAAAAACACATTTAGCTATCAACTCTTGTACACAATGAAGATGTCTATCACATGAGGAGTGGTTGAAAAAAAGTGGTATTTCTATATAATGGAGTATCACTCAGCTATAAAGAATGATGAACTTGAAGCATTTATATTGACGTGGATCCCACTTGAATATATACTCATAAGTGAAATAAACCAGACACATATGTGCAAATATCCTATAGTCTCGCTAGTATGAGAAGTCAAAAAAAGAAATACAAATAGAAATGTACAACAACAACTAAAAAGAATTTAGATAGGGCAAACTGAACAGCATATGCTGCAGGGTATTAATCAGCTTTTCTTCTGGATGGTTAACAACCTAAGTTCACAGATCAAAATTGGAGAAATAGAAGAGCCGCAAGGCCAGCCAACATTTTGGCCCTAGCCTTTCAAGGTCAGTGAAGACTCAGGACATAGGAGAACCTGTACTGTAACATCATAGAACTCAGTTGTGCCCCAAATTTTCTGATCAAGGAGATTATGGAGCCACAGAGGAAGGCAATCGATGATCTATGGTGTGCCTGGGGAGAGTCACATGGAGAGAAAACTTTCTCTCAGGCTCTCACAGAGAGCAAACTGGTCAAGCAATGGCCATGACTCATCCATATGGCTGACACAGATGAACGATTTACAGAGTGAGGTACAGGATTACAAGATAAACTCTGATGGGACTGACCTCATCAGATACAAAAGCTATATTTTTTGTTATATAGGTCTTGCTTTTTTTTAGTCTTAACCATCCAGCAAAAAAGTATAAAAATGAGGTATATAACATGGGGCCATAATAATAAGTTGAGCTATAAATGGCTATAGTCATCAACTTCTTCAGATAACTATTATTGTGGAATGCTGGACTGTGTTTGATTGTGTCACTGAGTTCAGGCACTTAAATGGATTTAATGACAATGGAGTGCCCATCTTTGACAGGTCTAGACAAAAAAAGGGGGATACAAAGGAAAAACCATGATGTGTTTTTATAAACAGTACAGTTAGGATAAATATGCTGTGCTTCTGCATATTTCTATGAGAAGAAGGATTTGCACTAATAGTGGTTGGACAAGATATTATGTCAGCGTCTAGTACTATGGGCAACCACTAGGAAAATAACAAGGTAGAAAGCATTAATTATTGAAACTGTGCTATAATTCAGCTTTAAAAAATAAGTATACAGCTACATTCTCTTAATTCACTGATTAGAGACATCTGCTATAATAGTGTCTGTTAGAATATGTATGCACCTTGTATGATAACAAATCATTACAAAAACAATTTGCAATGTATTAATTATTGAATCTGTCCTATTAATTTGATTTGAAACTGTCTCATTGCTATTTGTTCTTCAATAAAAAAATAAAAAGAAATAAAGGACTTGAAATGTAACTCAGTACAAAAGTCCTGCGCTAAATCCCCAGTACCACTAAAAAAAAAAAAAAAAAGGTTTAAGTCCTTTCTTTCAGCTGTCTTTGGCTGGGTCTCTATTGAGACTTTCTTTTCTTTACTGTCCTTATGTCCAGGTTGGCTTGTTCCAATTGGGAAAGAAAAATTTTATTTTAATGTAAAAAGTTGATAATGCTCAGTGGGCAACAGATGTGAAGCTCAAAGAAGTCAAAAGAAAGCACTGGGTGTGGGAGCACACCTGTAGTCCCAGCGCTGGGGAGGCTGAGACAGGAGGATCATTAGGAGTTTGAGCTGTGTAACAAGATCCTGTACCAAATAAATAAATAAAATAGAGAGAGAGAGAGAGAGAGAGAGAGAGAGAGGAGGAGAGAGAGAGAAAGCATGCCTGGAAGGCAGTGTTGAGGTTTGAGCTCTTGGTAGTGCCACCCTTCCTGGGAGCCTGCAGTGTCCCCTGGACTCCAGACAGAATATGCTGGCAGCTGAGGCCGCAGCTCCAGAAGCAGGGGTTTGTAGCACCAGCCTCAGCATTGGCCAGCAACTGGGCAGTGCGGGCCTGCGGCAGAGCCGCCCGCTCCATCCATGCAGACCCTCAGGCTGCTTGGCACATGGAGGAGGCAGGCGGAGGGAGACACAGGGTCACCTTGGCTGGAACCATCCTGTGGAAGGCAGCGGGAAAGGAGGGAGACAAGAAGTGTGCAGGGTAGTAGGGGTGTGTGGGCCTTGAGGTGGAGGACACTTCAGGGAAAGGGAAGAAGCAGTCTGCTAAAAACGGGAAAGCTCAGAGCCCTTGTTCCCACTCTTTGGGGATTAATCTAGTACCTGCACTTAGAGTCTCTAAATTTCACTGCAGGAATGTACATTAACCCGCTCTTCTTCCATTCGTGTTTCTAGATTCTTAGCTATCAGAACACCATCTTCTTTGGTGGAGACCACATAACCATGATTGATTACCTCTTCTGGCCCTGGTTTGAGCGGCTGGATGTCTATGGGATAGCCGAGTAAGTGGTTGGAAATGCACCAGGGGACAGTGGTTGAAGTGGCTTGTGTGCGAGAGTCTTGTGGACCAGTGGCAGGGTGTATGTGAGATGGAAGCAGGTTTCTAAACCACCAGTAAGTGCTTTCTGGTTTGCAACACCCTGGGCTCCTCTCCCACGAACCCCAGAATCCCACCGTACCCGCATCTCCTGACCAGACCCCATGTGCCGAGCCTCCAAGCACCGCAGCGCCTCCCTGCACGCAGGAGGGTTGCAGCCTCCAGCTGTGGCTCCTTGTCTGCAGCTCTCTCTGGCCCTGCACCTGGTCCTCCTGTGCCACCCAGCAGACATGACACTCCGGAGTCCAGCTTGCCTGAGACATCCTGTCCAAGCACACCCTTAAAGACTTCCAAAGTAATATATCTTGATATTCAAATGTCCTGTCAAAATGGCCACCACATGCTACAGGACGGCCAAGATGGTTAAAGCAGATGAAATGGCCCTGTGTGGTCCTGGGCACGTGTCTCAGTTACTTCTCTTACTGGGACAAAACACTTAACACCTGCATGTTAAGGGAGGAAAGGTTTATCTGGCTCAGTTTTGTAGGGGTTTCAGTCCTTAAGTGGCTGGTACCCAGGCAAGGTGGCATGGCCGAGTAACAGTTCATGGTGTGGCAGGCAGGAAGCAGAGGGAGGGAACAAGGGAGGCGGAGGGAGGACACCCTTCCAGGCTGCGCCCACGGTGAGCCTCCTGCTCAGCCTGGGTTTGCCCTCCTGGCATCACGTTGAGCTATAAATTCAAGAGTGAGCTGACCCAGCAATGAGTAGCACACCCCAAATCTGACCACAACCCTTAAGCCCCACCTGTGAGTGCACGGCCCCTTCTTGTGTCTTGCAGCTGCGTGGACCACACCCCGAAGCTGCGCCTCTGGACAGCAGCCATGAAGCGGGACCCCACGGTCTGCGCCCTGCTCATAGATAAGCATACTTTCCTGGGCTTCCTGAATCTCTACTTCCAGAATAGCCCCAACGCCTTTGACTTCGGGCTGGTCTCCTGAGTCGCAGGGTCCCGGCATGACCACCTGGGATCTCAGCATGTTACGAGGGTCTCTGCTTTAGAGACTGCCCTGGCCTCAGTGGTCTGTTGGTTTTTGTGAGGTTCTTAATAAAAATAATGGAAATGTGTTGTTTTTGATAATCACTAATGTGTCAGACTCCTCTAGCCCAGCTGTGGCTCAAGAAAGTGTCTAGAGCTAGGGGCCTGGTGTGTTTGGAGAGCCCCAGGCCTTCTGGTTTGATCTCCAGGTCACTGGGCTGATACTGGCCTCAGGTTCTACCCAGTGTGGACTTTCGCCCATCTAGCCTGGCCCACCCCTGAACCCTTCCTGGGGACGGGGAAGCTTGAGAAGAGGAAGGGGGAGAAGCCCCGCCAGCCCCTCAGGCAGGTGATTGCTGCTGTCCTGGGGGTGGGGGCAGGGTGTGCTTTCCTTTCTGACTTTGGCAACGAGACACCAGGGGTCCTATGACTGGAAAGTATTCTAAAGCAGGAAATGAAACATCGTTTGCCACCCCGCAGTGATTACATCAGAATTTCACTATTGCTGTCAGGGCTCAGGATATCTCCCAGAATGTTCTGTCACCAGCATCCTGCCTTTAGAACCACGCCTACTCACCAGGCAGAGGTCACAGTGCTGCATTTGAGTCACACTCTCAGTTCATCCCACAGCTGCCTTGCCAGGTACTGGGGGGTTGTGCTGTGAAGCTGAGAAGACACAGCTTTTCCCACGGGAGCCCCTCATCTTTTCATCATCTTGTGGGGGTTTTAAACTTTAGACTGCTTGGTAGCTGCTTGTTTTGTGACAGGCCCTTGCACTGTGGCCTCTCTGTGAGCCTGACCAGGTAGCAGTAGACCCTGAGGACAGCAAAGAAGACAAGAAAAGGGAGGGAAGGCGAGGCAGGCAAGGCCCCCCGAAGCATCCCTGGCCTCTGCTGGGGAAGGGACTTGTGATCAGCTTGTGACAATGGTGACTTTGTGAACTTTTCCCAGCCCACTGAGCTAGCGGAGAGCAGAGTGCAGTGGGCTGTGCAGTCCTGTCTGTGAGCATGGGGCGGCCTCCTGCTCTCTCCTGGACACAGCGCGCCCCACCCTCCCTCCCCCTCCTCAGCCAGGCCCTCGGGCCTGCTGGGTCTTCGTGTTTGCCCCATGTAAATAGTTACCAGGTGTCATCCCCAGGAGCTGGACAGCCTACTGGATGAGTGGCTCGCCAGCCTGCCTGCCGGCTGTGCAGTCTGCAGTGCCATCTGCTCCGGATGTGGCGTCTCGTTGCCGTGGCAGCTGAGCTAATGCAGACTTCTGCGTGAATCACTGTTTCCCACCCAGGATCTGAGTTTGGGGAGAGAAGCCACCTCTGGAGGCCTGGCCAAGGGCTTACCGAGCTGACCCAACTTCACGGGGATAACTCTGTATGCGTACGAGGGTTTGGCGTGGGACCCCAACTGCTGCTTTGGGGGGTCACCAAAGTAAAAGCATCTCCTGGGGCTCTGCGTCTGTACTTTGAGATAAGTGTGCGGGATGTGGAGCATGGAGAAATATGCTCGCTCCTGTGAAAAGTACACACTGGTGGGCCCGCCCAGCTTGGGGTCTAAATGCCGCCTGGGCAAGTGTGTTCTCCGCAGGTCGCCAGAGTCCTGGTCACTTGCGCTGCAGAGACTTCCTCATTTTTTTGTTTTTGTTTTTATCACAGAACCCAAGACGTTAGCCCTGAGCTACATTCCCAGTTCCTTTCTATATTTTATTTTTAGATAGTCTCCCTAAATTGCCCAGACTGGGCTTGAAATTTATTTATCTATTTTATTATTTTTTTAATGTATTTGTTTGGTACAGGATCTCACTATGCAGCTTGGACTCATACTGATCCTCCTTTTTTCAGCCTCCCCTGCGCTGGGACTACAGGCGTATGCCACAATGCCCTGTCTCAGTGGCCAGCTCAGTGCTTCTGGGGGCCCAGCTCAGCAAGCCTGGGGGCGGGGCTGGCGAGGCACACATTGCCAGGGATGGAACCGCGGTCTCTGCGTTTGCCTAACCAGGCGCTTAGTCCACGGAACTATCTTGCTGATTCTGGGCTTGAATTCATGATCCTCCCACCTCAGCCTTGCAGTGTGCTGGGATTACAGACCTGCACCGCCAGGCCTGGGTCGCCTCCTCACTTCTTCATGTTGCCTGCTGTCCACAGAAGAGACTGAGTTATTGGTTTCCATATGAAAACAGCCTACAGGAGAGAGGGAGAGGCAAGAAAGCAATGCTCAGCTTTTCTTGGGAGGCCGAGGGCAAAATAATACACATAGGCTACAAAATACACTAATACAAAGACAGGAAATCTGCTCTGTGCTATGTCAACCTTCAAAGCTGGGCGTCTGTCTTGTAAGTGGCATTTTTAACCTCAGGCCAGGGCAAAGTGCAGTTTGTCTCCTGCACGCTGAAAAAGGAGAAAATCATCTAAAACTACAGCACTGCGAAGACCTCATCATTGCAGACGCTGTCAGCAGCACAGTCGGTGTCAGCAGCACGTCCATCAGCAACATGTCACAGCACGCCAGCAACACGTCACAGCACGCCAGCAACACGTCAGCTTGGCCTGCCTTGCTTGGAGGCTGCAACAGCATGGTGGCTGGAGTGCTGCTCCATCTGCACCGGGCAGGAGGCGGGCGGTTGGGACGGCTGTGGGGGTGACCCCAGTGTAGTGACCAAATGGTCCTGAAATTCCTTCTGGCTCACGGGCTCTGATCACAGCAACAGTGGCTAAGTGCTGCAGGGGAACTAATTAAATTCTGAGTCACAGCGGGTGCCTTCCCTGAGCGCTGCCAGACGACCAGCCCGTGGCTGTTTCCGGGGATGGTTTCACCCCATCTTCCCCTTTCAGCCTCCACCCGGCTGTCTGTGTCCTCTGTCAAGAGTCGTGGCCTCCCGGATGGAGCAGATAGGGCTGCTCTGTGGTGAGAGCCAAACGCCTTTCGTCCGCCTACACTTACACTGGTCTGCTTTGGTTTATCATTGGAAATCTCTTTTTTATTTAGTACTGGGGATCGACCCAGAGCCCAGAGCCTTTGTCCTGAGGAATGTTCCCAGGCATTTTGTTGTTGGTTTTTGTCTTGGTGAGACGCTGTGTCTCACTATGTCATTAAGTTGCTCAGGGTGGGCTCTGATTTTTTAACCTCCTGCCTCAGCCTCCCGAGAGTGCTGGGATTCAGGCCTGTGCCATCGTGCCTGGCCACAGGTACTCCTCACTACCCTGTGAGGCTTCAGGGTGATATACCTTCCTTTTCCTTTCTTTTTTTTTTTGGTGAACCGGGGACTGAACTCAGGCCCTTGTGCTTGCCAGGGAAGCGCTTATTCCACTGAGCCATCTCCCTGGCTGGGTGATGTAACGCTGTGGCAAAACTGAATGCAGGAAAGGAAGAACACCCAGGAAGTCTGGAGGCAGTGAGCAGCTCAGTTTGACCGGCTGTGGTCACTCCCAGCTGCACAGCCAGGCCCCATAGTCTGGGTTAGCACTTGTATGTGACGTAAGGTAGGAGACAACAGCTGGCTGCTCTCTGATCCACCAGCAGGAAGTGATCACAGGTCCAGGACTGGATCAAGGGTCGTAGAGCGTGGTGCCCCCAGGCATCCTCATGCTCGGCCACACTCTCGAGTTACAGGGTCAAGACAGTAATTACAGAACCACGCAGCAGTCTCAGAACTGGGCAGTTTCAACAAGAAGAAAGTTTTAAAAGAGCAGTTTCTCTTATACAGTCTTTCCTCTTGGTAACTCATGCAGAGGTCACAGGTACACAGGGCCAGGGTGGGCAGCAAGACCTCGGGCCTGTGAGTGCCCTGAGCCTGTACTCAGCCCCAGGCCACAGCTCCTCCCCTCTGCTGCCTGACCTCGGTCTTCTGCTCCCTGATGGGCTCTCTCTGGCCAGATCAGGCCCTCTTGACTTAGCTTCCCCAGGCTGGGATGTGCCATGTGTGGCTGTGACATTGCCACGGGTGCTTTGTGAACAGGTGAATGCAGAGCACAGGCTGGGGTGGGGGGGGTGAGGCATGGCTGTGCAGGGCCATCGTTGGCTGTCACTGCCTTCTGAGAGGAAGATGCTGTCCAGGGCAGGTGCAGCACCCTGCTTGGAGCACAGAGACAGTGAGCCCTGCCCCCAGGAGGTAGCATTGGAGCGATCCGAACACAGCCCAAGCTCATCCCACTGGGAGACATCTGGGTGCCCAGCAGCCAGGCCCTGGCATGCAGGGCTCCACACTGAGAGGTGCAGGGTAGGGCGGGAGGCCTGCTCTTCCGTGATTCTCTCTGGGTCATTCAACATTCAGTTGAGCAACTGCAGCCAGTGGCCTGATGGGGGCACATTCTGGGCAGATGCAATTTGTGCAGTGTCCCCTTCCCAGCCAGGTTATCAAGAGGCACAGGAAGGAGACACATTGGTGGACAGGGTTTCTTAGGGAAGCCAGCAGGAGCAGAGCTGCAGATGCTTGGGGCTGGCCCTGAGTGAGGTAAACCTGTGGGTCTGCTGTGGCCAGCTCTAGGGGTAGAGTACACAGGGCATGTGTCCCTGTCACCTCTCTGGCTGGGAGATCCAGGTCCCCCCCAGAGGGGCTGAGTTAGAACCAGCTGTGATGCTTGCAAGGCCACTCTACTGCAGTCCTTGGGTGGGGGGGCGTGTCTAACGGCTCCCAGGGGAGCAAGGGAGCGGAAGCTGTGGGGGCAGAGGTGACCAAGAGGAAACAGGAAGTGGGGCTGGGCTATTTTAAATGAAGTTACCCAAGAGAAGCCCCAAAATACCACCCACCAAGGGTTTTAAAGAAACAGATGGAGCCAAGCTCCTCCCACTTCCCCAACCCATGTTGCAAGTTTCACTTTGTACTTTTAAGACCTACCTGTTCCCACAGAGAAAAGAAGAAATGCCTCTGGACAGCTCTGAGGTGTACCCAGCTCCCCTTGCTGCGAGATAATCTGCTGTTGACGGTTTTCATTTTCTTCCTTCGTGGAGCTGCAGAGGGGCATCAGAGGGATGGCCAGTGCTATTGAGTCCTAGAAACTAAGTCCTCACCTTGTGCCTTGTGCTGAAGGAGGAAACCAGCCCTGGCTCAGCAGAGCAGAACCAGCAGCAGAGGGGCAGAAGGACGGGCAGGGGGCTGGGGATTCAGAAGGAAGTGTTTCTCATTTCCACAGGCCTGAGGGAGAGAGACGGCTACTGCACATAGCCGAAGCTCCTGCTGTTCCCAAGTTTTCCCTTGCACAGGCCCCAGAGCCACTCAAGTTCATTTTCAGTTGTCACATTTCATGGGCCCCTGACTCTCCTGTGTGTGTTGATCTTGTCAGTCCAACAGACCCAGTCCCTGGTGCACAGAACGTTTGCCTTACACACGTGTTCTCTGCACAGTGTCAGCCAGGCTGGGAAGGGCCCTGGGAGGTGCTCAGCTGAAGGCCTTTCCCTTCCTTGAATCATCACCAAGTAGGCCCTGGGTCACCTTCTCATGGGGAGAGGCAGTCACTGAGCATGTGGCCTGTGGCTGAGCATGGGGGTTGTGACCTCGGGGTGAGGCAGGCCTGCCTCAAAGCAGTCTGTGGACATCCCCTGCAGTGCTGCTTATGAGAGCAGAGGTGGGGACACCTAGAATGTCCTCTTCAGGGCAGGCTTGGCAGACAGCGTGTGCAGCCATTGGTGGGGCAGGGAGCACAGGCTCACAGGCCAAGGCAGAGCCAAGTGTCCAAGATGATGTCCAAGGACAGTGTGGTGCCATTTATGCAAAACAGCACAGAACAGAGAACCCACAGATGCCCGCCGCACCCAGCAGAACCCTGGAAGGATAACAAGAAGCTGTGTACTGTTCTTGGGGAAGTAGACTCAGAACTGAGGATCAGGAGCTTTTATCTTGCTTGACTTCTGTCAGTGGTTAAATTTTTTTCATCACGACTGTTTTTATTTTTTAAAACCACAAACTAGACAAAAAAGTTATCCCCCCTCCCCCTTTTGAGACAGGCCTTGCAGGTCAGGCTGGTCTTGAGCTCACTTTGAAACCCAGACTGGTTTCACCTGCAGTGATCCTCTCTCCTCAGCCTCCCGCGGGCTGGGATTACAGGCCTGTACCACCACTTATCTTCAGATGGTGCTAAGAAATGTTAATCCTACCGATGCCAGGGCAGGACCCCATGCGCAGCTTGGAAAAAGCCTCCGGTGACTCTAAGCTCCCTGCATGGGGTCCCTGGACAGCCAAAACCAACAACCTGCCAGCACTGTCCAATGAGGCAGGTGCTAGTGGGGCAGAAGCCCTGGAAGACTGAAACTAGGATTTCCCAGATGTTGCCCATGGTCTCCCTCCCTAGCAGCCAAGCTGTGAGATGGCCACGCCCCCTCCTCAGCACAGCCTGCGTCCCAAGGACTCTGTGTGTAGGGGGGCGGGGGGAGGGCGCTTGCTGCAGGAGTCCCACAGGCCTTAGACTCGCATCCCAGAAGGTCTGAGCGTCAGCCTCACTCGACCTTTTGGCCTTGTTGAACCTGTCTTCTCTGCATATCTCAATGTATGATGTATGACTGAAACAAAATACAGCGAGTGTTCAAATTGAAAAAATATTAAGGTAACAAGACACGTTATAGTTTATCCCCATCAAAGCACTTCTCCTTGCTCCTAACACACACATATCCTTTCTTCTTTTTCAGACAGGGCGTCCCTATGCAGCCCAGGTTGGCCTCGAGCTCCTGCTTCAGCCTCTGGAGCGCTGGATCGGGGCGCCATGCAGGCCACCTCCTCTTGCTGCTTTCGGAAGCAGTTCTGAAGCCCTCCTTTGCCTCTTCAGTTGCACTGCCATGGCTGTGCCTTAGTGCCCTGAATCAAAACATTCACCTTTCACAGTCACTAAGATGTGAGGGAAGGGCCAGAAGTGGTTTCCTGTCAGACCCAGGAGTGCGCCAGACAGGGAGCCCGGCTTCTGCTGGAAGGCGCTCAGCAGCAGGACTTGCTGCAGTTTGGACCTCCCCTTGCGAAGACACTCAGGAAGAGGACTTCCAGAGCCACATCAGAGTGGTAAGAGCGATGGGCATCTGAAACCTGTGGTGGGGAGCCGGAGGGACATGTTGAGGGCAACTGTGGTGGACAACTGGTGGTCAACTTGTAACACCCAGCTGAACTGGGTGTCGAAGGGCCCACCTGTGGGTTGCTGCCAGCAGCATAAAGGGAGAACCGGAGAACTGTTGGGGAGCTGTTGGTTCTCCTGGGGACCCTGTCATGCTGGCTTTCCTGATGAACTCAGTTGTTCTGTCACCTCAGGAGCTCAGGACCTTGGTGTCACTGCATTGCTGGAGCAGCTTGGGACCTAGCCCTGTTGAGGATGGCTGTGGTACCCTTTGGGGAGCTCTGGTTCTTACTTTGAGCATTGTTTCCTGGCTCTGGAGGGGAAGATGGCTCTGGAGGGTTCAGTGTCTTAGAGATGCTTGCCGTGCTGACTTTCCTGACAGGGACTCAGCTATTCTCATCATCAGAGGAGCTTGGGACTTCACGGTCACTGAGGAACCTGCGGTACTTGTCAGCGGAGCTCTGGTCCTTACTTTGAGCCTTGCTTTCTGGCTCCAGTGCAGATCCCTCAGCCTGTTGGCACAGGTCCTCCATGCCGCTGGCATAGACGTTCTAGATTATCCCACTGATCTTTGGGCCTTCTCAGTACAGATCTATGAGATAGATCTGCATGGACATTGTCATGGGTCCTTGGCCTCCACGTGGTTGTAGGTGTTCAGCTGAATGCAGGCAGGACATTGCTGTGGGATCCAGGTCCTTGGCTATATTCTTTTGGTCTTTAGTGTGTGGACAGATTTCCTGCACTGTTTTTTTGTTTTGTTTTATTTTTAATATATTTAGTACAGGGTCTCACTACACAGATCAGACTTGCAGTGATCACCCTGCTTTCAGCCTCCCAAGCACTGGGATTATAGGCATGTGCCACCACGCCCAGTTTCAAGCACCCTCTCAGCATGCTGCTGGGGTAGGGCTGGCATGGCATGCCAGGGGTTGAACCCCAGTCCCTGCATCTGTCCTGCACTCTTTGGGTGACTATGATGAAATAATTTTCTAAGTCATGTGTCCTGTATTGTATTGTTTCTCTTGCAAACCTTGAATATAGTAGCAATTAATGACAATGTCTTTTACGTGATCACACGTGTGGTGGCACTGCCTGGTTGGAATCTTCACTGCTCCTTATACCCATGTGATCTTAGACAAAGTCACCCAACCTTTTGGCAGTCTAGTTTCCTTATCCAGGAAGCAGGGACAACAGCAGCACCCACCTAGACTTTGGCATGAACTTAAACAGGTGGGTATAAGCAGGTGCAAGTGCCGGAACAGGGGGCAGCGTCTCTGCTTCTGTGCCACTTCGGGCTCCCTTCCATGCTTTTTGTGTTATGCGGCACCCCGCAGTGGCAGACCTCTGGAGTAGTCCCACACAGCAGCTTCCTGGACCCACTTCCTAGAGACTGCATGCAGCTTCCAGCATGGCCAATTCCCTGAAGTGATAGGGGTACTGTGTGGGTTACATGTGGAGAAACGGGTCCTCTGGTCTACCTGCAACCCACTGGCAGTGTTCTGGTCTTTCTGGCAGTGCTGTGCTCAGGTGAGTACCTGGAGGGTCCCCTCTGGTCCTTCCCAGGTCAGTCTTGGCCCTATTCCATCTGTTTTCTCAGTGCTGCTTAAATTGCCATTAACAAATGCTCAGGACCTAGTAATGACCTGCTAGGAGTTAAGTGTTTGCTGTCTGCCTGTCTGCTCGCTGCTCTCCCTGTCCTTGGTGGCCTGGGCCTAGCTGGTGGGCCACACAACCCCTGGGGGCTCCCTCAGCCTCTCCCAGGACCAGCTTCCAATGGCTCTGCAGGAAGGTAAGCCACTTGCTTTTCTTGAGTTTTCCTTTTGGAAAGAAAGCAAGAACCTTTCCTTCTGCCTGGGGTGCCACTAGCCACTGGGGAAGGCTTTAAAAAGAGCCCTGCCGGGCTGCTTCAGCCTGGATGCTGGGCACATGCAGGCTCAAGGCAGCATCTGGGGAAATGGCAAGCTCTCTGAGTGCCCTCGTGACAGCCTTGAGAGCGCACTGCCATAGCTAGCTCAGGCTCCCATCCTGGGCAGTGCTTCACCATGGTGCAAGGGAGGAGCTAGCTACGGTTTTGGTGTCCTGTGCTTTCTGGAGACTTGGGTATTGGAAGTTGGGCCCTAGTGCGGTGGTTTGGGGACTTGGAAGAACCTTGAACAGGTGGGGCCCAGCAGGAAGGCCTGGGGTCCATGGAGCTGTGCTGCATGAATGGGTTAAAGTGGCTCCTCATGAGACGGGTTAGTGCACACGAGGGTGATCACAAAATCCCTGGCCTGGCCCCGCCCAGCTCCGCCCCCAGCTGAAGATGTGCTGGCTGCTCCAGGAGTACCCACCAGGTCGGGCCTCCATCTCCCTTACCAGTGACTCAACCTCCAGCTTGGAGTTCCACAACTGTGAGCTACAGAAACCTCTTTTCTTAAGTATTCCACCTTGGATATTTCATTACAGCAACGAAAAGCTGATGAACACAGGGCCTGAGACTTCTGAAGCTATAGTGCCGTCCCCAGCCTAGATATCCCGGGACCTAGGGCTTGCCGCTGAAGTTACTCTCCCACCCTGACCCGCCAGGGGGTACAGTGAACCCAGATCTAGAGGGTGAGGTGGCAGATGCTGGCATAGTCCAGCATTCTGGGGAGAAAACAAGTCCTCAGAGAAGGGGGCAGGGCAGTGTCCCTCAGGGAAAGGCATGGTGCTCTAGAGGGCTGGAGGGCCTTTCCATACCATACGGGCCAGCTTCTTAGGACTCCAGATGCATCCGCTGCTCCCAGCGCCCACGCTGGCGCTGCGCATTGCGGTTTGCCGATCCGCCCTGCCCGTCCTCCCAAGGTGCTGCGAGAACACTTTGGGCAGTGGGAAGCTGCCTCAAAGATGGCAATGCTCCATTTTGTTATTTTTAGAAGTTTCCTCCTGGTGTGAGAATAAAAAGGGACCAAAAGCTTCTGTCTTTCAATAGCAGATCCAACTGCCTAACTCTGCCCCGAGCCTCACAAATTTCCTCAGGATGAAAACAAACAGTGTACACTATTCAAGAGTTTCAATTTTCCTTTAATATAAATAAGGCAGGACGGAACACCAACAGCCTTGCTGCAGCTCAGGGCCCAAGAGCCTGCTCCTGGGGAGCTGTGTCAACTGGGGCTGCAGAGGCATCACTCTCACGAGCATTCCCTTGGAGCTGAGGGAAAATTGGGGACACCCGCGGCTGGTCTCAGCTTTGGCAGGTTGGTTCCTGGTTGCTGGCTTAACTTCTAATGCAGCAGAAGGAAGGGGGCAGGGCTCGGGTGGCAATAAATAAGGAAATGTTCCCCAGGTGGAAAGAGGACCGGGAAGGTGGTGTGAGCCTGGGGGTGGGGCAGACATTCCTGCTCACACCCAGAGGTGGAGGTTCCAAAGGAGTGACACCATGATTATGGCTGGGTGACAACACTGACCTACCCCTGGCAGCAGATACCTCATCTGCCTGCTGGGCAGGTCCTTCTGACGCTAGGCAGGTGTGTGCCTGGCACAGGAGAGAAACACTTTCTTCAGATAGAGCTGGCTGCGCTGCTGGGGTATGCAGCCTCACCCCTTGCTCTCCCTTCCTCCCACCCTTTTTAAGGGTCACCAAGTGAGTACTCAGAGAAAACCTCAGAGTGAAGCCCAAGAAGAGAAGAGGCCTGGGAAGGGGCCTCCGGCTCGGGGCTTGCTTCTGCCCCACTGGGATGGGCAGGTCCAAGGCATCTGTGGTGGGCAGGACCCAAGAAGAAGAAGGGCAGGGCTGTGCAGTGAGCAGGTCCCGAAGATGAGGCATCGGCAACCTTTGGGCCAGGGAGCTGGTTTCCACCCAGTAGGCCTTCCCTACAGGGATGCTGAGGACAACTCAGGAATGGCATTGGTCCTCAGGTCTGGGCTACACTGCAAGTTGGACCTGAGGTCCAGGCACAATGCCCGCCCCTCACCAGTGCCTCTTTCTCTAGGTGAGTTTCCACCACCTGCCCATGTCTTCCTCTTGTCACACTGGTGACCAGCTATGGAGAGCATAGAGAAGCAAGGGGCTCCCGAGTTGGCACCCACTATGTAAATGGCACCTAGCATGGCACCCAGGGTCAGGGGCAGGGTGGGCTGTGCCTGAGAGGTGTGGCCACCTTCATACTCTCCACCAGCACACATGTACACATTAGCCTCAAGGGCCTGAATCCACCGCAGTTCAAGAAAGTGGCAACCACCACACACCACACAGTCAAGAGCTGTGAATTCCCACAGCTGCCACTGTTTGCACTTTGGCTATCGATAGCTGGGGCCAAGGATTTCTGGGCACTGGCTGCTGGGTCTTAACACAGGGTCCCCAGTAGCAGCATCTTTATAGATCTGCTGTTGACATGCAGCACAATTAGTCCCAGGATGCAGAAGGATTTCACCCAAACTAGCATTTTCATTATCTGCAGCTTGGGTCCAGAGTGCTGTCACCACCTTAGACAAGTGTGGTGGACCTGAAACACACTGCAAAGGACCAGTCCTCTAGCCCACATCAGTTTTGCCCACAGAGCCCGCCATGAGGGAAGCTGGCCGGCATCCTGCAGGAATGCCCCGCCTCTACTCTGCAAGCCCTGGCTTCCTACAGACTGAACCTACCTGTGCCCACCAAGCATGTCTTCCCAGAAGAGTGCAGCTGGGCCCCAGAGCCCAGTGGGGTGGATGTGTAGGATGCCCTTCTTCTGGGCCTCCGATCCCACATGCTCTATGAGCCAATAGCCTTTGGGGGCAGGCTGGCATGGTCAGAGGGGACATGGATGGAGTACTCTCTGATGAGGGTCGGGGCATTCTTAAGCATCTCATAGAATGAGTCCATCGTCTTCCGGTAGAGGCCTCGTTGCAGGACAAAGGGCCGGAAGAGGTTTAGAGGCTCAGCCTCCCGCACGGCCTCGGGAAGTCCCATGGCCTCAGCCACCTTGCGGTTGCCCACAAAGAAGTGATGGAGCTTCTTCTCAAGCAGGCTCTTCTCTAGGAAGTGGAGCAGCTCATGCAGGCGTGCATCTAGCTGCTCAGCCTTCCAGTCAGCAGCCCGCCGCAGGAGCAGAAGGTGCAGCAGGGCTGTCTTCAGGTGGTACCGGCCCAGCCCGCTGGGGCCTGTCAGGCGGCACTGCTTGGAGAGCAGGAAGGAGGCTATCTGCAGGCAGCTGAGGTGGCAGGCACCCTCCGGCAGTGCCTTAGATGTCATCCTGAGAAAGTGACGCTCATAGACAGCAAAGGACAGGAGCCAGTCGGTGCTGGAGGCCGGGCCGCCCCCAGAGGGCTCCCTGGAGAGGCGGGAGATGAAGTACAGGTCAGAGTCACCACACTGGATGGCCGGCATCAGGTCGAAGGGCATGCACTTCCCTGAGCGGAACTTGATCTTCAACGACCCTGGGGAGTGCAGCTCACTGAAGGCCAGGTCAAAGTCATACTTGTGGGCAATGCAGTGCCAGGCTCGGGTGAGGGCTGTCTGGAACCATTTCATGACCCTCATGGCATCTAGGTACGGGGACTCGTGGGCACACAACAGGTCCTCCAGCCCGCAGCTGGGCTGTGCCCCGGTGCTCTGGCTGTGGAGGAGACACAGCATGTCTTCCCCGAACTTGGTCTTGCCACAGACACAGCCCAGGGCATCCCCACCAGCCTGGCCCACCTTGATCCGGCCATAGCCCTGGTGGTCCAGGGGCACAGGGTGGCCACAGCACCAGAGCTCCGGATGGAAGCAGTAGGGCTCGGGGGGCACAAAGGGCACGAAGAGTCTGCACCGCAGCGGCCTCTCAGCCTGCCAGTTCTCATACATGCTGTCCACGCCCACGAAGTCCTCCACCTCCATATCTGAGTCCCGGTTGCAGAGGCTCCGCAGGGCTTCCAGCAGGTCATCCACAAAGCCTTCCACAAACTCCCTGGTGCGTGCAGCATCCACTGTGGAGGCCCGAATGCAGCGGTCATAGAAGTGGCTGAGCGTGGCCTGGCTGGGCAGGGTGAGGCCCTGCAGTGGGGCCCCGCCCAGCCCGGGCAGCTCATCCTCATCTCCACCTGGGCACGCAGGCAGGGGCGTATCCTGATGGTCCTGACGCCACACCTCAATAATGAGGAAGAGGATCATGCAGAGTGTGCTCCAGAGGTCCCAGGCAGCATGGGCCTCCTGCTGCTGCTGCTCCTCATCTGCCACCAGCTCCTGGGCCTCCTGGGCTGCTAGCCGGGCCACCTCCTCCTCCAGGCGAAGCCGCTCCAGCTGCAGCTTCTCCTCATGGGCCTGCATCTGGCGGATGATCTCCTCCTCGTCCTCAGGGACGGTAGTGTTCTCCCTTGGCAACAACAGGGGGTGGTTGATGATGGCCGTCACTACCACCAGACACACCCGGAAGAATGCCATGGTCACAGCCATCGATTTCCTGGAACACAGAGACCACAGGTTATACCACGCTCCCCTCGGTGCTGAGTCTCTCCAAGCCCCGCACCAGCCTTGGCCCCACAGAGCCTGTGAAGTCCTGGTCCTTCTTCCACCCAGCCCCCAGCTCCTCCCAACAATCACCTCCCATGCCCAGGTCTGACCAGAAGAACTCAAGGCCTACATGGGCGACCGACATAAGACAGTTCCTCTGGCTAGTGGCAGGGCCCTGCTGGCCTTGGGAGCCAGCCCTTTCCTTATCGTGTCCTTATGGCTGAGGTGTGGATAAACCTCACACCTAGCTGCATGGTAAGCACATAACGCAGGCCCAAGATACTCAGCACGATCCACACATGCACCCTCGCTACAGCCAGAGATCATTCAGTTTTGTGGGGAACATATGGCCTAATGTGACCAATGGAGGGCAGATGGGCCTTGCTGGGACCACCGGGGCTGCTGGGGACAGGACTGCACCTGCAGCGGGCGGCGCTCCGGCCCCTGGGGAGGAGGGCCCGCCTGAGGTCAGCAGCACAGAGGAGTGCAGACCCTGAGGCCCAGCCGTGCTTATTCCTGAGCTTTAAGAGTCATAGGAGTCCATACAGAAATCTTTTTTTTTTTTTTAAAGCTAGTTTTACTTGTTTTTCTATCATACAAAATGAAAACAACGCTGAGTCAAACATAGTCTTCTACCCCCAGCTAATTTCATCTACTAACTCGTCCTGCAATATAGTAAAGGCTGGTGGTTAAGATCCAGAGGTTCTGAGTCTCACCCTGACCCTGAATAGCTGTGTGTTTGGACATTTTATTTTATTATTTATTATTTTTTTTAACACCTTTTAAATCTTCTTTATTTTGGTTGCAAAGACACAATTTATTTATGTATTTCATAGTTCATTTGTTTCCATGCGAAGTCTCAGAGCTTGCCATGTGAAACGTTTTCACTACCAAACTGCTATATAGGAACATTATAAAATGCAAACTACAGGCTTAGCTAATCAGTCCTCTTTACGGTACTCAGATTAGTGCCTTAAAACAACTTTTGATTTAAAAAGGCAAGTGAGTGCCTGGCAGACTGCCAGTATCTTTTCTAATGAAGCATGGTTCAAAATGGCGTGCAATCTAAACAGTACAGTGTAAGTACCAGGTGCTCCAAGGGGTGACTGCGGGAACAGTGCTTCCTAAAGGTAGTTCTGCCGGAAAGACACGTGGAACCCTGACTCCTTAGGCATAAGGAAGGTAAACAATGGCCCACAAGTCCAGATGTACTACTAAGATAGTTCAGTGGAATAACAAGTTGGACTCCAGAATCCAACCGAGTAGAAATCAGTACAGATTTCTTAATACTTTTCCTCTAAATTACATTACAGTTACAGTATCTCCACTTCTCCTAGTAAATATCACTTAAATAGACCACACATAAGGACAATCTAACCTTACTGTTTTTACTCAGCTATGTATCACAAATGCACAATATATACACATCAGATGTGTAAGATATACCTGGAAAGTATTCATTAATTTTATTCAGAGGAAACAAGGGTCTCAAAAAATCCAATAATAGAAATGAAATACATAATTCGTGTTTCTGTAAACTAGAAAATACAGATACATTAATTTTTTAAGTTACTGAGAAATTTTTTCTTTTTTGCTAATCCAAATAGAAGTTAGAGATTTTAATTGCAGCAACATAAATCTGGTGCATGTCACACAGTGACAGAGAAAGATGCACAGAACGTGCCTATCTATAAGCTTATCAATTGTCAAAGTCAAACAGGCAAATCAATTATGGATGAAAGCCATGTGCGATGTGGACAGAAACCTTCCAGTTATTAAATTAAAAAGGATGCCAGCTATGCCAGCAATGATACTTAGAAAAACTTTCAGTTATTAGAAAATGTCATATTTACTCCAAAGGAACCTTTTTGTCCCCATAAAAGTAACTAAGTGGGGAATATTGCAAAGATCCTTTATTTTTTTATTTTTCACTTTTTTGGCAGTTGTGTAACTTTATTCCAAGTTAGTTCTCGTCCACATTCACTGTCTGGAGATTTGTGAATGTAGTAACAGGGACATAGATTACCAAGCTATATAGCTTGTCTGGTGAACCTGCATCCTCATTCCATTTCCTGGACAACTGTACCCAGATATGGTATGGAACGTTCCTCATTCCTTTGGCCTACACAGCTTTGTTGAGCCTGGTGTTGAGGCGTACATCTGGAGCCCCCATCTCCTTCATGGCAAACTTCCGGATCTTCTCAAGTGCCCCAGGGGAGCGCTTCTTGAAGCCCACTCCGTGGATGAGCTTGTGAATGCTGATTGTGTATTCTTGGGTCACCATCTTGTTGATGGTGACCTTCTCGCCACCCTTCTTTGAGACAGCCATTCTGCCAGGCCCAAGTTGGAAAGACAGAGTGCCGTGGATTGTGGGACAGAAGGCCGAGGTTGCCTGCAAGTGTCTTTAAATAACAATGAAAGCATGATTACAGGCATCTCCCTGTGTGACCTAGACAACGTAGGACAGCATTCTGCTTCTGCATGACTTTAGGGCTGCAGTCCTCATATGAGGAGACCGACAATCACAGCTCCAGTAACAAGGACAAAAATGATGATGCACAGGGTTTTCCTGGATTTGCCCTGATAATCTGCAGCCCTGGACAGCTGCTGATTTGCCTGCTGAATGTGTACCTCTGCGCTCTCCACACTGGCTTCTATACTGCCTGTCACATCTCCCTGTTCATAAATCATTGTTCCTAAGTGTTTAAATATTTCGTTAATATGTATAATATCAGCTTCAAGCTGCATGATAGAAGACTCTCTCTCATGAATGAGGCGGAGGTCATCTTCTGTAATCTCATCATCTTGCACTTGCACTTGAGGCTGTGTTTGGCTTTCCCAGGATGCAAGATTCCTTTCTTTTAAGTTGTCCCCAGGAAAACCACCCAACACTCTGGAGCTAGCTCTTACTCAGGCAACAGATTCTCTCTGTCTCTCAGAAGCTTGCCGTTGGACTGTCTGAAAGTTTGTCAGTGCTGTCGTGAATTCAGCACCCAAGCAATCTTTCCGTATTTTCCTTGGACACTGTTCAATGGGGGTGGTGGGTAGAGATTCAAACTCTTTCATGTACTTTGGTATTTCTGTGGCAAGTTGGTTAGCATTTTGCTGCTTCTGTTGCCTCAATTCAGGTGAGTCTTGAGGTGTGCCAACTTGATTCTGTGTCCTTGGGATTTCCACCGAACACTGTGATCTTCTGGATGTTGGAAGAGATGTGCTAGGCCAGCTGGACAGTCTCCACCAATCCCTGGAGTGTAAGACACGGTCGGCTTGCTGACTTGCTAATTTCATCAGATGTTGGTAGGCTGTGCAGTACTCTAGGCAGTCACTCCAGTCTCCTCAGTTTCCTCCTCCTTCTGCACTCACAGACACCCACAGGGCCCCCAGTTCTGAGAGGCGATTCTCAGCTGACTGACGGCAGTGGGGCGATACTCAGTGCACGTGCTCTGATGTCTGGGTATCTGAAAGCCCTCTCAGAGACCAGGCTTCCTTATCCAAGAGGAGAGCAGTACTGTCCCACAGGGTCCTGGTATCGAAGATGTCCCTCATTTTCCCTATAGGATATCACTTAAAACCTGACGATGAAAGAAAGCACTCCATCCCCCAGAACAAATGGATCTTTAGGCCTCAAGTGACTTGGGAAGGGCTAGGTCCCTGCAGCCTTTAAAGCTCAAACTGTATTTGTGGGTCATAAGCTACAACAGCTCCTGGGGGCCTGTCAGAAACACAGTCTCTCAGCCCAGCTCTAGACCTACTCAGTCAGAATCTGTATTTTAACACCCCCACAAAGATCCAGGAGTGTTGTCTTATAGCACAGTATTCTCCCACTCCCTTTCACAGTTCCACTGCCAAAGTGTAGTTCCACTACTTGTAGCAACTATGGCCTGAAAATAGTAAATGGAAATTTTCAGAAATAAACATTTTATAGGTTTTAAATTGCACTCATTCTGAGTAGTATGTTGAAATCTCACGCAGTTCCACTCTTTCCTGCCCAAGATTCGAGCCACGTACTTCCCCAGAATATCCACTGTGTGTATGCTACCCTCCTATGAATCATCAGATTGACTATTGTTGTAACACTGAACTTGTGGGCAAGTAAGCCTGACTTTATCTAATAATGGCCCCACAGCACAAGACCAGTGATGATGGCAGTGTATAGCTGCCAAAGTGAAACATTTTTTAAAAATTTTGTTTATTTTTGTTTTATTGAAGTACAAATATCGATGAGACAGTTTTAAGATACCTTGACAAGATGGATTTCATAAATTAATACACAGCAAACTGTTTTCATAATGTTTTGGTATCATAAAAGGTGTATACATGATATTATACTTACAGACATTATTATACCATATGTCTCTTATCAGTAAATTAAGAGACTGTAGCTGTTTGTGTATCTTATTTTTCATACCTGAATTACATCAAAGATTCAATAATTAATAATTTCTACCTTGTTATTTTCCTAGTGGTTGTCCATAGTACTAGAAGCCGACATAATATCCTGTTCAACCACCATTAGTGCAAATCTTGCCCCTCATAGAATTATGTAGCAGCACAGCATTATCAATCCCAACTGTACTGTCCATACACACATATCATGACTCTTCCAATCTATACCCCTTCCTTGCTCTACACCTGTCAGAGATGGGCACTCCATTGTCATTCAACTAACGTAGGTGCTTGAACTCGACAACACAATCCAACACAGTTCAGCATTACACAACAATAGTAAGTTATCCGAAGATGTTGTCAACCATAGCCATTTACAGTTCAACTTAATATTATGGCCCTGCGATGTATACTTCATTTTTATACTTTTCTGCTGGATGGTTAAGACCTAGATAGAGCAAGACTTACATACCAACACATGCACTTTATATTTCTTATGAGGTCAGTGAAGTCCCCTCAGGGTTTTTCTTGTAGTCCTGTACCTTATTCTGTAGATCCCTTGTCTGTGTCATCCATGTGGATGAGTCACGGCCAATGCTTGAGCAGTCTGCTCTCTGTGAGAGCCTGAGAGAAAGTTTTCTCTCAAGGCAGGAGGCATCACAATTCCTGACTTGAAATTATACTACAAGGCCACTGTGATAAAATCAACATGGTATTGGCAACAAAATAGACCTGAGGATCAGTGGAATAGATTAGAAGATGCAGAGGCATCTACAATCACACTCAGCCATCTGATCTTCAACAAAGGGGCTAAACAAGCTCACTGGAAGAAAGATAGCCTCTTTAACAAATGATGCTGGAAAACCTGGCTTTCTACATGCCAAAAACTAAAAAAAGCATCCTGAACTTTAAGGAGCTCCTGTACCAAGGCTGTGAAGATCAGCAGCTGTAAAGGATGAATCTTCAGTGTCTGAAATTGTGAGGAAGGACAAAGCAGTTCACACTGGTTTTGCTATCATACCTCAAATGGAAAAAGTTATGGGCACAGTGTGATAAACAGAGACTAAGACAGAAAAACATTAAATGTCTATATGCTTGTAAGGAAAACCACTCTGTACGCAGGATTTAATACTCTGTGGTTTCAGGCACGGGAGGGCAGTCTTGGAAATATTGCCCTCAGGTAAGAGGGTGCTTCATGCAAACTCTACGTTACACTTCCTCGCCCCCTAGAACCTTGGGGGCTCACAAACTGATCCTCCCACACCTGCCCTCTGCCTGCAACCTCAGAAAACAGAGCAAACAACCTGATACAAATCAGGGAGGTCTTGAACAACAAAGAGAACACAGAGGGCTTCTCCTATGCCCCCCTCAGCCCAGGCCTACAGGAGCTTTGAGCTTCTGTTCTCTTTGGCTTGAGCCCCTGACCTTGAATTTGCACGATGAAATGCTTGTCCTGATGGGGCCTAGCAGCAGGGATTTGTTAGCAGGTAGGGATGCCTGGGAGGTAAGGTGAGGGCTCCCTGCACTGGCTACCAGTCATCTGCTTCTCAGATGTGACAGCTCCACCCCAGGCACAGCCAGAGTTGGGGAGGGAGGTCCACGCAGAGACAGCCTTGGCTCAGGGGTGAGGCAGTGCTGGGCACTAGAGCGCTGTCATGGGGAAGGATGTGGGTGACAGGAGAAAGCTGGGGAAGTCAGCCTGGAGCACAGCTGAGGAGTAAGCACAGGAGCAGGCAGCCTGCCAGAGAGCAGTGACTAACTGCAGAGACAGGCGGGCCTCGGTTCCTGCGGGAGAGAGCCGGCCATGGAAGGCCATGGCAAGGTCTGCGGCTGATGACCAGATGAGCTTTACCGCGCTCAGCACCTACAGAAGTATCAGGTGGCGGCTCATTAGGAGAGGGTAGGGAAGACAGCCTCTTCAGGATCCTGTACCACTGTGGCCACCTTCAGGCACAGCAGGCCTTGACCAGACACAGCGACAGCCTTGGCAAGTTGCCTGCATAGGCAGGCACTGGATGTACTCGCTCCTCTACCTGGGCCTCCACAGTCCTGTTTTCGCACCAGCCAGGCACACCAGCCCTGCCCACATTGCAGGGCAGGGAGGAACAGACACTCCAAAGCGCTCTCAAAGCACAAAATACTCCTCTGTTCTTAGCGTTTCTGGCACTCAACCCCCCCCGCCCTGCCCCCAGGAAGGGGGAGCCCAGCACCCTCCTGCAGGCAGAGCTGCCACTGCTGACTCACCTGCCGGAACACTGCCTGCTTCCAGGGGCTGCATTCCAGCTGTGCTCCTTGTTCTACCCTGCCCTGGCTGGCTCGGAGTGCAGCCTCTCCTTGACCTGGCAGGGCCAGGCTAAGATGCAGAGAGCAACTGCAGCTGCTCAGAGTCCCATGCACGGCCTGAGCCTGAGGCCTCTGTGCCCTCCTTTTCCTCCACCAGGTGGTCCTCACAAGAGCCTGGGACAGCCTGGTCAGAAGGACGAGGCCTGACGTTCTGACGTTTGGAGTCCTCGGGGCTGGGACAGGTAGTGAGGAGCTCCCCACAAGGCATATAAACTCCTTGCACATGCCCCTCTCAAGTGCACTCATGCAGACGGCCTCCCCAGAGGCCCCTGCCTCCATCCCAAGGGTGCCTCCCGCTGCCCTGCTCCAACGCACTCATCTACATGAGGCTGTCCCACGTTAACAGGGACACTGTTTGGTGGATTCAGGTTGAGAATACCCTGGGTCAGCTTGAGGGCTTTCATCTGCCTGGCAGGAAGTTGACAGGAAGCCTCCTGAATTCCTCCCCACCCCGGCTCACCCACAGAGAGAGCGGCTCAAGTAGTTTATAGCTAAACTTAGCCTGGCAAAGGGCCAGCTCACGGCATAGCAAGGGCTGGGGGAGTTGGTGGCCTCTGAATGCCTGGCCAAAGGCAGCAAGCAGGTGGTGGCTTGTGCCTAACCAGGCCCCTCTGAGGCTGGGTAGAGGCCCAGGACTCTAGAAAGACCCCAGGTGGCTCTCTGCTGGGTCCTTAGAGGACTCCCCATAACGGCTTCACCCAATAGACACGGCCACGAGCCGTTCAGTTGCCATAACTTGGACTGCTTAAGCCTTCCTAGTGACGTGCTAGCCCTCCCCTTGGAGTGACTTCTGTCACCTTCCAAGAGGTGGCTATGGTCCCTTTCACAGATGGATTAATGAACACCCAGGGACTGAGTCATTTCTAGCCACATGAGTAGAGAAGTCCTAGCTGGCTGGAGTCCAGGCCCAGTCTGTCTGCTCTGCCTGCCAAGCCCAGGTGTTCCGCAGGGCATGGCAGCACCAGAGCCCAAGGAAGCTGCTGGGTACCCTGCAGGCCTCTGTCATGAGTGTCACAGACTCCTGGCAGTAAGCACCACGGTGCATGCATAAAAGAGAGAAACAGACAGAGACAGACAGACAGACAAACAGAGGCAGTGTTACAAAGTGCCATCATAGGGAAGGAGTGCTGGGGCAATAAATGTGATGAGCTAGAGCATTTGAAGGGAGTTTTAGTCTGTTCTGTGGGGTCCCTTCCTTGCCCCCACTTGCTGGGGAGCAGCCCTTTGCACTCCTGGGCTCCATCCACATGCACCCCCAGACAGAACTCTACAGAAGCCCAGTCCCACGACCTTGTCCCACAAGCCCACTGCCGCATCCCTCTGCCCTATCACCAGCCAACTGCCACCTGGCCACGGGGTGCCCAGGACCCATTTCTCAGTGGCCCCAAGTGCCCTTTGGGGCAGTATTTCCGAAGGTGCTTATAGTAACAGTGCCACCTGGGGCTGTGTTAGGAATGCACATTTTCATGCAACTCTGGGCTGGCAGATCAGAAATTCCAAGGCAGAATTTCCTGGGTGGTTCTATTTCCTGCTCACATCTGAAGACCCCTGTTCCCGAGCCAGGTTCCCAGGCCAGGGAAGGGGGCTGGAGCTCCTGTGGGGCTACAGCAGCCCATCTCAAGGGACACCAGCTCCACCAACCCATGTGGCTCCACTAATTACAACAGCAGGTGCTGCCCAGCCCTGCTGTCACCTTCACAGCTGAAAGGAGCAGCTACCGTTTTCCTTCTGAACTGGAACAAAGGAGGTGGCCAGCAACAGAGGCACCCTGAGCCCTGCCTACGACAGTGGACTGGGCCCCCTCCTACAGCCTAGGCTCTGGCGTTGCAGGGGAAGAGTCGGGGAGCCCTAGTCTGTCAGGGTCTGGGTTGAGCCCTTTTGCATGCCTGGTCTTGGGCTGGAGTTTCCCACCCTACTGAATGAAGCACACCATTGTTTGGAGAAAATGAAGCTACAGATCCAGAAAGAATTACAGGCTGAACTAATCCAAGCCCATTAAAGGTGGAAACTGAATCCAAGAAGCCATGCGCCTGGCCGGGAGCATGTTTGAGCAGACAGCAAGGGGTGGGGAGTACTGTTTCTCCAGCCCTGATGCAGCAGTTAGCTCACACCAGGGGTGCTTGCTCTGGAAGTCACAGGGCATCAGCTGCCTACCCAGAGGAAGAGCCTGAGGGTTGACCCCTGGGTCAACTCCGGCATAATAGCACCTCTTGGAGCATGGCACTTCCTGCTGTCCTCTCTCTAGCCCCACAGGGGACTGATGGGAAGTGAGTGGCCCTGCCACCTCTTGCTGCCAGGCACCTCCAGGACACCAGTGCTCCCATCCAATCACCCAGGGTGGTTGTCCCCAAGGCTGCCCTGGTTGGAAACGCAGGACTCTGAGAGAGCAGGGGCTGAATGCAGAGCATGCGTCTGGCCCGAGCCCCCCTGAGGCTCCCCACCCCAAGGGATCTGGTCAGCTTCCCAGCCACATCCAACACCACCCCTGGGGAAGCCAGCACCTACCTCTGTCCAACCCTCAGGCCCTAGGGACCAGGTGGGGCCAGGCACACCGTGTGCTCCTCTGAATCAGCGAGAGCCAACCTAGCACCCAGTCTGGAGGAGATGGCTGGCCAGGCAGACAGGGCAGCGGCAGTGGACAACGCCACCAATGCCCTCCTTGCTGCCTAAATGCACAGTGAGGGGCCAGTAGGCACCAGGGCACAGGAAGCAGGCAGATGTTCTGAGGACAGTACCTGCCAGGGTGGGCGCCATCCCCCAGGAGCCCCACAGGACAAAGGCCTTGCCTGGGCCTTACAGCCACTGCACCTGGGAGCAGGACCTCTCTTCACCTGTACCCTGCATGGGGTCGGGCGGATGGCAGAAGAGGAAGTGAGAAAAAGGAAGGAAGAGCAGGAGGAACCCATCTGAGGTAGGTGGGGGTGCCCCTCTCAGCCTCCCTGCAGCCACCCCCACCTTGCCTGGCCCTTCCCCCACAGGCTTTGCCTGTCCCCTTCCAATCACCCTGCCCAGTGTTAGAGGTTTCATAACCAAGGGCCTCAGTGGCCCAGCCCTAGGGAGGACAGGCCAGGCTGGAGGTGGACAGAGGCCTTGGCCCCGAGGGGAGAGCTACCGTCTCACATACCTTTGTGCCCAGCCTGGCAGGACCTTTTCCCCTAGAAGCCAGTTGTCTGGGTTTTACTGAAATCTGCCTATCTTAAAGCATTAGCTGCTATTTCAAAAATTCTTTAAAGGCCACATGAGCCCAAAAAGATGTGTGAATGGGCCACCAGGGCCTGCAGCCCCTCACCTGCACTGGGCCTCCTGTCCCCTGGAGGTGCTGCCCCTGCCCTGATTGTCCCCATTCCTGTCCCATCCCTGTGGCCTTTCTCCCCAGGCCCAGGTCTGTCTCTATTCCAGGGCCCCATGCGAGGCCCCAGCAGCCAAACTAGGAGGAAGAACCACAAGTGTGTGAGGGCTGCTTCTTGCCAGCAGACCTGCCCAGCTTCCTCCGCCCTGCTGTTCCCCCAGGGCCTCGAGGGAAAGGGGCTCTGTGGTCAGTGGCTGTGTGCTGAGGAGTGCGGTGTCACAGCACACAATGGGGTCCCAAGGATGGGAACCCTGCTAGATCCCGAAACTGGGGGGTGGGTGCCTCAGATTGACCAGGTGGGACCGGGTCTCAGGAGGGCCTACAGGGCAAGATGGACCCAGCTCAGGGTGAGAGAGAGAGAGAGAGAGAGAGAGAGAGAGAGAGAGAGAGAGAGAGAGAGAGAGAGAGAATGTCCCACTCTAGGTGCCCATCAAAGTGAAACACCAGTGAGCCAGCAGGACAATGTCACCCATCTGTGCAACGTGTGGACATGGGCCAGGCTCACAGGAAGGGCCCAGTGACACCAACAAAGGCCTTCTGGGAATAGGAGCAATGCCAACCACCTCCTCCAGACCAAGGTCATGGGGGTGGCCGGGCAGTGAGGCACAGGAAGGACAGCATCCTGGGATTCTGGGTGGGAGAGCCATGTCTTTCCTGTCCTGTGTGGGTCCTATGGGGAGCTATGTCCTTCCTGTCCTGTGTGGGTCCCCATCAGTTTATGCATGTCCCATGGAGTGCCAAGGATGAGGAGGAAAGGGAGCCAGCCCATCCCCTGAAGGACAGCATCCCTCCGTGCAGGTGCCCTGGCCCACAGGACATGGTAGAAATCAGCACCTGGGGGCAGATAGGCTGGGGCTTTGTTACAGGGCTGGGAAAAAGGGGGAGGACAGTGAGAGTAGAACAGTGATGGTGCCAGGGCAGGGGCTCCCCTGCAGCCTCCGAACTGTGGCCCCCGTGACTTCTCTCCTTATCTGTCACCCCAGGATACCTTCATCCAGCCACCACTGTGAGCGGCGAGTGGCAGCCCTCACAAGATATGTCGCTGTGCCAATATGCACATGTGAACTTGCATGGAAAAGCATCTGCGGATATTTTCACACTGAAGATCCCCGAGTGAAATCATCCTAGCTCCGGTAGGTAGGCCCTAATCCAATGACAAGGGTGTTCATGAAGACCCAGAGAGGGCAGGTCAGAGAGGAGGGGGTGAGGTGGCTGGGAGAGGAGGGATGCCAGCTCAGCCAGGGGCGCCAGGAGCCGGCAGTAGGGCAGGATTCCCCTAGAGCAGCAATGGTGAACCTTGCCGGGCTGCCACTAACACAGATGGCCCACGGTGGCACGTGTGCTGTAGGCTGCCTGACACTGCCCTGGAGCTTTCGAGGGACTGGCTCTTGGACACTGAGATTTCCAATGCTGGGCTCCAGGATGAAGAGGCTGTGGGACTTGGTTCTGGCAGCACAGGTGCTAGAGGCAGCCTTGGTGCACAACTCAGTCTTTTTTCAGCTGGGGAACCTCAGCGTCTCTGGGCCACCCCCGCACTGCCTGTGTAAGGCAGGGCTTTCACAACTGGCAGTGGGAAGCCTGGAGCCACTTCCTCTTCGCCCCCTGACCCTGGCTCCCCCACCCGAAGTTCTCCAAATCTGTGGATTCTGGCTTCCAGACAACAGGAGTCAAAGCATTAGGAGTGAGGCTCAGGGCCTTCCCCCTCCAGGGGCGCCATTGCTGCCTCTCTGCCCTGCTCAGCCCCTCCAAGACCATCCACTGTGGCTGCAATACAGCATCCCGGGCCTCGCCATCTCAGTGGGCCAGAGCCCTACCCAGTGCCCTCACGGAGGCCACAGCCAAGGATGCTGCTGCTGCCCCCTGGCCAAGACAAATCATTTATTTTAGAAAGGGACAGAGGTGGGGGAGACGGACACGCTCATTAGGGCTCTGAGCGAGGCCCTGTTGGTGCCTGGCTGGGCAAGGCCCTCCTGGAGGTGCTGCATGCGCTGCACCCTGGGTTAGCATGACGCCCCAGGCGCCACCGGAATGTGCAGCCCTCTTGCACAGGAAGGAGCCAGGGCTTGGGCAGCCACAGAATGGACCACATTCTAGGCCCAGTTCCAGTGAGCTGCTGGAGAAGGGCCTCCCCAGTTGAGATGCACTGCTTTAAGGACCAGCCACAAGGCCTCATGCATATGGAGCAAGTATTCTCTCACTGAGCTACGCCCCATCCCCCCTCAGGTTTCCTAGGAGCTGGAGACCCACGGACAGATCACACAGCAACCCCTCCCAGTCACACACTGGGCTGACTGGGGCTGGCACTTCTCAGGGAAGACCTTCCCCCTCTTCTGTGGGCCCATCTTCACGGCTAGGTGCTAGGACTAGGGAACCTCTTAAGAGCTGCCTGGAGTGCAGCTGGAAGTCCTGGGGCTGGGGCTGGCTCTCTCTCCACCCTGGCTCTGTGAGCTCCCTTCTAAGCACAGCAGGTAGCTCAGACCCACAGGTCATGGGATTCGGCAGGGAAGGGAAGGGGAGGGGAGGGGAGGGAGGTGCTACCAGAGGCAGTGCTGGGAATGGGCCTGATCAGAACCAGCATAACACAAAGGGAAACAAAGCGCACTTGGTGACTCTCGGACCTCCTCTTCCCCTTTCTATGGGTGAGCTGGGGACAGATGGAAATGAAGGACCTGACAAGGCCCAGTTCAGAACAGCAACAGAGTTCTCTGCCCAACTCTAGGGTACGAGGGCCGATGGTTCCAGACAGCTCTATGGCCACAGAAAGGCAGCTCTCCGAGGCCCCAGCCTCCCTGCCACCGCCCCTTACCCACATCCAATGACATAAATCCCAACCTGTTCTTTCCACAGTCTCTGGCTTGGTCCTTGAGGCTGAGGTGGCACCTGACACAATGCCTGGCCCCAGCTGAGCTAGGGAGGGGAGAAGGGTGGAGAGGAAGGGACGCTCCCTACACACATACACACACACACACACTCTCTCTCTCTCTGCCTGCAAAGATCTAAACCCTTTTCATCTTAATAAAGAGAACAGCAAGACATAGAGGGAAGGAGGTCAGCCCAGCTGTGGCAGGCTTCCTGGCACTGTCTACTCTGCCTGCTGCAGGGACCTGGGTGACCAGGGCTGGAGGCTGCTCCTCAGAGCACACCAGCTCTCCTCTGCTCTGGAGGGCCTTGGGACCAAGAGGCAAAACTGCTCCTGAGTGCTCATATGACACGAGAATCATCCGCGCCGCACAGAGCCTCACTCCTTGTGGATTATGGGAAACAAAACAACAGCGACACTTGTACCCATGCCAGCCGGCGGAGGGGTGCCGACGCTGTGCTCTGCCCGGGCGGTGCCTGGCACCTGGCAGGTGCCCAGTAAGGCTGCATGCGCCACGACTGGGACATGTGTCAAACTGGGGTGGGCAGTGGACGGCTGTGGGCAGACACAGCACGCCCAGTCCACAAATCCACTCCTGCCAAGGCCACCCAGGAACAAGCCCAAAGCCCTGCCACTAGGAAGAGGTCAACCAATTGCAGAGACCCTGAGTGGACAGCGAGAGGCCACACTGGAATCCCGGAGCTGGAGCTGGGGTCTGACACTGGGCTCTGCCCTGTGTGGTGACGTCATTCCCGCTCCGTGCACGTCTGCCAGCAGGCACAGCCGTGTGAGGGGCTGCTGTTGGCCAGGGTCCTGGTGCGACAAGCTCTCCCTTTGGTTTGTGAAACTGTTCTGGTTATAACCTGAGGGCTCCACTGGGAAGGTGACCAACATCCCTGCAGCACTAGCCACCTGGGGACAAGGACTAGGCTTTCTCCTATACCTGTCTGTCTTCTTCCAATGCTACCATGGGCTGCCACGGAGGGAGAGGACAGGGTCTGGTGACCCAAGAGGGGGTCACTCCAACTTCCCTCCCTGCAGCCTGTCAGCAGCACCCACAGTGCCTCCACTAGATTCTGTGAGCGCGTAGAACAAATGCGTGCAGTTGACAGTCCCTGTACAGTCTGCGGCCGCACTGCTTAGGGAGGGAAAGGCATGAGGAAGGGAGTAACGTTCAATGAACTTACAGTCTCCTTTAGCCAGAGTCTCTGTGACTGCAGAGTCTCCTCCAGCCAGAGGCTCTGTGACTGGGCCCAGGCTATTGGTGATGGCTTTTCAGCCACCAGGAGGCAAGGCCTAGCTGTGCGGGGGGGATAAAACGGGGGCTTGCACACGTGGGCATGTGGCAGGGGAGGGAGCACAGTGCACAGACTCTGGGCCTCTGCAGGGCAGCAAACGGGGTGGGGCCCGGCATCCCTCCTGCCTAGGCTGCTGCAGACTTGCCTTTTCAGACTCTACTACAAAGTCTCCGAAACAAAGGCCCCTTTCATGGACTGCGGTGGTCCCAGCTGCAGAAAAGACTCTGAGAGCTGTGCGTCAGAAGCGCATGGTCCTACAGGACCAACCGGGCCAACAGGACACAGTGGAGTTTGGGGCAGGCTGGCAGGAGACTCCAGCTCACTGCATATGGCAGAGGTCCAGGGCAGCTGCACAGAGACAGCTTCATCCCCAGCAGCAAGTGACCCATTGCATTGCCCACCTGCGAGGGGCTGGGTGATAATCAGGGGCTGTGTGTTCCTTTCCAAGGGACAAGGACGCCCACCTGAACACGCCACCGTGCTAAGTATTATTTGGAGCCTTTTACTACTGTCCCCACTAAACAGCTAGGAAAACAGAACCCTGTACACTAACACCAGAATCTTGCGGCAGACAGGACCCTGGGGCTCAGGCGAAGAGCTGACCACCCAGTGATCCTCCTGCTAGCTTCTGGCCCTTGACGTTCAAAATTCATGGGTCTTTTCGTTTGTTTTTCTGGTACTAGATATTGAACTCAGGGCCTTTCACATAGCAGGCAAGTACTTCTGAGCAACTTTCTAACAATTTTTAAAAAATTTTATCTTAAGATAGTTTCATTAAGCTGCCCAGAATGGTCTCAAACTTAACAGTCTTTCTGCCTCAGCTTCCCAAATCGCTCTAGTAGTGTGCCACTCTGGGAGTCCTCAGGAGTCCTTCATGGTCACAGGCCACAGCATTCCGGCAGAGGCCTGAGGCGGTGTAGTACCACGCATAGGCTCCAGGGCAACACATGGAGGTTTGACCCTCACCTCTGCTGCTTTCAGCTTGAGGACTCTAGGGATGTCCCTCGGCCTCTCTATGCCTGTACAGCTGTGCTGACACCAACCTCCTAGGGACATCACAGGCAAGGGAGAAAGCCCTGAGGATGGGGCTATGCTCTAAGCAGGTGCTCAGTGAGCAAAGTCACCATGACTGGGCTTTGAGGAACCAAAGGTCTTGGCGACTGAATGGGGAACCAGTTCTGTAAATGAAAACATAAGCCATAGTCTTCCCTGCTTAAAAATACTCAAAAGTTCATTTATGATCCAGAAATGCTATGCTTATACAAAAATTAGGGCAATTATTTTGACATCCCTGTGCTGGACATCAGAGACACCAGAGCCAGGCCACGATATGCAAAGCATCTTGAACCAGGTACCCTCAAGTTTGAAGACTGGCAACCATTGTTCTGTAACCGTGTGCTGACGGGCCTACCGGTCACCTCACTTTTCACTGCTGTGGGGTGGGGTTCTCCCTTTCTGACTGTTTGCCCCTTGTGTTGGCCTGCTCAGGGATTCTGTCTGAAGACAGCAGAAGGTACCACTTCAGAATATGTGGCCACAAGAGGCATGGTGATGCAAAGCCTATAATCCCATTACCCTAGGAGGCTGAGGCAGAAGGATGAAAAGTCAGCTAAGGGAGATCCTGCCTCCAAGTAAAAATTTAAAAGAGCTGGGGATGTAGCTCAGGGCAAAGGCTCTAGGTTCAATCCCTGCTGCCACCAAAAAGAGGAAAATAAGGAGCCAAAGCCATGAGTCATCAAGTTAAGAGTGCCTGAAAGGCAGATGGATTCAGCCCTGTGGACAGTGATGCTCCAGAGCCCTCTGAGGGAACCATGCTGCTCTAGTGTAAGAACTGAGACAGAGGCGCACAGATGGTCGCTTCACCACACCTGGTTTCCAGGGAGGCCAAGTTGGATGCCAGGGAACCTGAGACTGCTTCTAGGTCCAGCTGGTCTGACCAGGGACAGTGGATTCCACAAGTTCCTCTCTCAGCATGGTACTTGGCCCGAGGCCTGCATTTGCTCAGGCAGCACAAAGCCCCAGGTAAGGAGGCAAGCAGCTCTGCTTCTCATTTTTGTGGGGCGGAGGAGGGGAGGAGGGAAGCCAGCCTGTCCTTCCCCACCCCTCCTCACAGACTGGCTGGACAACGCAGAGCCTGCGGGCCAACCTCACACTCTGCCTTGCTCAGACCCACTACCACCCCTCAGCCCTGACCTCCAGACCTCGGCCCCCACCCCTCCACCTTTCCCCAGCCTGGAAAACACACCTGTGTGGGCTAAGCCCTCTGTGTCCCTTCGTCCCTTCTGTTCCTCTGAACTCCTATCTTACAGTTGGGGTGGTGTTGCCGGGGCAACTGCAATGTCACCTGGGAAGTGCTTCCTGGGAAGTGCTTCCTGGGTGGGCCTCTGGGATGCAGGAGGAATCCACCAGGGGTCCCTAGGGGCTTCTGGGTATTCTCGAATGACCTTTCTTCTCCAGAGGCCTCCCCACCCTGCTCTTTTGTTGCCATTATAGGTCCTATTTCAAACCAGAATTCACCAGAAGGGCAGGATGGGTGGCCTTGTTACCAGTCTGAACAGACCACTCAGAGGGTCACCAAGGATGGCCTCTGCTTGCATTCAGCAGTGGCCTGAAGAGGCACCCAGCTTGGCAGAGGGCTGTGCCTCAGTGGACCTTCACAAGCTGGACTCAGGCAAGGTGACCTGTGGCCAGAGCCAGGGACTGTGTTCAGGACTACGCACCAGCCGGCTCAGCCCTGCAGCAGCCCCAGATCGGGCTTCCCCTTCTCCCTGATGAGGAAGCTGAGGCTGGGAATAGCCAAGGTACTCACCTGCTACTGAAATGTCCAGCAGAACACGAGCAGAACTTTACTTATCTGCACATGGCTGAGCCCACACAGGCCATTGCTTCCTGGCTCTAGGCTGTGCACACTAGGCTCATGGAGGATGAGCCCTGAGAGGGCCTGGGCAGGGACCACTGGGAGCCTCTGAGTCCCAAGAGGTGAGCTGTACAGTGAAGGCCACGAGAGGTGACTACCCAGCCCTTCTACTGCGTCTGCTCCGGGGGTCTCGGGGCTAACTAGGGACCTTGTTTCTTCGTTCCTGGTGACCCACCATGGCATATCTTGTTTGCATATAGCATTTATACTTGGGCCTGCACCACAACCCTGAGATTGCATTTAGCTCATGCAAATGCAAACTTTAGTTAGGAGCTAAGGCTCGAAAAGCACTAAGCAAATAAATAAAATGAGACATGCCAATTTAAAAAAAATAAGCTAGCATAACCCTGTCCTTGGGGCCCTGGTCAAGGCGTGCATAGCCAAGCTGACCTGAGCCTCACCTCTACCTGGAGGGAACTGACCACAGGTGTGCAGGCCTCAGACATGACATGCCCACACCGCTGACAACAGACCCTGACCCTGGCTCAGCTCAGTGAAAGCTTTCCACAAGGCTCACCCAGATACAGGGAGTAGAGGACAAGACGACAGTAGTCTGGGTAACGGTCATGGAATTTCCTGGCAAATTAGTAAGTATTCTGACGTGTGCACCCTCCTCAGGGAGCCTTTGCAGGGTGAATCAGGAGCCTGAGTCCAAACCACTCTGACCATGATAAGAAATTGAAGAGCCAGCCCCCAGGTGACAGGACCTACCCAGGTGAGCAGCACTGGTGGGCACCAGCTGCCTTCCCAGGGACTGCTTAGCTGCCCCAGTGACAGGCCTGCTTTGTTTAAGGTGTCTGTGGACAAGACACTTTAAAGTGCTTGGCCAGCTCATCAAGTGGTGAGAATATCAAGCGGAAGCTGCGTGAGCACACATCTGGCTCCAGGAAGGTGGGCAGAAGCTTCCTAGGCAGCCTTAGGAAGGGACTGGCAGAACAGGCCTTGAAGGGGGGGTGGATTACCTTGGGTGGTGGGGGAGGCACCTTCCTGACAGCAAGTCTGGTCCCTGCTTCGGCTCCTGGGGAGCTATGTGCCTCTCCTGGGGGCTACTGCCTAGGTCAGGTCCTGCACTGCAAGCCGTGTCACTTTCTCTCTACGCCACACCCACTTACTCATCAGCTTCTTCTTGGGGCCCAAACTGGATCCACCACCTCGGAACTGCAATAATTAAGAAGCAGTCACCTGCTGCTTGGGCCAGACATCACATGCGTGGGCAAGGCTGGGCTAGCCTCTCTCCTTCCTCCCTTCTCCAGCTGGCCAAGTTTTCCATCCTCTCTGCCCAGGCTGAGAGCTGGTATGTCCTCTCATGGGAAAAAGACGACAGCACTCTCCTCTTGCTCCTAAAGGCCCCCAACCCAACTCATTTTGAAGCTTAACCTGCTTCTTCATTCATGTTCAGTGACTTGGACTCACCTGACAGACACTTTATTTGCCCAGGCCTGTTTCCTCATCTGTAAAATGGGGATAACAACACTTCACAGAACACTTGGGAAAACTGAATGGGTTCATAGAGGGGTAGCACAGTCTGAAAGATGTTAAGCCCTCAATAACCAGGGCTGTTCTGAACACGTGTACAGACAGATAAGGCACTGTGCTAGGAGGGGGAATCCAGATCACATGCCACTAGCCAGGAGGCTCCTAATTCCAGACAGTGCAGGATGATGTCCTCTTGCTGAGAGGGAGCCCCTCACCCTACATCACATGAGGACTGAAAAGCCAGCAGCTGCTGTCATGGCTCCCAGCACCTACAGCTCTATGCTTCTCCCCACACAATGGGAGGCATGCGCCTGAGCCTCCACACAAGGAACCTAGAGGCATCCAACCCAAGGGTGCCCCCCCCCCCCAGGTCATGCCATTGCTGAGGCCTGTGATGGCCAGGGCACTGCTGCTGGCACCCAGTCCTCCTGATTCTTCTAACCAAGGAGCCTGAGGCTGACAGGGCCGGTGTTTCTCCCTCAAATTCCAAAGCTTAGCACACTGGAGGCCCACAGCCTCACTCTCCTCGGCTTCTCATTCCTGGGGTCCACAGCTGGTTCTCTTCTCCCTCACAAAATGCACCCCGCAGACCTTCCACCCCAATTATCTCCTGACCGGCTACTGTTGGCAGCTGTGTCCCTCCACAGTGCACTCAGAGCTGGGCTAGACCAGGGACAGGCCCAACTCTGCTCGGTGGGCAGCACACAGGCTGCAAATGCAGGCAGTCCTCAGGGTCTCCCAGGAAACGGCACCCTCTTCATAAAGCAGGGCCCTCCCTCCAACTTTCTCTTTATTAATCCTCAAGGGTCCCAAACAGGAACAATACAAAACCAGCTTCCTCCCAGATGACGCATTTTCGGTGGCTGATTTTCCCATTAATTCCGGCACCTTCTTGCCCTCCTATACAACCATCACCCACAAACCTCTCCTGAGAAGCACAAAAGCAGAGAGGGAACAACTTCTGGGATGATGGCATCAGGATAAAACTTCAGATCTTTGCCTCCTGAAAGCCAGAGCTTCGGGCTGCTACCTCTGGAAATTACTCAGCTAGAGGAGAGAGCAAGAAGCACAATTTCATGGTGGCCCACCAGTGGAAAACCTGAGGGCACGTGGCCGAAGTAGTGGCCACACGCAGAGAGCAAACAATGCGAGGGGCTTGGGCCCTGAGGGCTGCAGGGTGGGCTCCTGGGCGGCGGCAGCAACCTCACGGGCACTTGCATCCCCTTTTCACCGCGGCAGTGAGCAAGCCCGGCTCTGGCTGGCAGCCCTCTCAGGGAGAACACGATTGTAAAAAAGAAGCGCCAAGGTTCGAGCCCAAAGAGGAACCGGAAAACAGGAGGCGACCCTGAATCTGATTTGATTCCCCAATCCAGGACCCGGGTTGCTGCCAGAGTCCCACCTCTCCTAGTCGCCGGGCCAGGCGGGTGGGGGTGGGGTGAAGGGCCGAGGCTCGTCCCCTCCCACCCACCGCACTCCGCGAAGAGCGGGCGCGCGCAGGGGCCGGGAGCCCCCGGAGTCGCCTTATCGCAGGAGGGGAGGTGGGGGCCGAACGTGGGGTCGAGGCAGGGGTTGTGTGTGGCTTTGCCCCCGCGAGGACGCAGGGCCTTGCAGGGCTGCCGTCCCAACGGCCCCATCCTCGCAGTGGCGGCGCCTCCGCGAGGGGCGCAGGATCCCCGCGAGATGGAGGTGCGGGCCGCCCGCGCCGCCCCCTCCACTCCGCGCGCTGACCTCGGACCCACCTGGGCTCGGGGCGTCGCCCGCCGGGCTCGGGGCGCGGGGTCTGTCTGCGCGGCGATGGGCTCCCGCCTCGGCCTCCTCGCCAGGCCCGCGTCCCAGGTCGCTAGTTTCCTGGTTGTCACGGAAACTTTTTAGTCCCGCCCCCTCCTGGCCACAAGAATCTCTTAAGGAGGACCGCACGGGGCCGTCTGCCCGGCGCAGGGACCATCACAGAGATCTGTTCAGCGATCCTCTACCCCAGCTCAAACTGCGCGGCCCAACTGGGAAGTGACCAGAACAGAAGAGCTGTCGTCACGAGAGCGAAGTGGAGAGAGCGGACAGCGGGGCGGGAAGTACGCCCTTAAGAGCCGGGTCGGGCAGCGGGGTGGAAAGAGTTAAGTCCCCGCCCGGCAAAGGGCTGGCGCGCGCTTTACGAGCAGAGGAACTCCTGGGGCCGCCAGTTCTGTCCCTAGGAGGAAAATATAAATCCAAACACCACGCCAGCCCAATACTCTTTTGCAACTTTGAATGGATTAAAATAGCTCACCTTCTTGTACCCTAGGAACATGCCTTCTTGCGCTGGTTGGTGAGAACCGCGGAGGAGAGCGGCTGCAGCAGCTGCAGGGCTCCGCCTACCCTAGCTCAGGCCTGCAGTGAAATTGGCTGCATCGTTACCACCCTGGTTCTGGGGCCCGGAGAACTGAAGTCTGGAGGAAAGGCTGTGCTCTCCGCCGGTCGAGCTTGATGAGTTAGGAAATCTGTGACCCACTGTCATTTCCCCTTGGTGACTCGCCCAGCCCCACACTTAGTGGGAGGGACCAGGCAGGGTTTGGTTGAATTCTTTCAGAAGTTGCTTCTGGAGCTCCAGAGGCCAGTCTGTCCCGAGCTCGTCTGCGCCGCTGCTGGCCTTTGTTCTTAGGCCACCGTTTTGCTTTCGTTTTCCATCAGCTCATTAACCTCAGCACTGGTCTGGAACACAGTAGGCTGAGTCTGACAGGCAATTAGGAAAACTTCTAAACTTAGCCGCCTGGACAGGGGCTCGGGATGCTGGAGCTTTTGCTGCTGCTCACAGCTCTTCATTTGGGGGATCATTATGGCTGTGTTTTGGGGGCTAATGGAGGGAAGTAGGGGAACCAGAGGAAACATTCTTGAAAGACTTGTGTGTGCATTTCCAAAATATCTACACGTTCAATGGGTGGGACATTCATTCATCATCCCTAAAGTGGGTGGGGAGTTGCTGGGAGGTGGGTAGGCCCCAGCCTGCAGTCCTTTAGCTGAGAGTTTAGGGTTAGAGGGGAAGTTTAAGGTTAGTGCTTGAACGCCCGCCCCTGTCATCCAGACTGAAGATTTGTGCAAGCAGTATGTACCAGGCTATGCATATTTAAGAAATAAATATCTATTAATTTTTTAAATCCCTGATGATTTCTCCCGTGGCCTAAAGGTCTCTTTCATGGTTTCCTGCCCGCCCTCTGGGCCCACCATCTGTACCTGACATATGACCTGGCCTCCTCTTACCTCCCCAACTTCCTCTCCCACTCCAGGTTCCTCCCAGACTCTGGCAGTTCTTGGAACTTGTGCTTCTCAGAATGTCACACATGGTTTGCATTTACAGTGCTTTATCATCTGCTGGCAGCCTTTGCTCCTCCTCTTCCTCCCACCTGCCACCCTAACGTTGTACGTGTTATTTGTGCCTAATTGTACGTCCAGTTTTAAGCTCTCAGGATAGATTAATTTTTTCTTGAACCTCCATTCCCCATGTCTCTATTAGACACCCCTCTTGTACAGTTTTATGTCACACTCAGGCTTACTCTGGGAAGAGTTATTGAAAGACAGGAAAGTGCCAAAGATTCGATGTCTAGGAGTATGAAGAGCCTAAACTTTGAAGAACACAGAGCTGCTAAATAAAGTATATCAGCAACTGAGGGAAATGTGGATCTTGGGCATGAGTAGGAAGAAACTCAAAGGATCTGGACTTAGACCTCTGTGCCTGGGTCCTGGGAAAGCTGACTTTTAGTAACAGGAGGATGGAGAAAACCCTTCTCCCACTGGCACAGAGGCAGCACGGAAGCTTGTGGTTTGCCTAGGACTCCAGGCTAGTTAAGGAATGTCTGCTCTAGAAACCAAAACCCGAGCCATGCATAGCAGTGAGGGTCTGGTGTGTGCACCACTCCCTCAGTGAGGGAATCCTGAAGGCGAGGAAGGCTGACTGAGCTGGGCATATCCTCTCCCCTGGGGGAGGCGAAGGCACCAATCAGTCATTTCTTCTGATCCTCAGCAGACTAAATAACTCCAGAAATTAGAAATCAAAAACAAGAGGTGAATCATGTAAGGAAGTGACTATGTGGATGCAACAAATGAAAGAATGAGCTCAGTAAGCACTTGAGGCAATGAAGCACTTTTTAGTTTTTTTTTTTTTTGCAGAACGGGGAATTGAACTCAGACCCTTGCGCTTGCCATGGAAGTGCTTATTCCACTGAGCCATCTCCTCAGCCCCCAAGCACTTTTTAAAAGACTGTAAGAAGGGGCTGGGATATAGCTCAGCGTCTGAAGCACCTGCCTGCCTGGCAAGGTCTGTAGTTTGATCCTCGGTACCAAAAAAGCAAAAAAAAAAAAACAAGACTATAATATAGTAATGGTAAAAATACAGAGATAAAAATCATAGAACATAAGACAGTGGAAAAAAAACAGGTAAGTTTGAAAGAGTAGAAGTTTAATTTGTAAAAATAAGCCACTTAGACACCTGCCACCTACATTTTAAGAACTTTTAACAGTTGAAATTCTTTTTATTAAAGCAGTAATAATATTAGGAAAATATACATTAAAATATCTCATTAGAAAAGAAAAAGACATATAATTGCAGCACTCTAGGTGGCTGAAGCAGGAGGAGCAGAAGTTGTAGCCCTGCCTAGGAACTTGGGCTTTCTCTCAGAAAGTTAAAATGAAAAAGGGCTGGTGATACAGCCCAATGCGAGGGCCTTGCGTTCAGATCCCAGTGTAGCAAAAAAAAAAAAAAGTTTAAGCAAATCATGGTTTGTTTTCTTCGAACAAGCAGCTTGCGTGTAGGGTCAAGCCCTTGATGACCCTGGGATGGTCAAAGATTCTGTGCATTTACTGTTTTGACAGAAGTTGCAAAATCATGGGCCAAAGAATTTTCACCACTTTAAATCCTATATAAGTATGAAACATTTTGTTCCCCCCGTGGGTATTTTCTGACTAATTAGTTTGCATCTGTTATAAGTGAATACAGAGTATCTCAGTGTCTTCATTTGTATTAATTAAATTATGAGTGAGAAGATTATTGATCGCTTTTGTGTTTTTATTAGTGAACAGCCAGCTACAACTTTGCTAGGGTTCTTGTTGGTGTGTGTATAAGAAGAGAGAGACGTAAACGCAGAGACAGAGACAGAGAAAGTGGAATTTCTTTCATGAGCATACTTGCTAAAGTTTCAAATTCCACAATGAAAGGCACCTTGGGACAAGCCCCAGGCCAACTGTGAGGCAACTTCACAGCACACTGCATAGTCCAGGACATTGGAAGTTAAAAAATACTCGATATGCAGAAACAGATTTCCTGTTGACCCTAGCTGTGGTTATCTCAGAATAAGAATAAAACACAGTGGAGACGACAGGAAACCATTGCTTGTGGCCAGGCGTCTGATGGACAGGGGAAGGGTGTTTTCCTTGATTTGACCGATCTCTGACCCCCTGGGGTTCAACCTGCCTGGAAGTGCAGGAGATAACAGCAAGTTTGTGTACAGGGTGTTCCAGTGGAACAGGCCGCTCTGCTGAGACATCAGCCTGCCAATTGACCAAAATGGATGATTGGAACTTGGCTTCTTTGGTGGGTGGAGATTTCTTACTGATGAAGGTGAGGCCCAGAGCAGTCAGGTCACACGTCAAGGTCACACGGCTGGTAGGGGCTACTGCAGTAATAGCTGGTCCTCAGGCCTGTGTACTGGGTGTTACTCTGAGCACTGTACACACCACTAATTTATTCATTCATTTAAAAGTTTTATGTTGAGCCTTTCAGCTGGAACCACCATCTTTCAGTAATTTGCCAAAATGACTAACACAAAGGGCAAGAGGAGGGGAACCCAGTATATGTTTTCCAGGCCTTTTAGAAAGCATGGGTTGTTCCTTTGGCCACTTACATGTGAATGTAAGGGTGATATTGTAGACATCAAGGGAATGGGTACTGTGCAAAAAGGAATGCCTCACAAGTGTTACCATGGCAAAACGGGAAGAGTCTACAGCTTTACCCAGCATGCTGTTGGCATTGTTGCAAACAAGCAAGTTAAGGGCAAGACACTTGCCAAGAGGATTAATGTGCATACTGAGCATATTAAACACTCAAAAAGTTGTGATAGTTTCCTGAAACGTGTCAAGGGAAATGATCAGAAAAAGAAGGAAGCCAAAGAGAAAGGTACCTGGGTTCAACTGAAGCACCAGCCTGCCCCTCCCAAGAGAAGCTCACTTTGTGAGGACCAATGGGAAGGAACCTGAGCTGTTGGAGCCTATTCCCTACGAATTCATGGCATACACTGGGGGTGCTGCTCTGCCATTCAGTACCTAATTGGCAGCTTACGTGTTCTAGGTCCCATGTAAAAATAAAATCATCCTGTATTGTAAGGGTGGATTTCTTAGTTGAATAAGTATGTGGTGCCTTCTTACCTCAGAAATATTTGCAGCAGATTTTCACTTCACCTGTGTCTAGTCTTTTCAGTGTTTTTCTTGCTAAAAGGTATTGCTAAGGTATTGTGCAGGTGTATACCCAAATATTCAAATATTTATAAAATGTTTATACTGGCTTGAAGATCCTGGGGAAAAGACGTGTCAAATTAAAGGAAGTCACTTCAGAAACAAATGTAAGTCCATTTCAGTTAAATAAATTGTTTAAAGCAAAAAAAAAAAAAAAAAGTTTTATGTTGATAAAGAGTCTTGCTATGTTACCCAGACTGGTTTTAGCCTCCCAAGTAGCTGGGATTACAAATGTGTGGAACCTCACTCAACTTCAGCATAACTCAGTTAATTCTCTTGACAACCTCAATCCAAGGTATCCGTAGATTCCCACTTAACAGATGAAAAAACTGAGGTCCAGAGAGGCTAGATAATCTAGGTCCCTAGCTAATGTGTGGGAGAATCAGGATTTCAGCCAGAATCTTGCCCCAAACGACCACAGTGTCTTTATGTCTAGAGACACACTGCATTAGGGCTTTTTGTTCACCTTACCATTTTTCTTCTTGTGTACAACTGCCCTAAATTTCCCCAAGAATGAAATCACAATAGGTAACGTATTTTTCAAATTTTTAAAAAATATACTTTGTTGGGCCTGCCAAATAGCTCAGTGGATTAAAGTGCCTGTAAACAAGCACAGGGGCCAGGGGTTCGATCCCTGGGCCTGCTGTGCTGGCCTTGCCCCTGGGGCACCCTGAAATGGCAATTAAGGCTGGGCATGGTGACACACGCCTATAATCCCAGCTCTTGGGAGGCTGTAAACAGGAGGATCACTATGAGTATGATATGGTAGTGAGAGACCCTGTAGATCCTTCCCTAAAATTACACACATATATATTATATATATATAATTTATTATATATAATATATATAATACACAGTGTTTAATATAATATTGAGTGTTTAATATGCTCAATATATATACAAAAATAATATATATATACAAAAATTGTACACACACACATACTTTCTTCACTGTGCAATGTACTCCACATACAAATGCATTGTAATTGAAAGACAAGCTTTTCCAAAACAGTGCTTAGGTCTACAACAACATGTGCTGCACTCCACTGCTCCCCTCCATGCAAGTTCAAGGGCCTGAGTTCAATCCCTGGTTCTGCCAAAAAAAAAAAAAAAAAAAAAAAAAAAAAAAGAGATATATCTTGGGGCCAGGCTCAGTGGAATAACCACTTCCCTGGTAAGTGCAAGAGGCCTGAGTTCAATCCTTGGTTGCACACACACACAAAAAAGATAACACCAATACAACATACACAATAAAGGCAGTCCTACAAGTGAAAGTTGTAGTGGTGAACTCCCATATCAGATAAACAGAGGAAGCTTAAATGAACAACCTAATGTTGAACCTCAAGCTTCTAACAAAAGAAGAGAAAAATCAAGCCCAAAGCTCACAAAAGGAAAGAAATCATAAAGATTAGAGCAGAAATTAATGCACTTGAGACTAAGAAAATAATACAAAGAATCAATGAATCAAAAAGTTGAAATTATGCTACTTTTTTTGAAAGATTAAGTTAAATGGACACTTATTCAACCTTATCAAAAAAGGAAAGAAAAGATTCAAGTCCATGTAACTAGGAATGAAAAAAGGTTAAATCAAAACAGATCCTGCAGAAATCCAAAATATTAGCACTTACTTAGAGAACCTATGCTCTAATAAGAAAGAAAATTCAGAAGAAATGGATTCCTAGACATATAAGAATTACCAAAGATGAATCAAGAAGATATAAAAATTTAAAATAAACCAATATCAGTCAAGGAAATTAAAGATTAATTTAAGGAAATTAAAACCCATCAACAAAGAAAAGCCCAGGAGCTGATAGATTCACTACTGAATTCTAATGACATTTAGTGAAGATCTAATTTCACTGCTCCTTAAACTCTTTAATGAAATTGAAAAGGAAGCAATACTCCCAAAGTCATTCCTGGAAGTAAGAATTACCTTGATACCAAAACCTGAAAAGAATCCAATCAAACAAGAGAGCTGCCAGCTAATCTCCCAAATGAATATAGATGCACACGTCCTCAATAAGATACTGGAAAATAGGGTGCGGCAGCTCATCAGGCAGCTCGTGCACCGTGACAAAGCAGGGCTCATTCCATGAATGCAAGGACGGTTCAGTGTATGCAAATCAATAAGTGTAATGCACCGCATCAACAGAACCAAGCGCAAGCACCCCACGAGCACCTCAATATGTGGGGAAAAAGCACTTGACAAAGTCTTAATACCCATTTATGATAAAAACCCTACAGAAAATCAGAATAGAATGTCTTTATCTCATTCTGATAAAATTATCTATGACAACCAACATACAGCATTCTACTACATGGTCAAAAACTAAGAGCTTTTACTTAGAATCAGGAACAATACAAAGATGTCCACTAATACTATTCTTAGTCAGTGTAGTTCTAGAAACATTAGCTGGAGCAATTAGACAAGAAAAGAATCATAAAAAAAGAAGAAGTTGAAATTATCATTATTTGACATGATATTCCACAAACAAGACCCCAAAAACTCTAACAGACTTCTAGACTTAATAACCATACTTAGTAGTATATCTGCGTTCAAATCCAACACTCAAAAATTAGTAGCATTCCTGTACACAAACAACAAACTCACTGATGCAGAAATTAGGGAAACCATACCCTTCACAATAGCATAAAAATAAGAAATACTTAGTAATCAATCCAGGGAAAGAAGTTAAAGATCTTTACATTGAAAAGCACAGCATTCTAAAAAGGAGTTCAAAGACGATATCAGATAATGGAAAGATATTTTCTTGTTCTTGGGCAGTGAAAATGAGCAAACTTGCAAAACTGCTACACACATTTAGTACAATCTAACAGCACATCTTCCAGCATTAGAGGAAATAATCCTAAAATGTGTTTAGAACCAGAGAAGACCTGGAGTAGCAAAAGCAGCGCCAGCAACAAGGGCAGTCAGCACAATCTCTGGCTTGAAATTATACTACAAGTTCCTGTATAAAAACAAGAGTACTGGTAAAAACAAAATGAACGAAAAACTGGCCTGAGGATCAGTGAAACAGATTAGAAGATACAGAGACAATTTGAAAAACACTCAACCAACTTTTCTTTTCTTTCTTTCTTTTTCTTTTTCAGATTTTATGTGTTTAGTACAGGGTCTATAGGGTTTCACTATACAGATCGGACTCCTAGTGATCCTCCTGTGCTGGGATTACAGGTGTGTACCACCACATCCAGTCTCAATTGCCATCTCAGCGTGCCCCAGAGGCGCAGCTCTGGTCCCTGTGTCTGCCTAAGCAGATGCTTTAATCTGCTGAGCTATCTGGCTGCCCACCCCCACCTTTTAAATCTCAACCACCTTATCTATTTTTTCTTTTTTTGGTGGAACCCGGGATTGAACTCAGGCCCATGCACTTGCCAGGCAAGCGTTTATTCTACTGAGCCATCTCCCTGGCCCCTTAATCACCTTATCTTTAACAAAGGGGCAAAGACCCTCATTGGAAGAAATGACCTCTTTAATAAATGGTGTTGGACAAACTGGCTTTCCAAAGATTAAAACTAGTCCTCTTTTCTTTTTTTAGTCCAACAACTTTGTGATATTTATATTCCATTGCACAGATACAGGTTATACAAATTAGTAAACACAAGTTATTTCTTAAATTCTAAACACTTTCTGAAATAGTATCACAGTATTTGCCTGGGATAATGAACCATCAATGGAAGTCACACTGTAAATAGTTAAATGCAACAATGAAAATACTGCACATTTTAATTAAGGGAAAAAATGTGTCTTTAAATGCTCTAATAAACTAGGTAGCAGGTCAACTAACACCACAAATAAGTCATGGTGGTCCATTTTAATATGTGCATATATGATTATTCTTTATATAACCCCTTCTCTTGAAAATGCATAAGTAAACAAATCTAGACAAATGATTTAAAGAAATTTTTATTTTTCCTAATACTTAAGATCGATGGTGGACTGTCATCTAGGCTTCATACACTTACAAAGTCAAACATAAAAGACACTCTACACTTAGAAAGAAGGAAACTTTTTTTTAAAGATGTTTTTAATTGAATTAATGAGGCGAAAAGATAGTGAGGCCCTGTTTGCTATTTACATGAAAAAAGATTTTTAAAAACAATCACTGCACAAAATACAAAGCGTGTGGGTGTGCTGTGGCATTAAATTTTTCTCCTTGTTTTTCTTGGCTGTTCAAGAGCAAATTAAAATTTCAAAATGCTGAATTGTGATACAATTGCTGGCTTCACGTTTCCGAACACCTTTGATAGTTTCTCTGCGCTGCAATTTGTAAGTTTCCTTGGCATGGCACACCCAAGCCATCAATGTTTTCTAGTCGATCAGTAATGAGCATGTGTTCATGAATCAGGTAAGACGGAGGCCAACAGGTTGCAGCCTTGATGTTTTTTTTTGAGGAACCAGGGATTGAACTCAGGCCCTTGCACTTGCCAGAGAAGCACTTATTCCACTGAGCCACCTCCCTGGCCCCAGCCTTGATGTTAAAGAGTAACTCCAGCAGGTTTCTGGGAGGCACAACAACGGCAGTATTCAGAGGGATCACATAGCACTTATCCAGGTTAAGATCTAAATGGGCAGTGAGTTTCTTGTTAAAATCACGAACAGTGTGGTGGGGATCACTATCTGCAAATTCTGGCATAGGCACACTGATGAATTCAGCCGCACCTTCTTTAAAGATCCTAATACTTGCTTTAATTGTCTGGTAGGAAGCATAAAGGCTAGTCCAAAGCACATGCACCAACACCAGGCTCTTCTCTGGCCAACTGGTACCACACCATCTGGGTCCTTGCATTCCAAGGCGACGGCGTCTGGGGAGATAAAGAGCACCTCCTCGCCGCTCTCGGGTTTGTCCTTCTTGGTGTCCTTCTGGGCCTAGTTGAATGTCACCTTCGCCACGGGGCTCCCCGGAGCGGACTGGAGACACGTGCTATGGGCTCCCGGCTGCCCTGGCAGCCTCCTCGACCCTGCTGGGGCTGCGACTCTGCCGACACTGACGGAGTCGGGCGGCTGCGCAGTGGCTGAGGCGGCTAGTACAGCTGGGCTCTCGCCTTCGACAAGCTCAAGCGCGGAGCGGGGCCCTATATTTCTTTCCATGCACTGAACTAAATTTGAAATGGATCAAAGTCCTAAATATTAAAACAAACACTAAATCTTCTGGAAGAAAATAGGACATTGAAGACATAGTCATATGCAAAGAATTTACAAACAAATCTCTGATCACACAGGAAATATCACAAAGAATAAACAACTGGGATTTCATCTTTTTTGGGGGGATTTCATCTTAATAAAAACTTTTGCATGGCAAAGGAAACCACTAGCAGAGTAAAGAGACAACCCACAGAGTGGGAAAAATGTTCTGCCAGTGGGCACTCAAATGACTAATATTTAGTAGATACAGAGAACTCAAGAAAATCATATCCCCAATTTAAAGATACAAACAAAAAATGGGGCATCTGAAATGAATGGACACTTCATAGATGAACAAGTAGAAATGGAAATAAATAAATGCAAACACACTGATCATCTGATATCCCACCTCACTCCAAAAAAGAATGGCTATTATCAAGAAGTCAATCCAGAACAAGCGCAGGTGGAGCTGTGGGGTAGAGGAACCTCTGTGGAAATCAGAGCAGAGATTCCTCAAAAGACTAAGACTAGGGGCTCCATTGGTCTCAGCTAGTCCCCTCTTGGTATCTTCCCAAAAAAATTAAAAACAGTATACCAGAGTGATGTATGCACACCCATGATTATAGCAGCACAAGTTTTGATAGATAAATCCTGGACAAGGTCCGAATGTCCATCACCCAATGAATGCATACACAAGATGTGATTTTTTTTAATATAGTGGAGTACTACTGTGTCATAAAGAAGGATATACTTGAGACTTTTCTAGCTAAATGGATGCACCTTGAGTTCCTACTGTTATGTGAAATAAATCGAACACACATGTTTAAATACTGCATTCTTGTTCTGGTGAGAAACTGAAAGCATCAACAAGGATCAAGTTTGGTGTGATAGCACATGCCTAGAATCCCTTAGGTGGCCAAAGCAGAAGGGTCACCTTGAGTTTAAGGCCAACCTGGGCTAAATGGTGAGTTCCAGCCCAGCTTGGACTACATGGTGAAACTCTGTTTCAAAATACAAAACAAACAAAACCAAAACGGACTAAAATGTACAATAGATATTGTGAAATAGGAAGAAAATGCTGACATGGGAAGGGCATGGGGGGGAGGGGGAGGGAGGGAAAAGCATAAAAGAGAACAGAAGGGAGAAAGTGGAAACAAGGTTTTTGTAAATAGGAGGGTAAGAGAGGTTGAAGGAAGGGGCGGGGATTGGGAAAGAAAGCATCATGATGTGATGCATAGACACAAATTCCCTACAGTGAATGTGATCATTATGCACGTGGAAAATGTACCAACAGGGCCGGCCAAATATCTCAGTGGATTAAAGCTTCTGCAAGCAGGCCCAAGGGCTAGGGGTTCAATCCCCGGGCCTGCTGTGCCAGCCCCGCCCCCCGGGGCGCACTGAGATGGCAATTGAGACTGGGTGTGGTGGTGCACACCTGTAATCCCAGCTCTTGGGGGGCTGTAAGCAGGTGGGTCACTATGAGTCTGATCTAGTAGTGAGAGCCTGGACACTCTGTAGACCCGTCCCTAAAATACAAAATAAACAAATAAGTAAACAAACAGACAAATAAATAAAATGTACCAATAAAATGAATTTTAAGAAGTTTATAGCCAGGAAGGGGTGGGTCACTGGGGTGTGGCCTGACAGCGCTCATATCCCTCCTCCCTGGACTGCCCTGGGCTTCCTGTCAGCCGTGCCATGAACAAACCTTTTCCGCCGTGCCCCGCTGCGATGCTGCCCTGCCCTGGAGCCAGCTGATATAGACCGAAACCTTTACAGGCTATGAGCCAGAGCAAACCTTCTATCTTTACAATTGTGGGTGCTGGGTCCTGCGTTCAGAGGATGACAAAATAGTGGTGATGAAGCTTTCACTTCCTCTAGTTGCCACTGAGAATAGTTGTGCCTGAATGTGTAAGCTAATTGCCGATTGTGTATACAGATCCCATTCGTTCACCGCATTTTCTTTCTTTCTTTTTTTAAATGTATTTTAGTGCAGGGTCTACAAGGTCTCACTACACAGATCGAACTCGTACTAATTCTCCTGTTTTAAGCCTTCCAAGTGTGGGGATTACAGGTGCGCGCCATCACGCCCAGGCTCTTTCGCCCTTGCAGCAAGCCCGGGGGGCGGGGCTGGCATGTTGCATCAGCTCCGGTGGCCTTTCCTATCATGACTGTCCCCCACGTATGGGTCAGCAGCGTAGATCCATGAAAGAGAAGAAGTCCGGCCCTCCCTAGCTGCTGGGAGACTTAGAAGTGAACCCACAAGTACAGTCCGGTGAACTGACGGGGGTAGTCCATGATTCTTAGCAGCCCAGAGGCAGGGTTCCTACAGGAGAGGCTTCTGGGAGGAGAAGGCACTGGGCTGACTCTTGAAAGAGCTAAGGGACAGTGAAGAAAACTGAGGTTAGCACATGTAAGGCATGGGGGAGTCAGAAAATACAGTGCATTTAGGAGACTATAGAAATAAGGGCATTTAACCATCATCAAACTTACAAGTTCTCTGATTTTTAAAAATCTTTGCTCGCCTATTTATGGGTTTGTAGCAGGCATTGATTTTGTAGGCCCTCGGTCTTTTTCACCCAGCTGGGTGGCTGTTGGGTTGTACAAGTCCATACTAGGCCTAGCAGGACGCCACACGGCAAGCTTGGCCTGCAGGTCACGGATCAAGAAAGGAATCTGATGGGGGAAGAGCAGCTGCAGATGGCCCAATGCAGTCTCAATCAGGGGAGATGACTAGGTGGTTATGAAACTTTGGAGTTCAGGTAAAAATGATCTCCTATCAGGGCTGCTCCCTGGCTTACCGTGTCTGACCTTCCTGTCTTCCTAATAAATCTGCCTGAGCTTTGCTGCCTCCTCAGGTATCAAGAAGGGAGTTTGTCTGGAGACCCTTTGGGAGCCGATGTCAAACCCTTAACAAACGTTCTGTTAAGTCAGGTCTGCAGCAGGCCAGAAAAGGTGAAGAAGAAAGAAATGAAATATGCCCCACACAACTGTGGAGAGCACTCTCCAGCTGCAACTGCCCTGTCATTGAAGGTGACCACAGAGTTGGCTGATAAATGATAACGATTTTTTAGAACACGTGGGCTTTTAATCTTCCCAACAGCCCAGAGGAATAACATTACACATGATCGCTGGAGTGTTTTCGCTGTGTCATTTGGGCCCCAAATGTAGTTTTTAGATTTCATGGATAGTAAATACAGCAATATCACAGGGAGGCCTGTGCCAACAAGAACACTGTTGTTCAGGATGTTTCTAGGGGCAGACACAGTGAAAACTCACTTTTTCTAGTTTAAATAAATAAGACTATTTTTATCAAGGGAATGCCAAATATGTAGGAGAATGCAAGAGAACAGGTTATGCAGCTTTCCCTGGGGCCTGCTGCCATACCTGAAGAGACCTCAGCCACCCAGAAAGTGTTCCGTGGCTCTCCCCCGTTTGGTGGTTAAGAGCTCCCTCTTCATTCCTTGCATTCTCCTTCCTTCTAAACGTTTTGTCTTTCTCTGACTCACATGCTCAGAGTTAGGCCTCAGCAGTGACCGACCTGTACCTCTTGGTCCTCCTTATACTTTCCTGGGAGCAAATATGCTACAGTTGGCTTCATGTGGTCACGTTTCCACATGAAGCTGTGGCCCTGAGGAGTTAGGGAGGGATGTCCAGAGCATGTGAGTCAGGGAGGACCCTGCCTCTTGGGAATTACTAGTCTGGCAGGAGATCTTGGATTGTGTAGCTCCCTCCAAAAGCCCTCAAGGATCTGTGTGACGCCTTACAGGTGCAAGTTCTCTTGGGGCACAGAGGCTTTGCGCTGAAGGCTGGGGATTTGCACCCATAGCTGCATTGTGTTCCTGCTTTTCTGGAATTTGCTTTGTATTCTCACTGGGTGCTGTTGAGGTGATGGGTACCTGGCACACAAGACTGCTGCTACTGCTGTGTTACAACACACAGATTGGAAGTCCCAGAGGGTGCTGAAAAGGAGGTGCTATGTCCAGGTGTGAACAAGGGGATTTGCAGTGGTGTTGCTGCTCATGAGTCTATGTTGGAGGCACCTGCACAAATGGGTTCACTCTTGACTTTCCACGGTCTACTTCTCTGCTGTTCTTTCAAGACTTCCTGCCGTTCACCTTGTCTCATTGTCAACACTGGTGTCCACTGGTCCCAGACAGAAGGATTTCTACGGTCTTGCTTTGATATCTGCCCAATGTTCTTTCCCATACTTTAGTTTTTTGTTTCTATTTCCTTCCATGTCTCTAACTCATTATTTAAGATCAAATTTAAGAACCATATTTACTAGTTCTCTTTCCCTAATATGGTAGATCTCACTTCTTTATTTTAGAACTCCTTCAGTAGTTATTCACTCAATAGGTATTTGATGAACACAGTGTTGGTTAGTTATATTGATTTTCTAGAGCTGCTTTTATAACAAGGAACCACAGATAGGTGGCTTAAAAGTCAGACATTTATTTCTTTGTGTGCTGGAGTCTAGAAATTCAAGATTAACATGCCAGCAAATTTGGTTTCTCCTGAGGCCTCTTTCCTTGGCTTTCAGAAGGGTTTTTCTCCTTATGTACATGTATTACTGGTGTTCTGTTGCTTGTCCAAGCTTTTTTCTATAAGACCACCAATCAGTTTCTACCCTAAAAGTTTTCCCTACTCTAAAAAATTTTAATTTAATCACTTCCTTGAAGGCCCTATCTTCAAATGGTCACATTCTGAGGCCTGAGGGGTACAGCTTTAATATATGAAGTTGAGGGGACACAAACTGATCCCAGAAACCCAACATCCTGGGTAAAGGGTTGAACAACACAGAGGGGATCATTGTTCTCTTGTCTGACAGGAGGAGGAGACAAACAACCTAAAACCATTTGCATGACAAGACCAGTAACTGACACTCTGGGGTAGTTTAAGAAATAATCAGTAGGTGCAAAGGGAGACCGGTGCTGGTGCTGGTTATCAAAGATCTCCATGAGGATTTGAGATTCAAAGGAAGGGGGGACAGGAGCCAACCTGGTGAAGAGGGAGGCTCCAGTACTCTGGACAGAGATTGATACTTGTAAATCCCAGGCAATGGGAAAGAACATGACATATTCAAGGAGTTAAGGTCCAGAGGGCCAGATTACAGGGGACACTGTGTCCTGAGGTCCTCATTTCAGTGCTTGCCAGATTTTTCCTTTGACTATTTTAAAAATTCTTGTGTGAGGGACAGATAGGACACATGCTTTGTTTCCTGTGCTCATTGAGGGAGGTGCTGGCTTCAGCCTTTAGTGTTCTCCTCATAGTCCACGGCATAGGGCTTGGCACATAGTAGGTGTCCAGGAAATAAACTGAGCATGATGAGAAATGAGCTCAGGGCAAGCCCTCTCTCTTGTCTGAACTAGGACTGGAGTCAGGCTTGGCTGTGCTTCTCTGGGAGGCTCTGCAAGGCGAGGATGTTGGCGGCATGGTGCCACCTAGTGCTTCCTTTGGTTGAATCAGCACAGGGAGCAGGCCTGCGGCTGGAAAACTGAAAAGCAAGTGTTTTGTTTCTTTCACCACTATAAATAGGTTTGCCCAAGCCCGCATCCTTTCACCCATGTTGGTGTCCAGCTGTATCTCTCTCCTTTGAGTAGGTATGACATGTGCTTTCCACATGACATGCACTAAATTGTATCACACCGTGTTGGGATTAATTGTGGATATTCCTTTCTCTCTTTTCCCCAGTGCCAGATTGTGAGTGTAAAGGTTTGTGACTCTGCCTAGCAACGCATTTTACTTTTTAATAGAGGGTCTCCCTACACAGTTCGGACTCCTAGTGATCCTCCTGTCTCAGCCTCCCCAGCGCTGGGATTATAGGCATGCACTGCTACGGCCGTTTTCTGGCAATACATTTTAGAAGAATCTGTACATGGGTCTATAAATGAACCTCAGACAAAAATGATCATGGTGGCATTGTTTGCTGCACGGTACTGGAGAACCTGAAGAAGTCTTTTAGCTACCGCTTGGTTAATGGAAAGAAACGTGGCAGATTTTCCATTTGAAATGCTGTGAACTAGGATTACGAAGGCAGACCCTTAAAAAAGAATTTTGAGTATGAAAAAACAGAACACAATACGATCTCTAACGTCAAATACCGTCACCTATTTAAAAAAAAAAATGTTGATAAACATGCTCTACATTTTCAAAAACTATGTAGCCAACCACAGTAGCATGAACGCCTTTGAGACCCAGGCTAAAGATTGGGAGTAGTGATGGGGATGGAGAGAAAAATAAGGAAAGCCAGGGAGGGGTCTTGCACATTTTATGACTGAAAGAATTTGATTACTTCAACTCTTCGTACCTGAAATCCAGACAGGGCCTTCTCTTCTGCGTCTCTAATTTTTGCAAAAATCTGGCGAGACTTCCAGGCCGTTCAAGTGTCCTGACCCTTCATTTCATTGGTCCCGCTCTCTATTTGCATGTTTTTCTAGAACACCAATCAGGGGCCGGCCCCTCCCTTTCGAACGCCGCTGGGGGCTCAGGGGGCGTGGCCGTTGCCAGGTGACGGAGGACGCGCTGAGCGCCGGGTTTCAGCTCTGGGCTAGCGGAAGAGATACTTTACACAGACTCCTGCCCAGTTTCTGAGGTCTCCGCAGCAGCCCTTGAGACCGCGCCCCCGAGAGCATCAGGATGGCCGAGGTTAGGAGCCAGCGCCCCGCTCTGTCGCCACTCCCTGGCCCCTCCTCTAGGCCCTCTGCTATTGAGGCCCGTCACCGCTCAGCCCCCTCTTCCTGCGCCCCATCCTCAGCCTCTCAGATGAGGGGCCGTTTCTGCAAGCTTTCAGGGGTTCCTCCGCCGGTCCATTAGCCCTCCGGTGTGCACCCTCGACAGCCTCGAACTCCCGACTCACTCGTCTTTGTAGTCCTCGTCCCCCACGGCCCTGCGCGGTTCACTACCGCGTCGGAGCCCCTGCACACCTCAGCCTTCCCTGGGAGATGCCGGCCGCAGCCGGGGTCAGCCACAAGACTTGCTAGGCCCGGTGCAAACTGGAAACACAAAGCTTCTTGTTCAAAAACCCTTGTGACTTTCCCACCGCGACAACAGCGCTTTAACCAGGGATGGGACTCCTTTGAGCTGCAGCCTAGGGCGGCTGTCAGCGCCCGCTCGCCTCGCCGTTGCTTCTCTTCTGCCCCGCACCCCCGCAGCGTCTCCTCCTCCTACACCCCGAGTCCCTTTAGGAGCCCCACCTCCTCAGAGGTGTATAATTTTGTATAATTTTGCAAGTATAAGCAAGGCCTAGCAACCTTAAGTTTTTACTCAAAAGTCTTGCTGCGTTTCTCTGAGGCCTTTGGAACAATACACTTCAGACTCCTTAGGATGCCACTCGGTGTGTCTAGGCTGCCTCGGACAGCCCATGGCCTTCTCTTCCCTTCTCCCTGACATACCTCTTACCTGTTAGCCAACCTGGATATTGCTTGGCCTAAGCCTTTGCTTAGGCTTTGAATTCTGCAAGGAATTCTTTTCGGTTATATTCATGTATGACAATTCCTCTTACTCCTCGGTACTCACAAGTGCCACTTCCTTTATGCCATTCGCTTTACTCCTGCAACTAGGTATAAATCCTTCTTTCATGTGTTCTTATGAAACTCTGAAACCATTTCATGACAAGGATCAGACCCTGTATTTCCATTATCTATCTGCATAGCTGACTCTGCCAGCTAGTAACATAGGAATTCCTGTGGATGGACCCCTTACCTTGACATCTCCTGAAGGCTTTATTGAAGAACCAAACCTGTAGAAAATGCTCAGCCAGTGTTTACCACATGGGGCTGGGGCTGGAGCTCAGAGGTAGAGTGGGCCCAGAATGTGCGAGGCCCTAGTTTCAACTGTTAGCACCTGTGGGGAAGAGAGAAAAACACTTTGTTGAATGATTGAATAAAAATGTTAAACATACCTAATAAGTTTATTATTATGCTATTGACAATAAGAAGTAGCTATATTCATCTGCTAGAGCAGATATAACAAAGTACCAAAACCTAGATATTTTAAAACACCTGGCTATTATTATTATTATTATTATTATTTTCCTCAGAGTTCTCAAGGATAGATGTCTAAAAATCAAGATTCTGGCAGGACCACATTCCTTTTGAGTTCCTGAGTAACCCTGCCTCACCTCTTCTCATTTTCTGGTAGTGGATGACATATGCATATATATGTTTTGGTACTGGGAATCAAACTGAGATACTTGTGCTTGACAGACAGGCACTTGTGTCACTGAGTTATATCCCTGGCCCTTGGATGACATTCCTTAGGTCACATCTGCATTGGTCTACTTCAGTTTCATGATCTTTGTGTGTGTGTATGACAATGTTGGATTATACCGATTAGAACCCTATTCACTGTGGTATTAACTCACCCAGTGTATGTCAATGCCTCTGGAAATGAAAACATACTTCCCAACCTTAATTTTTCTGCTTGCCAGGGCTTTGCTTAGCTTGTATGAAGGTCTTCATTCAGGGATAATAGCAGGAATTCCTTGACAACAGTGGGGTAACTGTTGGGGTGCACATTCTCATTCTTGCTTTTTCATACAGGAAAAGGGTGAAAAGCTGGCCCTGGAAGAAACTGCATTTGAGGAAATCGAGAAAGATTTTCAAGAGGTTCTCAGTGAGCTTTCCGGTGACAAAAGTCTGGAAAAATTTAGAATTGAATATGAGAAGCTTCATACCATTATGAAAAAATCATATGACAATGAGAAGCGCCTGATGGCCAAGTGCAGAGAGCTGAATGCAGAGATCGTGGTTAATTCGGCGAAGGTTGCCACTGCTCTGAAGCTGTCCCAGGATGACCAGACCACCATCGCTTCCCTGAAGAAGGTCGGTGCCCCCCCCCAGTGTGGGCGGGAATTTACAGCAGCCTTCTCTGCCTTCCCTTTGCCGCTCTAGGCTGTGGTAAAAACTAGTTATAGGTAAAAATTCACATGATTTATATATTCATCGAGCTTATAGATTAGTATTCATTCTCAGAGAAAATAGCTGGGTGAGTTTCACCATCCAGAATATAATAGAGAACCTCATTGGCTTGGCCTCTGGGAAATGCTGGGTAAGCCAGGGATCTTGAGATGGGTCGGAACAATGCGTCTTGACAGTTAAAAATATTTTTGTAGGGGCCTGGAAGATGGCTCAGTAGAATGAGTGCTTCCCTGGCCAGCACAAGGGCCTAAGTTCAATATATGCATATATATATGTGTGTGTGTGTGTGTATGTGTAATATATATCTATCTATATATATCTATCTATATCTATATCTCTATATCTATATCTCTATCTATCTATCTATCTATCTATCTATCTATCTATCTATCTATCTATCTATCTATCTATCTATATTTGTATTTCTGCTTTTCCTCCTGCTTCAGAGGGAGTATGTTAAGAATTCCTAGGCAGTAATTTTCATTTTCAACCACTCCTGCTTCTCTCCCTCGATTGTCTTAATTCCTCAAATCAGAAGAGGCAAAGCCTACCTGGGAGAACTTCTGGGGGCTGTGTGTGACTGCACTTCACGTTGTGCTTTTCGTTCTTCAGTGTGCAGCTTGTGCTTGGCTGTTCTGTAGGTGGTGAAAGGTTGAGGTGCTACTTTATAATTACAACCCTAGTCATGAGAACTAGTTTGTAAACCTTTCAGGGAATTCCCTTACTGTCACACAACTAGATATTGTCTAATTCAAATGAGCTTCAGGATCAACACTGTATTTTGTCCTGTCTGCTTTCTTAGTAGCCACTCTATGTATTAGTGTAAATTTTCTTGATTGTTGCTTTTTTCTTTGCTTAAAAATCAATACGAGAAGGCTTTAATTCATTTTAAGATGAGAAAAATACTTACATTTTAAATTTGAAAAGAGAAGTTAAGCATTGATTGAAATCTAATTGCTGAAATTTATTTGGATAAAACTATCTAAACGTGTTTTCATGTTTTGCCAGTGGAGGTACCAGTGGTAGCTACACAAGCCCGGGTCCACTGACACTTGATTTTGAGTCGCTAAATTAGATTCTGTGGTAACTTAAGGGTAAGCTCCCTGTCTAAAAATTTGGTGAGCGTGGATTCAGCAAGCTAAAAAATGTTGGCCACAGTTCCTTCTTATTCCCATTCAGTACAAATGTGGAACACAGCCTCCTCAGGGTCACAGGCTGTCCTCTCCCCAGAGGCTCCTGCACTCCGGTGAAGTTTGCAACAGTTACCTGCAGGACGAGGTCAAGGCTGCTGTAGACAGTCGTGTACTTTGCTCCTTTACTTGAATGAACACATTTGCTTTTAAATGTTTATGCTAATAATTCACAATGCATTTCATAACAGTAAGGGGACCAAGGCGGCGTGAGCTATGGCTTCAATTCCCTGCTGGCCCTTTCTGAGGAGCCAGCGGCCTGGGCTTCTGAACGCTGAGAAACCTTGGGAAGTGCTGAGGCTGCTGTGTGCAGTGCGGAGCCATGAGGAGCCGCCCCTGTGTTCTGTGTCCTGGGCCTTGTGAGGCCAGCAGTGCACCAGAGTCCCAAGCACATCTTCATTTGCAAATTTACCTAGAGATTCAGTTCTGTCAGTTTAGAGTGTGGCTCGTGGTCATTACTTATGTGGTAGAGCCTTTAAAAGAATAACTGGACAGGGAAAACTTAAGCTTGCTTGCCTCTCTCTCTCTCCTTACCTCCCAAGATGGCACCTCACTATGCAGTTCACGCTGTCCTCAACCTTGCGTTTCTTATGCCACATTTTCCAAATGCTGGAATTACGAGCATATGTCACCAAACCTGGCTAAGCTTTCATTTTTAATTTTGAAATCTATCAGTTTCCTCACAGGGAACAATCCCCCTAGGTAGAGTAGCCCTTGTAGTGCCTTGCAGCTACATTTACCTACAAAAGGAAAAATATTTCCTACACACAAAAACACTATCCCTTGCTTAACTGGACTGTTCACTGCTGGCCGGCTCATGGGGAACAATTCAAAGTCGCAGGGGCTTAACGCACTCCGTGTACCGCACAGTTTCCTGCACAGATGACGGTCGTACGGTCATCATTTGCTGGCTTTGTCTTGGTGCTTGCTGGCTTGTCTCATGCCTGAAACCCAGCCTGGTTTTTCTCCTGGTGTCCTGTGGCCCACTTAGGAAATTGAGAAGGCCTGGAAGATGGTGGATTCGGCCTACGACAAGGAGCAGAAGGCCAAGGAGACGATTCTCGCCCTGAAAGAGGAAATAGTAAACTTGACCAAGCTCGTCGAGCAGGGCTCTGGACTGTCACTGAACCAGGACAGCAAGTAGGTCGAGTCTTCGCCATGTGCCTGAGCTTCCCCTCCAGGCCACCTGCAAGCCCCAGCCGGGCTCGTTGGAGCTGCGGCCTGCCTGCCCTGGCAGATGTCTTAAACAGTTCTCTGAGATGCAGAACTCTCCTCTCCCTGGCATTATTTCCTATTGTGATTTTCCTTTTTAAATATCCCCTTTCTCTACACTTGCTCATAGTGACAAACTTTAAATTTTGGGGTGCATTAAACTTCTGATTCTTTGAGACTCAGTATTGCAGTTACCCAGACAGCAAAGCTTTAGGTTTGTTTTCTGCAAATGAGGGAGAACGGAACTGGCTGTCCTTCTGCCCAGAGCCCAGCCTC
>PVKA01000622.1:62766-75693 GCA_004027165.1 Ctenomys sociabilis | reverse complement strand
CTGCACTTCTCTTTCATTCCTGTGGCTGGGGCGACTGCCAGGCTACACCAGCTTTGGCAGCATCCTTCTGACTGGTCACCTTGCAGGAAGACGTCTGCCCCTTTGTGGCTTTCCGACCCGTGTATCTGAAGCACCCATGAAACCCGCCCATAGTGGAAACACTCTCGTGGCTGCTCGCACCCAACGGAGAAAGCCCGGACTCTTGAGCCCTCATCTAAGTTGTCCCTAAATCTGCCTCAGCAGCTTCCCAGCCTCTGCCCAGTGCACTGTGTTGCTCCTGCCTCTCCCCTTAGTACACGCTGCTGTCCTGGCTCAGAATGCCTTTCTGCCCTTTCTCCCCGCCATAACCCCCTTTTAAGGCCCATCTTGGACACTGTCTTAACTTTGTCACCGTGAGCATCCCTGCTAAGCCTGTTCTCCACCTCCAGACCCCAACAGAGATGTAGAATGAGTCACAGCGTTCTCTGTTTCCATGGGACCTGGTGTCTAATCCAGTATGGCACAAGTTGCGTTGGATTGGAGCTATTTGCTGCTGTGCTTCTCTACCCATTAGCTGTGCTGTGAGCTCCTACGATGGAGAGACTTTATCCTCCCTGTGAGAGTCTGCATATCATCCTGGTCATGCAATACATGACATGAAGTAGTGAATCAGGCACGGACACGAACTTCCTTGGACACCCTTAACCAAATCCAGTGTTACTGTCTTGGTTGCTTAGGCTTTTTTAATCCATAGGTCCAACTTTGGTAGGTAGTACAGGTGCTGGGTGAAGGAATAACAACACCCAGGGGCTGGGGAGATAGTTCGGTAGTCTAAATACCTGCCTGGCAAGTACAAAGACCTGGGTTCAGTCTCTGGTATCACATGTCATGCTGGCCTCAGCAGTGCTGGACCCCCACCCCAGATGTGGTGATAAAACTGACAGCTGGATAGTGTCTCCAGTTCTTTTCCCCACCTCTTCTAATTATAGGGGCATGTCTGTAATCCCAGTGCTGGGGAGGCTGAGACAGGAGGATCTGAGTCAGGGCAGTGAGCAAGACCCTAGTCAGATCCCACAATAAATAAATGACAGACCAAATAAATAAATACATGATTGAAAAAATAGAAAAACAACCAGAAGATGTGATTCCTGTAATGATAGATACAATCATATTCTAGCATGTTCCAAACATCTAAGAAAGAGAAAAGTGGAAATTGACTCAGATTTTTTTTTTAATGAGAATTAGAAGAGGGTGGGGCAGAGAACTGAAGACACCACCCAGCTGCTGGAGTTTTATCACCAACAATGTCCCAGGCGTATCAGTCTCAGCTCACAGTAACTTGGAAAGAGGTTTTGTTTCCAGAGGAGTCGAGCCTGAGCACAGATGAGAAGCCTCCTCATTGAAACACTGAGACTGCTGGCGAGCAGGCTCCGCGATGTCACTGCGCTCTGAGTAGCTGTTAGTGGCCACCAGTGCAGGAGTCCGCAGGGCAAGCTTTCTCTGCTCACACATCCTACTCTGGAGAGGTCCTGGCAGGCACAGTTTTTACCCATGAGGGGCTAATTTTGCAGAAAGGCCTGCAGGATCAGAGGGAGTGGTTTTGGAAACGAGGCGGTAACTGGCTTACAATTCAAATCAATGAAAATTATCACAGACTTTCCAAAATCAAGTGTCGTGAGCAGTTCTTCAAGTTTTATTCTAGGGAACATTTTATCTGGTCAATATCCCTCTGGGAAAAACTAATTTCTCTGGGTGAATGAAAAGAAAATTGGCAATGCGTATGATTTGCTTGTGCTTATGTTGCATTTGAGACTTTAAAGCTGTTATCATTGCCTTGAGTGGGTTTATTAAACAAATATTTTTCTAAATTGACATCTCCTTGGGGTTAATTACAAGAGTTGACAATAGCAATATAATGTTATTAACAGATTCAAATCACGCAGAGGTATGGAAATTATCTTTTCTCCTAAGTTTGCCACTCTAAGCATCTCAGAGATAATCTGTTACCTGGCTTTCCGGGTTGCTATAAAAATATCTTTGGAAGGGCTGGCCAAATAACTTGGTAGATTAAAGTGCCTACAAGCAGGCACAGGGCCAGAGGTTCTATCCCTGGACATGCAGTGCTGACCCCACCCCGGGGCACACTGAGAAAGGCAATTGAGACTGGGCATGGTGGTGCATGCCCGTAATCCCAGCTCTTGGGTGGCTGTAAACAGGCAGATTGCTACTAGTCTGATCTAGTAGTGAGACCCTGAACACCTGGTAGACCCTTCCCTAAAATTAAAAAAAAAAATAAAGCAAAAAAGCCTTTAGACTACACACATGAAGCCAGGCATGGTGGTGCATGTCTGTAATCTCAGCACTCTGGGAGGCAAAGGCAGGAGGATAACAAGTTCAAGGCCAGCCTGGGCAACTGAGCAACTTAATGCGTTGTTCTTTAAAGAAGAAAGGCTGGGATGCAGCTCTGTTGGCTCTGGGCTAGTGGGAACGGATGCTGCTTGCTTTGACGCATTGCCAAGGGCTCACACTGCAGTCACCCTGGGCACTTTTTATCAGTGACTGGCTCCCAGCAGTCTCTGCAGGGCCAGAATACTTCTGGGTAGGCCTGGAGCAGCACTGTGGGCCTGTAGACTTTCCCGGGAAAGCTGTTCTGGGGCAGACAGGAGGACTCCTGAGTGGATGGCCCCTTAGCCTGACTCCTGTGCTCTTGCTTTCTAGTATCCGAGATTTACTGAAATTCAAAGAAGAAGTGACCAAGGAGAGAGATCAGCTGCTTTCAGAGGTAGTGAAGTTACGAGAGTTCTTAGCTCAGACCACCCAGCAACAGCAGGAGACAGAGCGATCGAAGGAGGAAGCGGATCAGACCATCAATCAGGTGGGCCCTCTGTGCAGCCTGGAGGAAGAAAGGTGGCCTCCCATGAGTAGGATGTCTCCCAGGAGGGGAGCCTCTGCTCCCCTGCCCTCCCCTCCTGTCCCCCACTTTCCCTTTCCCTCCTTTCCCCCACTTTACTCCCTTCATCTCCCTGCTCCTCCCCCCTCATCTCCCTTTTCCCAGCTGGCTTCTCTCTGTGCCCAAACCAGGAAACCTCTGCTTGCTTCTGGGATGTATCTCCCAGCAGCAGTCCCCCCCACCCAAAGCCAGAGTCCCAGACAAGGCAGAAAGCACCGCCTTGGGCCCAGGGAGGTTGTATCCTCGACCTTTCTATCTGCAGGAAAGCTATCTAGCTGCGTGCTTCTGAGCACCTTCACATGAAGCCAGAAGCCAAATGGGTATCACCCATGCAGTCTTTGAGAGCACGGCAGGAGACTGGGGCCTGAGGAGAAGGCTCTAAGCACCAGCAGAAAAGCAGTGTGTGTAGAGTAGCCAGGGGGTGTGAGAAACACCCTCTGGGGCTCAAGACACCCAGCTACATTTGCTTTAGGGCCTGGGTGAATTCTCTCTGTGTTGAAGCCCAGGCCCCTGGATTTTCTATATTTAGTTGATTTGTACATTCCTGTGCTTATCTGCTGCCAGCCAGTGGGGCAACATTGGTTAACAGGGTCCTGAAAAGCAACAGGGAACATTCCTGAAGGTCTTGGGGCGCAAGGGTGACTGCCCCACGGGAACTGCCGCGCACAGTGACTGCCTGGCAGTGACAAGCCAGAGGTGGGAGGGTGGCGCTGCCAGGCGACAGCTGTCTCTTTCTTCCCTGTCCCGTTTCCTCCATAGTTCCAACAGGAAATCCAGCATCGCCAGAATGAGGTGTCGCGGGAGTCACGTAAGAAGGAGAAACTGGAGAAGGAGCTCAAGCAGATTCAGGCGGACATGGACACGAGGCAGACGGAGATCAAGGCGCTGCAGCAGTACGTGCAGAAGAGCAAGGAGGAGCTGCAGCGGCTGGAGCAGCAGCTCAAGGAGCAGAAAGCGAGTGCGCGGGCCCCTGGCTGCGAGGGCGGGCGGCCCCAGCTTGGGGCTGCGAGTTTTCCTGGATAGCAGCAGGGCGCTGCACAGGACACCCTGCCCTGGACGCCCTGCCCGGCAGGCACTCAGGGCTCTGCATGGCTTTTTCTAAAAATAATTTTATTGAGAAACAAATAGCAATGAGACAGTTTCAAAACCGATTAATAGGACAGTTTCAATAACAAATACATTACATATTGTTGTCTTCTTAGTGGTTATTCATAGTACAAGATGCAGACATGATATCTTGTCCACACACTATTAGAACAAATCTTTCTATTCGTTCAACTAAGAGAAAGTAGCTGTATGCCTATCCTATTTTGAATATATAGATACAAAATGGTCCTTCATTTGTATCCCTTTATTTTGTTTAGTTTTGTCAGAGAAGGGTATTCCATTGTCATTTAAATATTGTAGGTGCATGAATTCAGCAAAATATTCCAATATAGTCCAGTAGTCCACAGTAGTAGTGGGTTATCCATAGGACTGGCAATGTCAGAAGTTGTTGACTTGAGTCTTTTACAGCTCAGCACATTAATATGGCTTTCCTTTTTATACTTCATTTTTATACCTTTTTGCTGGATGGTTCTGAGGTGCTTACACATCTCCTCTGTACTCTGGCGACTCTCACAGGCCTATTGTTATCGTCATTATTATTACTAGTACTTTTGTACTGGGAGCTAGAGCACTCTGAGCTACCTTACCTCCCAGCCTTGTTACACGTTTTATTTTGAGCCTTGCTCAATTATCCAGGCTGGGTCTGAGCTAACAGTCCTGCTGTTTCAGCCTCCCAAGTTGCCGGAGTTACAGGCATGAGCTGCTGCACCTAGCAATTAATTCTTCTTGGTATATAATATGCGTAAAAGCGTGTGTGTTACACACGTGCAGGATGAGGAATGTTCAGCACTCAGCATGTCTTGGTCATTTGTCCCCAGCTCTGGAAGTAGAACACCCCAGCCTCACACAAGCCCCACTGTGTCCCCGCTGCATCCCTTTCTTCCCCGAAGGTCCCCTCTGTTCTGAATCAATCTTAAGCAGATGGTAGTTTTGCATGGAAATGAAATGGACAACAGACACCTTGCTTTGTGTCTAACTTCTGTGATAGACCCATGATGATGTGGTGTGCAGTTAGAGACCTGCAAGAGCTTAGATGGCAGCTGTGAAGCCACGTGTGGCTACTTACAATTACTTAAAGTAAGTGAGATCAGAGTTCCCTTGGATTTCCTCTGCTGCACTCCTAGCTTGCAAGCACCCAACAGCTCCTCGAGGGTGGTAACTTCTGTAGTGACACTGAGAAGGGTGCGCTTGCCCTCTCTAAGCTCTGCACAGCAGGATGCATTGGGCCTTCTGTCACTTTGCACAGCGTCAGCCTGTGTCACCACACAACCTGTGCTTAACAGGTGTATTTTTAAGTTCCAAGTTTAGAAAAACAGTCAATCTTTATTCATTTTTAATGTAATTTTTTTTAACACTCTACCCATATAGATGCTTAACACAAATTATAGTCTTTCTTTCTTTCTCCCCCAATTCTTTTTTTTGTTTGTATCTTTCAAGTCACTGGGGATCCATCCTAAGGCCTTGGACCTGCAAGGCAAGCACTCTGGCACTAAGCTATGCCTGGGCCCTTATTTCTCATTTCTTAAGGAAGCAATTAATACAACTGAAATTTTTCCTGAAAAATATTTCCAAAAGTCCTTTCTAAAGATTTGTCAAGATGTACAGTGCTTTCCTACATTAACAATAGATATTAGAATGCAGTTCTTTGTCATTTGTTTTATTAATTTTGTATAAACCCAGAAGTCAAATAGATAATGCACGATATTAAGTCTCTAGGAGAAAAACACTAGACTTCTTTGAACATGAAGTTTAAAAGAAAGGCCTTTAAACCTCAGGATAAAACCTCAGGGCTTTGTATAGCAGCACCCAGAAACCACGTAAAACAAAATGTTATCTTTAGCAGGCTGGTTATGATTTGTTTAGTCCCTATTGTTTGGGGGTTGGATGTATTCTTCCCAAGTCTAGTTTTATTGTTTTTGCTTTTTTTTTTATTACATAATTGGAAGTTACATTTTGAAGAAACTGCTTGTTCTTTAGGAACCAGTGTCCTTAGCTCATTTGCTGTTCTCTGCCACCTTCCCCAAAGAAATGACCTCCTGAGATAATAGACGCAATCCCTCTTATAACTCTGTGTCTGCTTAGAATAGTCATGATAGGAGAGAGGAAAATCCAGCTGACGGTGAAACCAGGCAGACATAAAGCACAGCACTGTTGCGCCGGAAGCTTTGACTGAAGTCGGAGCAGGACAGTGGCTCTGGGCTGGTGTTGTTGAGCACTTCTGCTCACAAAGGTGCTGTCCACGTTGTTGGTGCTGGGTTTGCTGCTGAAGATGCAGCTCAAACCCCAGTGCTGAGAAAGCCGCTTACGTCTCCAGCTCTTTTGCAATGATTATAGCGATTGTTGCGCGTGCAAAGCCTGCCAAGTGGCAAACAGGCATTAAAATATTTATCCACCACCTGTGAACAAGACTTCCCCAGGCTTCAAAAAAATGACACTCGCTGTGTTACTCATCAGGAGGCGTCATTTTCCACAGACACTTAACATTCATCACAGCTGAGTGTGTGAGTGCTTTCACTAGAGGCAGAGAACGAGCTCCACCAAGACAAAGAACTGCGGTGGCTGGTGCCGCCCCAGGGGGCTGCAGGGCCTCCCTCGAGTGTATATGTATACAGCCACTGTGGATCAGATTAAAAGGTATTAACCAGCTCTTCCTCTCCATGCCTTTCAGATACTGAATGAGAGAGCTTCAAAGGAGCTCGAGCAGTTCCAGATGAGAAATTCGAAACTTCAGCAGGAGAATGAGCAGCACACTTTGGTTTGTGAGCAGCTGTCGCAGGAAAACCAGCAGAAGGCACTGGAGCTCAAAGTAACCACCAGGGACCTCCGTGTCCCCTTCCCCCCTCCTCAGTACCCAGGGCGTGGGTTTGGTGCCCTGTTCTGGCCCTGCCGGGGGACCTTGGTACACCAGAGGCAGGGGCTGGATTGACACCCTGATTGCTTTATGGCAGAAAGCAGTCAGAAAGCTGCCTTTCTTGTAAAATTGCAAGCCTGATTGTTCCTCACCCGGCTCTGCAGGTGCTCTCCAAAGCAGGCTCAGATGTTCATCTCTAGAATTAGCCTTGTGTGTAACAGTGGCCCAGAGCTATGGGCTTGAGACGCAAAGAACCGAGAGCATGTCTTACTCTCTGGAGAGGGTGGGTGGACTGTTGGGTATTCAGGATTGTGGGATATGACTAGGGTCTAATGTCTACTGCAAGATGGATTTCCTGTTCTCCTATCACTTTGGACTGCTTGGAGCTTATGCTTGGGCAAACTTATATTACCCTTACATCCTTTTGTAGTTAACAGAGCAGCTTTACATTTATTAATTTAGTTTTGAAAAATTCATGTCGCCTATTTTTGTTACTGGCCATGAAAGGAATGGCCTTCATGAAATTGTGTCAATTTGAGCAGCAGCCGTAACATACTGGCATTACAGTCTTCCTTCAGAATCAATTGCAAGCTCACACACACATGCACATGTGCGCGCACTCTTATTTGCACATCTTGCTTTTGTTTTCTTCTGGCAGGGTCTCCCTATGCTGTTCAGCCTGGCCTTGAACTCACTTGGTAACCCAGGCTGGCCTCCAACCTCAAGGTCATCCTCCTGCCTGAGCCTCCTGAGCGCTGGGATGATACGTGGGCACCACCTTGCCTGGCACACACCTTGCACCTAATTTTGTACTCTTCCTGGAAACAGGAGATTTCTAGGATTTTTCTGACATCTAACCAAGGGGTCTAGATTAATGGCCATAGCATTAGATTGTCCTAGAGATGAGAGGGCACCTGCAGCTAACTGTCTTAAGCTAAGGACTGAGGTGCTGAGGCTGAGGGATGAAGCAGCTCAGGCCAGGGAGATACTTCAGTGGCACCGGCGCCTGCCTGGCAAGAACAAGGCCACGTATCGATCCCTGGTACCAAAAAGAGCTTCTTGCATTAATGAAATGGGTTGACTTGGAACCAAATGAAAGTTTAATGGCTTAAAACAGAAATGAAATGATTACTTAAGTCAGAGTAACATATTGGCCCTCAGGGTGAAATTGAAGGAAAAATACTTATGACATTAATGTGCTCCTTTGATAACCCAAATGGGACATCCTTAAAGACAGACTGTTTCAGTTCTTGCTCCCCACATCTAATGGGATTGCATGGCCGGCAGTGACCCAGAGACAGCTCAAACAGCTGCTCTCAGCCTCCTGTTATCCAGAGCTGAGGTAATTGCTTGCCACTGTCTGCAGAACCACCCTTAGTTCCTTTTCCAACCATGTCTAGTAGCAAAATTTTTAAAAAGTGTATTTAATTTTAAAAATCTATAAAACTTGAAGTCAAAAATTGGGAGATTTTCTTTGCTAGTATTATGTTGGGCCTCTTTTGTTGTTCTGTACCTTTGCTTACCCACGTGTGTGTGTGTGTGTGTGTGTGTGTGTGTAGGCACACCTGTATGTGCCCATAGACTAAAATACTCCTAGGAAGGAGTACTGGCATCTGGGCTATTGTGGTCTTCTGCGTCCAAAAGATTGTTTAAATATTTTATTTCATGTTCATGGCCTTCTCAGAGAAATCACTGTTTTTGGAACTGGGAATTAAACTCAGGACCTTGGGCTTGCCAGGCTGGTGCAATGCCTCTTGGAGAGACTGCTTTCTGTAAGCCCATGAAAACTATTGACTGAGTCCAGTATTTGTATGCAAAATCCGCATATTTATAATATACACAACTCTATATCCTTATTTGACTCTGCAATCAGAAGGTAACTTGAGACATCAGATGTTTTTCAGCCTTTTCATTATTTTCTAGTTCATTTTAGCCACATATCTTATCCAGAGAATAGAGATTTTCAATTTCCCTCCAAACCTAACAGTGTGAGTTTGGGTTTAAGCCCACAAGTCTCTGCCCTTGATTTACTCGTTTACTTTCTTAATCACAGGCCAAGGAGGAGGAGGTCCATCAGATGCGTCTTGACATTGGGAAGCTCAACAAAATTAGAGAGCAAATCCACAAGAAACTTCATCAGGTTGAGGACCAAAAGGCAGAGGTGGAACAGAACAAGGAGACCCTAAAAAATCAGATCTTGGGATTAGAGAGAGGTAAGCCATTTGCCCCGTTTTCCTCCAACTTATACACCTCTCACTAGTGACTGTTATCATCTGGCCCTTAGGGCTCTGTGTGCATCAATGCACCACACAAAATGCAGGGGCCCGGGAGATGGCTCACAAGTGGCTTCCCTGGCAAGCGCAAGGGCCTGAGTTCCACACAAAACAAACAAACAAAAAAAAAGAAATGCCATCAGAGTGACAGATTCTCACTGGTGATCAGCCAGTATGGAGGGGACACTATTTCACCACCTTAAAGGCTGAACCTTAAATTCTTTCAAGAGCCCTATTGGCACAGTCTACATCCAGCCCAAAATGCTGCCCAGGGTTTTAGGGCTGTTTGTAGACGATAAGGGAATGTGTTAGGATGAATGTTCTTCATTAACACAGTCTGGGCCACTATTTCAGACAACACTCAGTACTGAAACTGCTTCCTAAATGTCAGGTATTATCATTTGGATGCACTACTATTTTCTGAATAAGAATACAACTAAAAATATGGCATGCTGGCCAAGTTTGGCCTGCCAGAAAGTGTTCTGGGCTAGGGTCAGAGTCTCTGAAGATGATTCTGACTGCAGCAGGCAGGAACATCTGTGTCCCCTGGCCTCTTGCAGCTACCGTGAGTCATCAATCAGAGAATGAGATTAACAGGCACAAAGGCACCACAGCACACACTGCCCCACTGTAAATGGGTAAAATCTCTAGGTAAGATGATTGACGTATTTACTAGTTAAGTCTTTTCTGAGAAAAGCAGATATTTTTCTTCCTTGAGACTTTAGGAAATAATCTTCCCTTGAGGGGCAGTTGTGCATAACCCTGAGTTTCTGTGCTCATCCGCTCGGTGCACTGAAAGCAGACTGCGCAGGCATGGGCACAGGCAGGACTCTGGCTGCGAGACACAGTCTAGCGTGAGCTCACTCCTGTACCTGAGAGGCTTCTCTAGAATGATGGAGAGGCACTGCCGGTCCAGGACTGAAGCCCCCGAGCGCCATGGCCTGAGAAGTGGGAGTCCAAAGGAGAGGGCAGCAGTGAGAGAGGCCCCGGTGTGGGCAGATCGCGACTTTCTAGTGCAGGCCAGCCTCCACCTTCTATTTTTTTTGGAGACTAGGTCTTACCATGTAGGTTAGGTTGGCCTTGAGGTCATTGCGATCTTCCTGCCTCAGCCTCCCCAGGGCTGAGGCTGCAGGCTGTGCCGCCGCGCCTGCCATTCTCCTCCTCCTAGGTCCATCCGGCTGCAAGCTTATTGGTTGGTGGGACCCACAGTCAGGGCCGGGCGTCTTCCCCAGTTTGCTGGCCTACGTGGCAGTCATCTCTGGAAACGCCCCCCAGAACCCCAAAGCATGCTTTGCAGATGGCCTAGACGTCTTAATCTGATCGAGTTGACTGGCGAGATCAGCTATCACATGACCCAAGGTCTTCAGTGACCGAAGCTGGCCGAGAGCACCGGAACACTCCCACATGCCGATTTCTAGAGATTTGCTGGAAATTTGGCTAAGCTTTGAGCACAAGAAAAGTCTTTAAAAATTCATTCAGCGTTGAACTCAAGTTGTTCATCTTTAGGTCACAATTTCAAGAGTCATCACACTATAGATACTATTTACAGCATCATTTCTTCTTAAGGATTGTTATTTTTTGTACTTTTTATTATTATTTTTAAAGAATACAAAATAGTGATAGAAGAAAACAGCATTATAGATGATACAAGATTTCAGTAAACAAAGTAATAGGAATCCAACAATGTTTGCTGTATTACATGATGCTATGTGCAAATTAATTTTTCAGATTACCAGATATAAATGTGTAAGTTTTTTTTTAAATCATAACTAAGAATTTATAAGAAATTCAAGAGAGGAAAAAAGTCAGAGTAAAAACAAAAAGTGTAAGCATTAACTGCTCCTTTTTTATATTCGTATAATTAGAATTCTCAAAGTAGAAAGGAGTAGGCAATAAATATTCAAAGATTTAAAATTTCTGAATTTAGTTCAACTTATAATACTACATTTCCAAAAAAAATGAACCTTTTGCACAAGAAATTTAAAGAAAATCATACCAAGATACACAAAAATGAAATTGCCCAAAACTTATTATAAAGAAAAAATGGTTAAAGCATATGCATAAAAATATTAGCAATGGAGGAACAAAATTAAATAGCATCTTATTCTTATTCTTAAAAAGAAAGAAAGAAAAAGGAGCAAATGTGTAAGAAACAAAACTAAAGGACTGAAAGAAAAAAAGATCTATCTTCTTTGAATTGTATACTTAACAAACATACCTTTGAAAACTAAAAGTAAAATATTTTCTAGTTATACAAACTAGAAATATTTTAATACCTCCAGACAGGAAATAACAAAGAACACAATTCAAAAGGCAATAGAAGTTGCAGTATGCTCCTAGATGAACAATAAAGAGCTCTCAAAATGATAGTTATGCAGGACTATATAAAATAGGCTAAATGAACCCTTATTTAAAAGGTCATTGAAGATTTCTATGAAACTACTAATCTTATGTCGGGTTATACATGCATTTTTTTCATATATACATGTGTGTGTGTGTATGTGTGTATAAAGGACAGGGAAGAAGTAATATAAAGTCAACAGAAAATGGAAATGCACTTTTTAAAGTTTCTAATACTAGGAGAAGATATCATACTATGTCTTTTAGATAAATTGTAATTCAAAGATATAGTATAAATCTTAAAACAAAAATTAAGATTAAGCAATATTCCAGGAAATTAAATAATAATTAATTAAAAATTAAATGTCTCAAAACAATTGAACTAAGAAAAAGTTTTCATGATAATAAAGAAGTACTAAGAATCAAACATAAGATAAATACTGGAATGACAAATAAATGACCATCACTTCTGACAGTTTGGTAATAGGATATTGCACAAAGTTCTAGTGTGTTGTGGACATGGATAATGACCATGACACTTACTGGTGGCCAGGTGTCACTTGTGGGACTGAGCTACAGCTATTTCCTTGAAATCCACCCTGTAGTCCCATATGGAATCATGACCCATAGGGTGGAAGAGAAGTCCATTTGTAGAGTGTGCTGATGGAAATATTTTGCTGCTGTACACAAAAGAATAACTGAAAGACTACTATTGTATACCTCTTATTCTCCTGTGTTTAATTGTTTGCCCTATTTGGTGGGTTTTTTCCATTCTCATTCATGGGGTTGTGATCATTTTGCTCCCTCTCTAGAACATCATTTAGTAGTCTGTGTAGGCTTGACTTTGTCATCATGAAATTCTTTAGCTGTTCTTTGTCATGGAAGTATTTTACTCTCCATTATACTTGAGAGAGCTGCAGGGCATATCAGTCTGGGCTGGAATTTTTTTTCTTGCAAGACTTGAAGTACTTTGCTCCATGCTCTTCTTGACTTCATAGTTTGTGAAGAGAAATCTGCTGTAATTCTGATGGGTTTTCCTTTAAATGTGATCTGTTTCTTTTCTTTAGTGGCTTTTAGTATACTGTTCCTGTGCTGAATTTCTGGGATCTTGATTATTATATGTGTGGGAGTGGTTTTAATTGGGTTGATGTTATTTGGAGTTCTATATGCTTCGGTTCCCTGAATGTCAGATTGTTGCCCCATATTTGGGAAGTTTTCTGCTATTACTTCTGCCCATATTCTTTTTATATCATTTGTATTGAGTCCTTCCTTCTCATTGATGCCTATTGTCTCACATTGTTTATCTTTGCATCGTCTTGCAGGTGTTTATTTTTTCCTGCATCCTAGTTTTTTTTTTTTTTTTTTTTTTTTTTTTTTTTTTTTTTTTTTTTTTTTTTTTTTTTTTTTTTTTTTTTTTTTTTTTTTTT
>PVKA01000622.1:0-62666 GCA_004027165.1 Ctenomys sociabilis | reverse complement strand
CTAGTTGTTTTTAAGAGAGCTTTGCTTACTTTTTCACAAGCTGCAATGGTGTCGTTAAGGTCAGAGAGTCTGTGTTCACTTTCACTCAAATGGATTTGCCAGCTTGTGATTGAGGTTTTAATTTCCTGTATATCACTTTGGATCTGTTTCATACATTCTATTTCTTTCCTATGTTGCTTATTCAGGGGTTCCATCATTTCTCTATTCTGCTCTATTTTTTATCAGTGTATTCTTTAGAAGAACTTAGTACTTCTTTGATTATAGTTATCACTACATTTTTACTTCAGAAATTATTTCTGATCTGATCTCTTCTATTCCTCTCTGCAGTTGTTTCTTTACTTCCAACGCTATTATTTCAGAGATTTCAGGTGTGTGATTTCCAATTTCCTCTATGCTAGGGTCTTCTGCATTTGTACTGGGTGGACTCAGGGCCTGAGACTGCTTTTTGTTCCTTCTCTTTGTTATTTTGCATACCACTGATTTCTGACCTTTGGTGTAGAGCTTCGATAGAGTTATTACCATAGCACCAGCTCTGGATCTATGAAGTTCAGACTCTTCCAGGTGGTGTGGCTTGGGTCTGGCTGCGGTGCTCCACTTCTTTCTGCTGCAGCCTTGCAGGTGACCCTTTGTGTCACTCTGGCAAGATGTACTGCTCCTGAATGAGCTGGGTGGGTTTTGCCTCTAGCCTCTTTGCACAGAGTTCTGCTAAAGGATTCCATGCTGGGCCTGCACTATGGGTCACTTCAGGGTCCGGCAGCCTAGGCAGTCTCACTCACAAACCAGGCCTGTCCTCTGACTGTCCTATTTTTTAATTAGAGGAGTTTATGATGCCTAATGGCTACATCCAGCTTTGGGCTGACAGGTACACTCAGGAGCTGGTAATCACTTCTCCTCTCTGTTACCTCCGCCCTCCTCATCTGCTCCTTCCTCAGTTCCACTTTCCATTTCTACAGGGCCTACCTCCTTCTTTCCTGACATAGCTCTTTGTTTTGCTCTTTAAATTACTATCAGAAAAAATTTTATGTTTCTGATAATAAAGGAGCCACGTGGCATTTGAGGTTTTTTTTTTTTTTTTCAGTACTGGGGATTGAACAAAGGCCCTTGCACTTGTCCGGCAAGTGCTCAATTCTACTGAGCCCATTTGAGTTTTTTGACGGGCTTGCTTCACTTAGCACTGTACTCTCAAGGTCCTCCACTTTCTTGTAAATGACTCCACTTACCCTTGTTGTTGGCTGAGCAGTGCTCCTCTGTTCAGAGCTATGGGTGGACATGTTGGCTGCTTCTGCGATTGTAGGTCTTGTGTGTTGTGTGGCGACAGACATGGGTGTCTGATGATTGCTGCATTACGATGACCGTAGCTGTTTTAGGAAGATACCTAGGAGAGTACAACTGGATCAAGGGGAATTCCTATTTTTATTTATTTATTTTTTTTTCAGAGTGGAAACATTGGGAGCGATTTCATTTAGACTCTCATATCACACATGTGAGAGACTGTAACTATGTTTCTAAAGAGGAAGAAGGGCTGGCAGAGGGCCTGAATCCAAGGGGACAGGCAGCTCCAGCTGGACGAGTGAAATATGGACTTAGGGTAGATAAGCTTACTGCTCGCCACCCTTCCAGGGAAGCTTAGTGGCTGAAGCACTGCCACCCTAACTGCTACCTAATAGCCAGCAGCCCATGGGAAGACATATGCTCCAGTAGAAGCTGGACTGTGGGTGGCGGCAGCAGGGGGCAAGAGAGTCTTGCTACTTTTTGCTGCTCCTGAGGATTTCTTTGCAGTTACTTACAGGATTGCTGGAGGAGCCAGGAGAGCCAGCTGCTGTGTGGTTGGGCTGGCTTCGAGTGATCTGGGTGCTGGGCAGGCGGAAGGGAGTGTGAGCAGGATGTGGGCCTCCACCAGGGCCTGGCGGGGCACTCGGTCAACTCCCATTCTGGCTCTCAGCAGCCGGAGAGACTGCAGGGCTCTGGTGGCAGCGTGGGTGGCTGTAGGGCTGCTGTCGTTCTTTGCAGCTTTGTTGGGTGCCTCCTGTGCGCTGTACTCTGGGCTGGGCTCACTGAAGTTAGGAACCTCAGAATAAGCCATAAAGAATTCTCCAGCCTTCTGCAAATCACCCCCATGGCCAGTGTACATGCCAGACAGTCTGTGAGCACTGAAGCATACCCTTTGGTGAGTTGGATGAAATATCCCCCCACCCCAAGTTGGATCAGGTTGCCCACATCATCTTAGACAGAAATGTTGGTGCTGTCAGTTTTGTCAGCCACTCTGCAGGTCTGAGCCTCATGCCCGTCCTCTGTCTTGGTTGCTTGGCCTGTCTCCAGCACAGTGAAGATAAGGTCAGATTCTTCAGTCTAGGCTTGACACCCTTCACAAAGGCTTCTGGAGTCACGCTGCCTGAGCCTCTGCACCCCCCAGTCAGCCGGCCACGCTGTGCATGCTGCTGAGCCACCTGCTGGAATTTCTATTTTTAGTTTTCTTGAGAAATATCCACACTGACTTCCCAAGCAGTCTTACTAACTTGCATTCCCATGGCCAATGTACAAGGGTTTCTTCGCCTGCTGTTTCCTGAGCCCTGGCTGGTGGCTGTTGTGTCTGTCACTGGAGCAAGGTAGACACTCAGGGTGTTTTGATTTGCATCTTCTACTGGACAGAGATGGTGGCGTTTGCTCGATGCACTTCTTGCCATTTATATTTATTCTTCTGGGGATATTCCCAAGGGACAGTTTCTTGAGTGAGTCTTTTATTTGTGATGGCCTAATTTTTTTTCTGATTATATAGTTTTGATATTATCGTGGTGTTATCCTTTACTGTGCAGGAGATTTGATATAATTCCATTTACTGATTCTTAGTACTATTTCTTTAAAAATTAAAAAAAAATCATATTTGTTTATCTGGTACAAGGTCTCACTACACAGCTCTGACTCATAGTGGCCTTCCCGTCTGAGTCTCCTCAGTGCTAGGGTTGCAGGTATGTCATCACACCCAGTTTCAGTGGCTGGCACGGTGTGCATGGGGTTCTGGGGTCAGTATAGCATACAGTACTGGGAATCGAACTTGGGTCCTTGTCCTTGCCAGGCAGGTGCTTAGACCATTGAGCTATCTCCCCAGCCCCATCTTAGTATTATTTCTTATATCCTGGGGGCTCTGTTCAGGAAGTTTTGCCTATGCCTATTTTGAAAGAGCTTTTCCGATATTTTTTTTCTTCAGTTAATTCAGTGTATCTGTTTTTATAAATAGGTCTTTCATCTATTTTGATTTGATTGTAGGCGAGGATGAGAGATATGGATTAACTTTCATTCTTCTGCATGTGGATATTGAGTTTTCCCAGGACTGCTGGACAAAGAAACATCTTTTTACTGGCATATATTATTGGCCACTTTGTAAAAAAATTAGATGGGGGTGGTACTTGGGATTCTCTCTGCACCCTTTATTCTATGCCATTGGCCGTTATGTCTGCTTTTGTGCTGGGAGCGTGCCGCCTTTACTCCTACAGCTTTGTAGTATAACTTGAAGTCCAGGATTCTAGTGCCTCTGCCTTGTTCTTGTGGCCCAGGATTTATTTACTTATTTATGTAGTCTTATTACAATGTCCAGGCCCTCTTGAATGCACAACCTTCCCCCTTAAGCTCATGGATGGCAGAGGCCAGAGGCAAGTTCCACAAAGCCAGGTGCCCCTGACCAAAGAGTGCGGGGATAATATTTAGGAACATAGGTCCTCCCTATTTATGATTTTCTGCCACAAGAAATGAATTCGAAGACCACCAGAACTAATGCAAGATTTCAACAGGGTGGGAGATTATAACATAAACCAAAAATATCAGTTAGAATAAATGATGGAAAAACCTCCATTCACAGTAGCAACTAGAGCAATAAAATACTGCGAGTGAGCCAGTGAGGTGGTGCGTGCCTGTAATCCCAGCACTCAGGAGGCTGATGCAGGAGGGTCAGTGTCAAGGCCAGCCTAGGTGACATATAGAATTCAAGCCCAGCTTGAACTACATAGTGAGACCCTGTGTCAAAAACAAAACAAAACACAACAAAAAAAGAGAGAAAAAAGAAAATATTGTTAATTAAGTTACCAAGACATCTGCAAAACATTTGTATAAAGTTGCAGTACTTTTCCTTACAACATTCAAGTTGTCAGGTTTCTCTCTCTCTCTCTTTCTCTCCCCCTCTCTTTTTCTTTTTTTTGTGCTAGGAAGGAGCCACAGATTGAACTCAGGCCCTTGTACTTGCCAGGCAAGTGCTTATTCAACTGAGCTATCTTCCTGGCCCCCTCTAAATTTCTTTTCTTTCTTTTTTTTTGGTGGAATTGGGGATTGAACTCAGGTCCTTGAGCTTGCCAGGGAAGTGCTTGTTCCACTGAGCCATCTCCCCAACCCTCCCTCTAAATTTCTTAATAAGAAAACTCAGTATTTTGAGACCGAGCAGTGAGACTGAACCCCTGAAAGAACAGTGAGTGCCCCTGTGGTTTGGCACCATGCCTTCCGACTTGGCCAAGAAGAAAGCAGCCAAGAAAAAAAAAAAAGCTGCTCAAGCTGGACAGCAGCCCCAAAGAACGACACAAAGAAAATGCGGATGCTGTCACAGAGCCACAGGTAGCAGAGGAGAAGAACGAGGCGGCCAGGGGCAGTGAGAGCACAGAAGCAGACCTGCTGACCAAAGAGCCGGAGGACTTCGAGCTGCAGAGAGCTGCCGCTCGCGCCATCCCTGGCGCCCTGGCCTCACACCCGACAGCACTGATGTCCACATCATCAACCCCTCGCTCGCTTTCCAAGGTCAAGAGCTGCTCAGTGACGCCAAACTGGAATGAAACTCGGGCCGTGGCTACTGCTTTGCTGGCTTAAGTGGAACTGGACAGTCTGCGCTGTTCTCCAACACCGGGAAGCGGGAGGTGCCCTTCCCCAGCACACTGCACCTACCATCTGACTCATGAGACGCCCCCAGTGACGCCTTTGCACTGCACGATGGAGGTAGACACCGGGAGGGCCGTGCTGGAGCGGGAGGCCGAGCGCCTGGCTCATGAGGATGCGGAGTGCGAGAAGCTCGTGGAGCTCTAAGAGCGGCCGGAGGGGCTGGGAGCCGATGAGGCAGACAGGAGACCCTCTCGGACCTCGCATGAACTGGGTGGGATTCACCCCGCCATGCAGCATGAGAAGCTGAAAGACTTAAGCGGGGGCTGGGGGATGACGGCCACCCTTGCCAGAGCCCTCTTCATGCGGCCCTTTATGCTGCTCCTGGAGGAGCCCACCAGCCACCTGGACTTAGACGCTTGTGTGTAGCTGGAACAGGAATTGAAGACTTTAAAGCACATATTGGTCCTCATGTCCCATTCCCAAGATTTCCTGAATGGAGTCTGCACTGTTATCATCCACACGCACAACAAGAAACTGAAGTATTATATGGGTAACTGTGACCAGCATGTGAAAACCCGGCTGGAGCTGGAGGCAAACCAGATGAAGAGGCTCCACTGGGAGCAGGACCGGATGGCACACATTGCTCGGCCTGGTCACGGCAGTGCCAAGGTGGCCCTGCAGGCCCAGAGTAAGGAGAAGACGCTACAGAAGACAGTGGCCTCGGGACCGACAGAGGGTCATGAGTGGCAAGACACTCTCGTTTTACTCCCCCCTGTGTGGCAAGATCCCTCCACCTGTCATTATGGTGCAGAACGTGAGCTTTGAGTATACAGAAGCTGGGCCTTGCATCTATAATAACCTGGAATTCGGTATTAACTGCGACACAAGCGTGGCTCTTCTGGGACCCAGGGGAGCAGGGAAACCCACTCTTTTGAAGCTGCTGACCAAAGAGCTGCTCCCCATGGATGGGATGATTCGAAAGCATTCTCATGTCAAGATAGGCTGTTGTCTTCAGCATTTGCAGGAGCAGCTGGACTCGGACCTCTCGCCTTTGGAGTACATGATGAAGTGCTACCCTGAGGTCAAGGAGAAGGAGGAGATGAGGAAAATCTTCAGACACCCTGACCTCCCTATCGCGAAGCAGCAGGTGAGCCCAATCCAGAACCTGTAGGACAGGCAGGAGGGTCCAGTGTGTCTGGCTTGGCTGGTCTGGCAGAGCCCTCACATGCTGCTCCCTGAGAAGCTCACCAACCGCCTGGACACTGAGACCACTGGTGCGCTGGCAGACACCATCAGTGAGTTTGAGGGTGGCATGACGCTGATGGGCATGACTTTAGATTCCCTCAGCAAGTGACACAGGAAATCTGGGTCTGTGAGAAGCAGATAGTTACCAGGTGGCCCAGAGACACCCTGGCCTACAAAGAGCACCTCAAGTTCAAGTGGTAAATGGGGAGCCCCAGCTCACAAAGAGGACCCAATGTGTGTGAGCCCCTGGCTGGGTTTGGGCCAGGAGCAGCCTTTGGGCTGCCAGCTGCCGCCTGAGCAGCCACTCAGGATGGGGCCCCAATTGCTGCACTACTACCCCCCCCCAGCTGCCTCGCTGCACTCTCACCCACTGCTGGGCGGTCCTGCCTGCTCCACTTTCTTCCGGCTCCATGTGTCGCTGGGCTCTGCTGGCTGCCCCCTCCAGCCTTCGCTGGTCTACTGACCCCAAGGGAGATGCCATGAGGGACAACTACAGATGACCCAGGGCCCACAGCCTGGGCGTGGGCAGGGAGGGCCTTGCATTCTGGGTTTGGTGATGCTGGAGGAAACCCCAGCCCACCGCCCCCTTTCCTTTCTGCTTCTGGTTTGGAGCTGTGGACCAGCCTAGGGCCTAGTCAATTTTTAAATAATTATTTAACAACGTGACTCAGGCCTTCGTGACATCTATAAGGCATTCAGTAAAGAAAGCGGAAGCCAGGCTTCTTCTCTCCCTTCAAACAAGAAGAAAGAAAGAAAAAAAGAAAACTAAATATGATGGAGATATGACTTGGTCCCAATCAATCTATTCATTTAATATTTCCAAGAAAAATTTCTGTGAACAGTGTTGTATGGAGCTTGATCTAGAGTTTTCCAGAAGAGTAAACACTTAACAATGGTTGTAAGATTCTGAAAGTAAAGGATGAGGGGATGTTTGCCTCACCAGATATTTAAATGAGTTATAAAGGTTCCATAATCAAATAGAGTAGTCATGGTGTCCAAAGGAATAGATCAACAGAAAAGGTTGAAAATACCAGAAAAAACCCAGGGTCACCATCTAAATTGAGGTCACCATCTAAATTAACATACCAGTTGGATTATTTTGAAAATGGCTGCATGACAGAAAGGTACTTTTTGGGAGAATAAATGCCATCAAACATTAAGGCAATGAAACCAAATAGAAAGACTCATTGCAAAATAAAAGTTAAAATTTTCTTTTTAATATAAGACTTTAAAGGCAAATTGACCAAAACGTGTCTGTCTGTCTGTCTGTCTGTCTGTCTATCTATCTATCTATCTATCTATCTATCTATCTATCTATCTATCTACCTACCTACCTATGAAAAGATAAGCAATTCATGCAAAAAACTGGCAAAGAATAAATGTGGTCAATTTGAAAACCAGAAATACAAATAAATGGTCATTAAGCATTAAAAGCAGACAACTTCACTAACAAATAAATGTAAATTAAATACTGACATGGGTTTAAAAACTGTCCACCACTCTGGCAAACATAGAAGCAGATGATGGCACCTATTGTTGGTTTTGATGTGTATTTAAAATTTTACTAATTTTCTAGAGACAAATTTGGGAGTAAGAGGAAAATACCTTTAAAACAAACAAGGACTTCCTCCTTTGGAGGAATAAATAAGACAAGAATGTAACAAAATTATTCCCCTAACTGTACACACAAAAATTGGAAGCTCTTTATTTTTTATTTATTTTATTGAAGTAATTTAAATGTTAAAATAAGGGTTGTCTGAATATATATTTTCATATAGCGAAACAGCAAAGTTATTAAAAATTCTGGTTAGATGTGCATTTATAATACAGAAAGGCGCACACTCTACGGTTGCTAATTGTCGGAACAGGTGGCGAAGTGGTGCGCAGCACGGTCACTTCTGCTCTGGGGTGTGTGCACCTGTGTGTGTAAGCACGCACACATTTGTATAGAAAAAAGATGGAGAGAAACCTATGAAAATCCTAAGTGGATTCTGATTAATTCATTTTTTCTCCTTTACATTTTTCTAACTTTATTCTGTATTTCTACTTATTTGTGCAATAATAAAATGTTTTTTGAAAAGATCAAGGATTTTTTGGAGTCGAAGAAATCAAACTCCTAATCTCGACCCTGCCGTCTCCTGCCTGCAGCCTCTCCCCGGCGGACTGACCTCTCAGCTCAGCTTCTGTCTACTGAGTGCGATAGACAGAAGAATCCACTTCATGGAGCTATAGTGAGGATCATAAATCACTCAATGCTGGTTTTATAGCTGCAGATAGCCACAGGTTTTGCTGTCCCTAGGGCTTTGGCAGCCTCGCTCCTGAATTGCCTCTACCTTTGTTATCCCCCCTGCCCCCTCGCAATTTAGAGGTGGAGACTTCGAAGAAACAAGCAGAGCTTGATAAGAAAGCCATGGACGAGCTGCTGCGCGAGAGGGACATCCTAAATAAGGTGAGCTCCTCGCAGTAACACTGGTGGACAGAAGTCTTTTTTCGTGATCCTGTATCTGCCAATACCCAGTTGTGTGCGAAAAGAAAACTCCTAGGCATATAGAAGTGGATTAGAATGCTCGGTTTTCTTGCGGGCGGCGGCTTACCGCTCCTGTTCCCACTCACTGGCCTTGAATTGGGCCTGCTTACCACCAGGGAGCTCGAAGGGCCTTGGAGGATGGGCGCAGAGCCAGCAGGGGATTTGGGAGCATTTTGTGGATTCTCGTTTCATTGCTTGCCTGTTATTGGGCACCCTAAGCTGCAGATCAAAATTCCTGAATTTAATATCTATTAGCTGCAACTTGGGCTAATCCAAAAATTACAAAGGGAGTGCTAATTAAATGTTAACTTTGAAGTCTTAGCTACGAGGTGGTGCGGGGGATTTCCTGCTCCAGCTCTTCAGCTTACTGTAGGCTTGGGATTTGTGTTGAGGCCCATCTCTAGTGTCCGGGTGCTCGGAGGCGGGACAGGGTGGGGTGCACCTTGAGATGCTCTTCTAGGGGCAAGAAGCTCTCTTTTGGCTTCCACCTCCCGAAGGCCTTTCCGTGCTGACGCCACCTGCATCGACTGCTTTCGAAGATTTAAGTCCAGCTTTCTTGCTCGGCAATTTCCTCCAGCGAGGAAGGAGCTGTAGGCGGGGTGAGGAGGGTGAATCGGCTTCGGCTTGGCTTGAACTGTTCACAGAACCTTCGGGAATGGTAGGAGGTCATTCTGCCCGTGCTAGCATTCCTTTGAAACTACATTTAAAAAAAATTATTTTTAATCTTTTATCTATTTGGTACAGGGTCTCGCTGCGCAGCTCGGACTCATAGTGATCTTCCTTTCTTAGTCTCCCCAGTGCTGGGATTACAGGCGGGCACCACCACGCCTTGTTTCAGTGGCTGGTGCTGCCTTCAGTGCCAGGGATCGAATCCAGGTCCTTGACCTTGCCAGGCAGGCTCTTAGGTCGCTGGGGTCTCCCCCAGCCCACTTCTGAAAACTACAGAAGTCTTCCCCTGCACCCCAATCTTGGAAACTGTTCCTTTAGTCTAAAAATTTATATATTTTAACACTACTATTTGATTTAGGGTCTTATACTTATTAATTGATATATTCAATACTTAATTCATTTATATTATTCACTAGTTACTGGTGAATAACTAAGGTTTTTTTTTTTGGTTCATAAGAGTTGTTGTGGTGCAACAACACTTTCACACTTATTTGGTTTGATTAAGGCCAACTCCTCCTTTAGGGCAGGAGTTACTTTTTAATTTTTAAAAGTTTTGCTGATTATTGCGTTCTTATTGACCAGTACAGCAGTGGGCTCTGCAGTTTTGCAATCAACTGTCATTGGTAATAATTTCTTTACCCACTGATTTGAATGACTGTCTTCATTGAAAGCATGAACACCATGTTTTGATCGGCAGCAACTCAGTGATTCTCTCACTGTCGCTTAAGCTGACCCCGTCTCTCTTGGAGCAGTGCTTATCCCGTTGCTGAAAATAAGCTGGCTCTGTACGTGATCATCCAGAGCTCCCTGGGTGTCTGACCTGCTGACGGGTGCAGCCTGCTGGAGCTTGCCAGGTGTGCGAGCTGGTCAGAGATCTGAGGGGGAACAAGGCCCCACGCTGCCCAGGGACACAAGTGGGCCAGGAAGCAGCAAGCGGTAGGACCGTGGCCTGGCATCACTAAGGCGAGAGCTTCTCTGTCTGTCAGCAGACTTCCCTAGGGTTGGGTCTGGTCCCCCTGTGGTGCGGCTCTGCCTTTTTGTCCAGTTGTCACCATCTGCTCTCAAGCTTACATCTTCTGCTGAGTGTGAAGGTGAAAGGGTAGTGACAGGAGGCCTACTTAGTCTGTGTGAGGCCCTGGGCTGGACTCTGGATATCAGGTGCGTGCACCCACACACTCACACACACACACACACACACACACACACACACACACACACACACATTGGAAGGCCCTATCTCAGAAGTCTAAGGGCCTGCATGGCTGTTCGGCTGCTGGATGCATGAACCTGCCTGCCATGTTTCACTCAGCCTCAGGACCAGCCTGAGGCTGTGGGTGGGCAGCAGGCATCAGCAGGGCAGGTGGCAGGCCCACTGCAGACCCACTGAACCTGCCGGGCCGGTCTTGGGCTGTGACATCCACTGGGAAGAGACTACCCACAAGGAAAGGGCAACTGATGGCGGGGGGGGTGGGAAGCAACAAATATGTGTATGTACACACAAGACAGCGAGGATAATTGTGCTACTCATTTCTATTGGTTTATCGACAGGGAACAGTTTAATTGTTTGATAAATTTTACATTCTTTTGCAAATCTATGGTAATCAGAACAATCACTTTGAAGATAACAGTATGCAATATAACAACTATTGTTAATTTCTTATCACCTTGTTTTGAAATTCTATATCTTTTTTTTTTTTTTTTTTTGGCAGAACCAGGGATTGAACTCAGGCCCTTATGCTTGCCAGGGAAGTGTTTATTCCACTGAGCCATCTTCCCAGCCCCCAAATTCTACATCTTTATATTTTAAAAAAAATTTTTATTCTCTTTAAAATAAAAAATAATTAAGTGCTGAAGTGTTTTAAAAACTAATTTTTTTTCTCAACTATTAAATAAAAACCAAAAGGGGCTTGGGGAGATAGCTCAGCAGTGTAAGCACCTGCCTGGCAAGTGCAAGGACTGAGTCCAATCCCCGGTACCACTTGCCGTGCCTGCCCCAGGATAGCGGGTGCACCATGCCTTCCCAGAAACGGGACGTAGAGGCACACGCCTGTAATCCCAGTGCTTCGGAGGCTGAGACAAAAGGATCACAGCAAGTCAGAGCTGTGTGGGGAGACCCTGTACCAAATAAATAAATAAACATTTAAAAACAGAAACAGAACTGGGTTAAACATTTTAAATATGGATGTCAGCCTCTCTGTAGCTCTATCTGCACGTGTGTGTCACGAGCTCCCTTTAGCGGCGTGTGTGCATTCACAGCGCTTCGCCTTGTTCTCGCCACCCCAGCAGAAGCCAACGCCTTCAGCAGGCCCTGCTCATTGCTCCCCGCTCTTGTCCAAGGCAGCTACTAAATTCTTGTCGACTTCTGTGGATTTGGTAGCTCTGGGTGTAGAGGGTCACATCCTGTGACCTTTTGTGCCCGGGATCTTTCCCAAGGAGGATGTTTTCTGGCTGCTCTGTGCTGGGACACTCAGCAGGGTTTTGGCGCCTTTCCTGTGGTTTCCGCACTGCTGGGAGGACACACCCACTCTCATTGCGGAGCTATCAGCCCCAGGAAGTTTGGGCTGCTTCTGTTTGTGGGCATCTGACATCGTGCTGTGAACACGCATGTCGAGCTATGGCTCTCCCTTCCTCAGGCACATGCCCTGGAGTGAGGTGACTGGGTCACAGAGGAGTTCTAGGTGCCTGCATTTTCACCCAGCTGATTTATGGCGAGCTTCTGCCGTTCTAACCTCACCAGGTGAGGCTCAAGCTGAGCTGACTTAGGGGTCCGCCCGCTGTGGATGTCAGGCTGGCTCTGCCACAGCCTGGTGCAAGAGTTTGCAGGAGAGCTTGGAGCTCTCCTAGCGGGGGAGCATACAGAGCCTAGGGCACTGTGGCCACCCAGTGGGTCTGTAAGTGCATTAAGGTGCACATGCTTGTAATCCTCACACGGAGGAGGCCAAAGCGGGAGGATCGCAAGATCTAGGCCAGCCTGGGTTAGACAGCAAGACCTTATATCCAAAATAATAACTAAATCTATAAAATTAAAAAATAAAATACCTCACGTAAGATTTTCACAGGCGACTCAATAATCTCTAGAGAAGTTTTTGTTTATACAAAAGCGATGGTGTGTGGTCATCTGCTGGCCCAGGAGGGGGGTGAACTGGGAGTAACCCAAATCCTCCAGTGCTGAGTAATGTGACAGTGTCACTGTCCTTGCCTTTAGAATATGCTTAAGGCCATCAGCACGACCCAGAAGCAGATAGACCTGGTCAAGCTCCACGAGCAAACCAAGCGCAATCTGGAAGAGGAAATCCACAACTACAAGGAGGAGGCCCAGAAGCAGCGGAAGATCATCTTTCAGCTGGAGAAGGAGCGCGACCGGTACATCAACGAGGCCAGCGACTTCACCCAGAAGGTGAGCGCCCCCGTGCGGCGGCCGGTGGCGGCGCACAGCGCGCTCTTCCCTCCGCGCACGCTGCTGGTCATTGTGGACACCGTGTGTCCAGACTGCTTTGCCTGCAGACTTATGAGGAGTGATGTGGCCAGTGCTGGGCGGTAGGAGACATCATCTCTCAACCCCCACTCTCCCTCACACTTGTCACTAAAGCCATGTGTCTTTGGGCTAAGGATGGCTAGTGATTAGAAGAGAGGCACCCCTAATTGAATGACCTTTAAATTTCATTTTGTTTTGTTTCATTTTTGAGCCCCCCCCCCAAGTTTCATGTATTGAGAGACGATTGGATGGCGGGCCCTATGCTCACCAGCGAACATGGTGAGTGTGGTGTAGGAGGTGGTCACCAGGGTGGGACCCGGAACGGTACGCTCCTGCCTCAGCCTCCCCTTTCTCTCTGCTTCTTGGCCGCCATGGGTTGTGCGGCAGTCTCCTCTACCATGTCCTACATCTCCTGATCCTGCCTCGTAGCCCTCTGAAATGTGAGCCAGAATGAACTTCTCCTGTTCCGGTTAATGTCTGGATGTCCCCGGAGGCTCTTGCAGTCTTAGACGGGGCTTTTTGGGGAGATGGGTGAATACGGCACGAGATTGATTCCTCATGCAATGCTGGGGCTAAGGGTTCTAGGGTTAGGGTCGATGCCTGCTGGATCTGTCTGATGACTGGATCGGCACCGCCCTAATCCGAGTTGATTGGGCACAATATGAGGGACAGGAAGAGGCTTTGCTTCTCCCTCCCATGCTGCTTTTGTGGCTGTCTGCTGCTGTGAGCTGTTTTTCCTCCGTGAGGCCCCTCTGCCATGTGCCACCTGCCTCGGAGCCCGCTGATCAGTACCAAAGCCTCTACGAACTGTGAGCTAAGCGAGCCTATCATTCCTGCACTTTGGTTATAAGGTATTTTGTCTCAGTGATGAGAAAAGTTTACTAAGATGCTTCCTCTGAGTTAGGGGTATTGGGTATTTTGTCCCAGTGACAAGACAGTACCTAATAAAAAATATAATTAGCAGTGAACTGAAAGCCCCAGCCCCGGTGTTGGATGGCCAAATTCTAGAGCTCTCCTAGGAAACTCTGGAGAAGGAGGCTCAAGCACTCATTGAGAAGGGAGGGCCTTGCATTATTCCTGAAGGTTGAGCTCCCTTGGGTGCCATAGAACATGGGCCAAGGGATGATGGGCTGTCGATGGGAAGAGAATTATGTTTGGGGCAGAGACTCAATTACTTACTTAGTCTTTGTTCCTTACACATTGTCTTCTATCCGCTGCAAGCCTCCTTACTTTTCATCAGTGAAATCTCCACAAGTTCTAGAGTGTTTCTGAATGCTTTCACATTCTTATGCATGGTTTTGGTTTTTTGGAGTAAAATTTCAAAGATGACAAGAAGACAGCCAATGTTTGAGTTGTGTGCATGAAGAAAGCAGAAAGCAAACTTTAGCAGTGTGAAATCAGTTTCCCCCTACTTAGACTAAACAACTGCAAAGCAGGTATTTATAGAAGCAGGTGGAGGAGTGCTGGTGTTTGTGCTCCACCAGCAGGACCAATGTCCCTATGTGATTCTCATCCTAAGTGAGTCATTGTGTGACCTGCTTTTGACTTGGTCATCTCTGGAACCCATGACATTGATTTATGAACTCTGACACTTTTCACAGACCTATATTCTGGAGCTGGGACCAGCACGGCAGCCCCTGCAGTGGTCAGCTTGCCCTGCAGCAAGCGACACTTGACTTCCTGTGGATGACAGTGTAGAGATCTATATTCTTTTGTTTGTCCATGTAAATGGCCACAGGCTCAGCTGCAGACTCTGTTTCAGGTCCTCTTGGCTCCAGAATGATGGTGGGGATATTCTGGCCTATTAACCAAGGGCAATGAGTGACAGTGGAAGCTTGTAGCCCTCTTTGAGCCTCAGCTGACAAGGACCAGGGCCCAGGGCCTGCCCACTCCTATTCCACTGTCCATAGCAAGACACATGGCTGCTCCTGATAGCTGGAGCAGTAGTGGGTGCTCTTGGGGGCAGGCCATAGTGGACACAGTGCGCTGGCATCTGCACACGTGGCTCCACCTATTGCAGAATCCTTGCCTCTGTGGGTAGGTGAGCATTCTCCTTCCAGGCTTCCAGGTTAGAGCTGTGGTTAGTGCTGTGGTTAGAGCTCTCTCTAAGATCCTACTGTGGCGATGAGGAGATAGGTTGGTGCTCTAAGCATCTGCCTGGCAAGTGCAAGGACCCAACTGATACCACATGCCATGCTGGCCTGGGCGCACTGAGCCAGCCACAGAGACTGAGCATATTCTCACACATCTGTAACCCCAGAGCTGGGGAGACTGAGACAGGGGGATCACTACACATCTGAGCAGTATAGTGAGACCCTGTACCAAACAAATAAATAAAATATTTTTTTAAAAAAATGCAGAGAATCCTACTGTGGCTTCACCCCTGCTCTGCCTCATGAAGCCATGCCATGGTTGTCCCTGCCCCAGGCTCTTGGGGACATCCCTCACATTGGGCTTGCTCACATTCTTTTAGGATCACAGCACATGCAGAAAACTGCATGCTGTGGCACGGGGCAGTCAGGACTGAGGCCGGTGGGTCGAGGAGGGACCAACCAGGGGTTCTAGTCCAAGGCCAGTGTGTACAGAGATCTTATCTCAAAAGACAAAACAAAGCAAAAAGCCACAGAACTGGAAAGAGGCCTGGGTTGCGGCCTGAGGTGGAGGAAAGGAGAAAGGCTTCCAGAGGAGGGCAGGGACACAGCACCGGTCTCTGGCAGGAGGAGGGCTCTCCTGGAAGAGCGGGCTGCAGAGGATCAGAGGCCGGGAGGTTGCCGGGCATGTGGGTATCTAGGGTGTGAGTTTAAGTTCTTCCTCGTGCTCTGTACCCCAAGCCTGAGTGGTGCGCTGCATCCACCCTGCAGTAGTGACTGCACTTTGTGTGAGTGGGTGCAGGAGGAGGGGCTCGTACTTCCTAGAGAATAGGCATTGTGTTCAAGAGACAAGATGCCAACTGAGGGTGTAGGGAGCCATGGAAGCAGGAACTGAAGCCACCATATGTAGACTAGAATTCCTGGAACTATCAGGAGGGATACTGGGCTTCCTGACAAGCAGAATGGGGTTCTGGACCTGTTGGACCTAAGACATCATTTGAGTTATAAACCTAAAATGATGCTGCCTCTAGGAAAAGGTAAGGATGAAATATAGAGGAAGAGGTGGATACAAGGAGGAGCGATCACGTGGAAGTCAAAAGTGCAGAACGGAAGCAAAAGAAGGCCGGGGAGGAGTTTAAATCCACACTGACATAGTAAAGGTTGGGGCCCAGGCTGAGGACACAGGATCAGCAAAGGGGGTGCAAACTCGGGTTGTCCAAGAACACAGGTGGAAAATGGAGTCCTGATGGTCTGAGAGAGGACACAGGGAGGACAGAAGTGAGGGAACCGTCCGCGGAGAGCTGGTCTCTAACGGTGGGGCTGGGCTGCACATCAGCCGTGCAGTGAGGGAATGCGTGCTGCAGGTGAGGGACTGCACACCGAAGCAGCTGTGCTCCGGGCAGGCCAGCAGAGCTGTCCACGGAGCTGCCCGCGAGGAAGCTCCTTTGAGTGTATTTTATCTACCATGATAAAGAAAAATGCCCCATAACAGTTTACATAAGAAAACATAAAGGCAAAGGCCTAGCAACTTCCTATTTTGAAATAGAAAAAAAAAAAAAAAAAAACGGAAGAAAATAAGGTAACACATGAATAATGGTTATGCCTGGCTGGTAAGGAAACAGATGGCTTATTATCTTTCTTTTGTGATTTTATTAGGTGTTTCTGAAATTTCACAAATGAATATGTAATACCGTAGTATCATGATATTAACAAAAAGCATCATTAATCACACCTTGGCCTTGGTTCAAGGACCAAGTAAAACTTCACCTTTCCCAGGGACCTTTGTTGGATGCGATCTCTATTCTCTGAACTTGGCTCCTCCTGCTGAAACCCAAAGAGCTCTGTCGGCACTTACCTGTCTGCCTCAGCCTGCCTAGGGGCTCGCCAGGCCGTCTTCTTCCGTGAGGAGCTCCTTGTTCCTCCTGAGGTGCTCAGGTGGTTCTGAAAGGACAGAAGAAATGCACAGCTGGAAGTCGAGCTAGCTACGGAGACTCTCATTCTGTCCATCTGTATCAAGCCCTCCAATGAGGTGCTTGTGGTATTTGGCACTGTGGGCCTGCACTTCCTTCAGGAGCATGTAATTCATGAATGCATGTTTTCTCCAGGGTTTCTAGCTGCTAGTGACTTCTTGACATGGTCTATTCTTTCTGGGCTGCATCAACAATTTGCATTCTGGTTCTTTCCGGTTTACAGAAAGAAATGTGCATATAAGTTGCTGAAAGGACTTGTGCTGGATTTTATTCACCTGGCCTTAGCAAATGGCAAAGGTCCTTCTTGGAGCAGGATGTGGATGGGTCAGTGCACTGAGCCTTTTTAAATATATTTGTCACAGTCACTATTTGCCATAAAGATGCTGCGTTACAAACAGACACAAAGCCTCAGTACCTCCCCGCAGCACTGAGTTCTTGCTCATAGGTCGACTCGCTCTGCAGTTGATTGAGATTTAGCTGATGCAGGCAGGGCTTGCTGGGTTGGATTTTTGGGCTGCAGGCTGGATCCAGTTCTAAACCTCCCTCTGGGGCTGGTTCCTGTTCTTATGCAGGCAATCGCGTTATAGGGTCAGAGTGAGGGCTGGGATCAGGGTGAGGGCTGGGGTCAAGGTAAGGATAAGGACAAGAAACACATGGGGTGCATTTCAAGATCTCCACTTGTCCAGTGCTCTGACATGACACCATAGAGCAAGTCATGGCCAACTCTACGCTCATTTGCATGAGGAAATAAACCCCTTCCCTGAAGTTGTCAGAAAAGGAAAAGGAGGAAGTATTTGTTGAACCATATGAAAAGTCACCTTAGGGTTTTAGCATTTTTTTATTGTGTGATTTTTACATTGCTGCCATTCAAATGTTGCAATTCTGAAGTGTGGATGGATGAGCATTTTAAGCTTATTCTTTTCAGAACTAGCACAAGTTCTGGGCGAAAACCATTGCCAGCACATGGCTAACCCAGGCTGCCCTTCACGAGTCTGCTTTGTTTTAGGACCATTCCTTGTAAACTGTAGTCACTAAACTGGCAATCACCTCCCAGACATTGTAGATGTCACAAAGCATTCTTGCGTGGTGCAGTCCCCAATCATAGATTACTCAGCCTTTTACATAGAAGCTCCAAGAAATGAATACTAATGTGCCTTCAAGGGCTTTGAACCAAGCAGAGAGAGCAAAGGCTGATTAAAGAAAGTGCCCGCTAGCTCAGTACCATCATAGTGAAATAAAGATCCTGTTTCGTTGATGATAATTTGAATTTTATATAAAGCATCTTTCAATGGGTAAGGCACCGGAAGAGCGTTCTAATCTATTGGCATTTATTGTGTGATTAAGTTACTAATACGCCAGCCTCCATGGCTGTGTGGGGCACAGATGTGTGCTCTTTCACTTTCGCTTCAACCAAAGCACTGATAAGTTCCTCAGGGGTGTGGGATAGAAAAAGTAAGAAAGCAAGGAAAATGGGGAGACAAAGTTTGCATGTGTGAGCATATCGGTGTTTTCTGCTTTTTAAAGTGAGGTTTTTAATTTAAGCATGATGGTAATTGCATTGTCCGCATTCAGATCATTGACACTGGGTCCAAAAAACTTATTTGAGACGCTTATTGTATTGCCATTCTGTCAAGTGTAAGTGAAAGCATTCTTAATTCGGTGACCTACTTTGCCATCTGACCTTGCTCTGTAGGATGTTTTGGCTGGGCTGGAGTTTCTAGCATGTGCTATTGGTTTTTTATCTCACTTTTGTTTCCACTGACAGGTTGTTTTAACAGAAAAGGAAAAGGCAGGAGTAGGCTATAAACTGGTTCTGTATTTCTATCCTGCGTCATAAGCATTTTCTGGGTCCCTCTGACATAGACCTACAAATACTAGGGGATCCCTGGCTGGGGGAGCATGTGACTTATCTCGCATGTTGAGGTATCTCCTTGGGCACCTGGAGGTGCAGCCAATGAGCTGGCCCCAGGGCTGTGGCTGGCATGTCGCATTCTCTGGAACCCCACTTGGAGCAGGGCACAGGTTACTGATGAGGCTGTTGCCCATTACCTAGCTCTACTCCTTTTGCACACTGTCAGGGTTTAGGTTTCTGTGTGACACTGGCTTAAGTGATTGCTATCAAAATAAGCTGAGTCCCACCCTTCAGCTGGACATGAATCACGCGGCAAATCGTTTTTTTCCTTTAGCATCACTAAGCGGTTTTTCCAGTTCCTTCACTCCCTTGTTCTGCTTGGTATCACGATGGGCTCCGCCATTCCAAGCTTCAGGCATTCAGAAGCAAGTTTGTGGTTTTGTGCACTGCAGTGTGAAGAAGGATGGCCCATGCTCACCGGATGCTCAGACAGAAGTGCCCATGCCGAATTCCTTCCTCTGGAGCATTGTGCTGAGCGGCACAGAGAACCGCCCTCGGTAGAACATCTCTCAACGTAATAGAGCAAGCAGTTTTTGTCCTTTCTCTGATGTGCTTCATGGCATTCTGAATGCTGATGATGCTGTTCAAAGTATTTTCAATCTATTCATTTTACTGACCCCAAGAGGAGATGTCTTATCTGTAAGAAGACAGACTATTGGGCTCAGGTAGTGCTCTTCCTCGAACCAGCCAAACAAGCAAGCAAGCAAACAGAAGATCCAGTACTAGGTACTTTATTTCAGTTTCATGTGTATTCCTAACATACATTTTGATTACCAATGTTGAGGTCGTAAAAGGCTTCTTGTGACTCATTTTTAAGGATCCTGAGTATGTAGATTAAAGAAATGATGGAAGGAGGAGTGGTTTTTATTAAAATTCCAGAACAATCCATACATCTTCCTGGACCACCTTGTCTTTGATTTTCTAATCTTTCTCTTTCTAAGCCCCAAAGCATGATGCTAGTCGTTTACTACTGGTTCCATGTTGAGGTATTTTTTTTTTTTTTTTACCTTGATCATTTTCAATCCACAAACTGGATGATAGAAAGTAATAATAAAACAACAGGAACAAAGGGCCAGCCAAATAGCTCTGCAGATTAAAGTGCCTGCAAGAAGGCGTAGGGGCGGGGGTAAGTTCCCTGGGCCTGCCGTGCTGGCCCTGCTCCTGGGGCTCACTGAGATGGCAATTGAGACTGGGCATGGTGGTGAGCACCTGTAATCCCAGCTCTTGGGAGGCTGTAAATAGGCAGATCACTATGAGTCCGATCTAGAAGTAAGACCCTGAACACCCTATAGACCCTTCCCTAAAATACAAAAAAGAAGCCCGCCCCAAAAAACCCCAAAACAAAAAAACCCCAAAACCAGGAATAGCCTGTAAAAACATTTCGTATAAGTCTGATTGCAACCATTTAAAACTTGGAAGAAGTAGATAACACTCTTGAATTATGAGAGGGGACTTGCTCAGCATTGACTAAGCACCTAATAAAGTTCCTTGAAATTCAAGGAATCAGACAGTTCTCATGTTGCACAATTATATAGCTATGAGGTGATAGACTTTTTCATGTGTGTGAATTTAGAAAAACTATTGCATGTTGTCTTAGTTACTCTTCTCTTGTTGCTGGGACAAATACCCAACACCCAAAATGAAGGAAGGAAAGGTTTATTTAGCTCACAGTTACTGGAGGTTTCAGCACATAGTTGGCTGGCTCCAAGGCAGAGGGGCACATGGCAGGGAGCAGCCGTTCATGGTGGATGAGCAGCAACAATGACAGCAAAGAGCAATCGCTTAAGAAGCTCTGTCTCTCCGTCTCATATTCCATCCAGGCTTTCCAACCCAGAGTGGGATGTAGTACTAACACCCATAATCCCAGCAGTACTAAGACCCATAATCTCAGCCTTAGATCACACATAAATCCCAGTGGATCATGAGTTAATTGCAAACTCTAGAAGTCCCCACCCCATGACTACATGAGACTTTGGGGGCACAACTAGACACAAACCATAACACTTGTGTGTTTTGTCTAGCTTGGGGTGGCCCGATGGGTGTTGCTTTGCTGCTGTAACTCGCCACTTCTATGGTGCCATGATTTCGTGGCAGAGATCCTAGGGCCTGGGGTGAACCTTTGGTTGGGAGGGAAGCTTCCAGGATTCACTGCTTTGGTAAGAGTAGAAGGTGCATCCTCAGGGTCTACCCCTGAACCTTCTGGATTTTAATTCTCCAGTAGCACCCTGTGCTGTCTCAATAACTCGCCACAGCACTTATTGATCATCCCTTCTGTGCTGGACCACTCTCCAGAGATAAGCTCGAACCTAGGGATTCTGTATTATTCTTCTTTATAAGAACCACACTTTATGATGCCTGCCACCGACAGATCCGCAGTACATGTTCATTGACTTTTTTAGCCTGAGTCTCGCTATGTAGTTCGGGCTGGCCTTGAACTCACAACAGACCTTCCGAGTGCTCTGGCTGCAGGTGTACTTCCAGATGCCCAGTAAGTGCGTGTTCACTGAATGAAGGAACAGATGGGTGAGTGAGTGAACAGAAAGGGACTTCAGTTTATGGAGCCAGTAGAAACTTAGACATTAAAATAGGACTAAAAAGAGAAACCATATTGCTTAGGCATATGCAGAATCCTAAAGAGATGTCATCAGACCAACTGCTACAGAACATTCAAAATATTGCCCAGCATGACCAAGAGGGTTTATCCCAAGCTGACAAGGGTGGTTTTCTATCATGAGAGCTGCTGTTGGCACGGTGGAAATGTAAAGTATTATAGTTGCTTTGGGAAACAAGCTAGCAACATCCATTATGGTCAAAAATCCATACGTCATTTGAGCCAGATATTCTGCAGCCAAAAGTCCACCCCATGGAACTAAAAGAGTAAGTGCCTGCGAACATGCGTAGGGAATGTTTACTGCAGCATACTTCAGGCCAGAAGGGCGCAGATAGCCCTGCCTGGGGAGAGACACAGCTGATTGCCTTGTGCCTTCGTGTTGTATGGTGCTGCACACCCGCGAAGAGAACAAATTCAGGCTCCCTCAGGTGATTATCACATGACGTTAGTGAGTGACAAGAAGCAGCGTGCATAGAGGTATGTGTAACAAGACCCCCTTGGCCTGAAAAATAAAAAGCTAAATCTAAACTACAAAGCAGGACAAAAAACAAAGGAGAGCCAATTTCTGAAGTTAAATATTTACTATGTGGGTAACTTTGTAAGTCTTAGTTTTTGGGGGTCTGTGTCCTTTTTTGTTTTTTAAAATTGGGATGATACTATGCATCTTATAGGAATTTGGGGAGATTAAGTGAGCTAACACATGTAAAGAGCCAGATACGAAAAGTGTGCTTGATGAGTATGAGCTACTATTATTATGTTTATGGATTCAAATAACATGTAAAATGAAAAAGAAATATAGAAGGGCACATACTAGATTGTTAAAGTTAACCAGACTGTAAGTTAGGTAGATGAGTTGAAGGAGATTAAAGGTAGAAAGAAAACTCAAATAAATGAAGAAAAGAAATGCGCCTTGTACAGGTATGAATGTATTTATATTAGGGCACATGGTATTTGTAAAGAAATCACAGTACTTGTAAAGGGACAAATGCATTACTAATTTATTTATTTATTTTTTGTCTTTTTGAGACAGGGTCTCACTGTGCAGTTCAGGCTGGCCTTGAGCTCACTTTGTAGCTCAGGCTGTGAATCAAGCCAATTGATCCACTAAGAAAATAGTATCAAATAATATATATCGAAAGGGACGCAGTCCTATTCTTCCTCAAATCTCTGTAAGAAAACTGAGCAGCCCTTATGTAAAGATGCAAAGGTATTTTAAACAACAGCCATCATGATCTCCGGTCACAGACATTGCAACAGGGCTTCTCAGTATTGATTTTAGTATTTATCATTATTTTTTTTTAGAAAGTTTGGATTGTGCTGAGGATCAGTCAGTTCTGAGACCTCATGCGGGCAAGCCAAGTGCTCTACCACTGAACACCACCCCGACACCCCATCCTCTAAGTGTATTTTCTGGAATGCTAACTCGACAAGTGGGAAAAGGGCTCTTGCGGGTGGCCACTGGGACGAGCTGCTCACAGGCAGCCCACCTTCCAGTCACAATCAACACCAGTGGAGCGAAGTCTAAGGTCCTTTTCCAGACTTCTATTTTCCAGGCTCAACGCCCCTTCTGTGAGGAGCCTTCCAGAGCCAACCCCCTCTTCCACGTCTGCCCCCTCCTCCTCCTCCTCTTTCCATCACTCTGACTCCTGCCATTGCAAGCATCTGTGGAAAGAGATCTACTGAAGTGTTGTGAAATCCCCAGCATTTTCTCCTTAAATGTTATGGCTGTTGTTTACAACATAGTTTTATTGATTTGTTTCACTGACTAAAGTTTTTCTTAAGGAAGTTTTAAAAAGACATTTGTCCTAAAAAAATCAATTTCTGTGGAGATGGCAGCTTAGAGTCACGACTGCATAATTTCTATACTGGGAATTGCTTGTAGTTGGGAACAGACTCGCTTGGAAGTGCAGGCCCTGGCTTTTCATTTTGATGAAAAAGAGGTGGTCTAGTTGTCTCTTCCGCTTCCCAGAAGAACTGCAATCAATTTGTGTTTAAAACTTAAAATTTTCTTAAAATAGAAGACGTCGTCATTGATCCCGTTCAAAACTCCCCTCCCTGGTATACTTATCCCGTAGTTCTTGCTACTTTCTAAAGCAGTTCTGGAGGTCTTCTTTTGCGAGTGTCTCTACAAGGTGTGATAAAAGCGTGGTGAGTGCTCCTGCGCAGGGTGCCCCAGGAAGCAGGCCAGGAGGTGTGGCGGAAGCAGGCCCGCGGAGAGGAAGTCGCGACCCCTTCTCACCCACCTTGCTCATTGAATCTGGCGGAGTGTGGCTCCCGGTTCTTCCCCCAAGTCAAAATGACCATGAAGGGTCAACATTTTGATTCTATTTAGGACATAGAGCAAAACATGACAGCACAAGGGAACACACTCAAGTCAGAGGGATTTTAGAACTGCTCCAGAAAGCAGCAAGAGTGGTGGGCTGAGTGTGTTTGCGGTGAGGGGAGGACTTGGAAGGGGATTCATGGCAATGTGTCTTTTACTGCAATAAATTTTAAAAATTGTTTAACTTCATCTTAATTTGCTGGAAGACAAAATAGGTAAAAATCCTGAAGATATAGGCGTAGACATGGATTTTCTGAACAGAATGTCAATGGCACAAGAAATAATGCTGAGAATCATAAATTAAAAAGCTTCTGCAGGGCAAATGAAATGACCAACAGAGTGAAGAGACAGCCTACCGAATGGGTAAAAAATGTTTGCCAGCTATTTCTCAGATGGATGACTAACATCTAGAATATATAATGAACTGAAGAAAATTAGATGCTCCAGAATGGAGAAAAATCCAATAAATAAATTGGCAACTGAAATAAATAGACACTTCTTAGAAGAAGCACAAATGACCAATAAATACATAAAAAATGTTCAACATTGCTGGCCACTAGACAAAAACAAATTAAAACAACAATGATGTAGTGATGCATGTCTATAACTCCAGCACTTGGGAGGCTGAGGCAGGAGGACTGCTGGGAGTCTGAGGCCAGCCTGGGCTACATACTGAGGTCAAGATCAGCCTGGACTACCTAGTGAGTCCTTGTCCAAATAAAACAAAGCCAAATGAAACAAAACAACATTGAGACTTCATTTTACTCCAGAACAAATGGCTATTATCAAGAAATCAAATAATTTATTTCACTTATAAGTATGGTCTCTAGTTGCATCTATTTATTTATAAAAGCCTTAAGTTTATCATTATAGTTGATTAATACTCCATTGTATAAAAATACCACATTCTTTTTATCCATTATGGGAATTTGGGTTATTTCCAAGATTTAGCTATGACAAATTGCACTGCTATAAACATGGGTGTACATTTACTGCTGTGGTATGATAATTTCAGTTTTTCTGGGAAAATGCCCAGGAGGGGACTAGCTGGGTTGAAGGGGGCCTCTGTGTGTAAACATCATGTTGTCTCCCTAGTGTGAGAACCGAAAAAAGTAATTAAAATCCAAAAGCTACAATAGACACTATGAAAGGGAAAGAAACTGTTCAGAGTGAAGGAGCAGCTGGGACGAAAGAAAGGCGAAAAGAACGAAGGGGAAAGAAACATGCGTGCGTATACACAGGACGGCTGGGGGAATCGCACTGCTGGGGGCCTATTGAAAGGAGCAGTCAATGCTTAAGTTTTCTTCTCTTTTTAAGATTTTTGACCAATTTTGCACACTTATATCTGGTAATCTGAACAACTAATTTGAAGACAACAATATGCATGTAACAACCGTTGTTGAATTTCTATCGTTTTGTTTAGTGAAATTCTGTGTCCTTTGGAATTTCTTTTTTTACTATGTTTTATTCTCCTTAAAAATAAGAAATTAAATAATAACAAAACGTGGCCAGGGGGAAGGGAAAAAGAAAGCCTTCTACTTTGTTGGAGGAGTATATAAGCTAGTACATCCATTGTTGAAATCAGTATGGAGATTCCTCAAAAAATTAAAAATAGAAATCCCATTTGACCCAGCTCCTTCCCTTCCAGGATCTCCCACAAAGAGTTAAAGCCATCGTATTACGGGGACATGTTTATACCCATGTTTGTGGCAGCACAATTTATGCGTGCTTTAGCAGTACATTTGCTATATAGCAGCAAATTTCTAATGACTAAATCTTGGAAATAGCCCCTATGTCCATCCATAGATGAATAGATAAAGAAAATGTGTATTTATACACAATGGAGCACTACTCTGCTGTAAAGAAGGATAAACTTGAGGCATTTAAAGCTAAATGTATGTGTCTTAAGACCATAACTTTAAGTGAAGTAAATCAGAGACCTAAGTTTAAATATTACATGGCTTCTTTTATACAAGAACCCCAAGTATATAAATAGTGAAATTAAAGCAGGGAGGGGTGGGAGGCACAAAGTACAAAGCTGAGCATTAAGATTCACTATGCACATGCACCAGCTCCTCACAATAAATGTAATCCTTGTGTACTGCCAACGCGAACTAATGAAAATTTGAAAAAGGCAAAACATAGGAACCCCCCAATTGGCTACATATTCACTGTTTTTTTCAATCACACCACACAGATTGATTTCATTTTTATGAATTCTTTACCGTCCTCCCCTGACCCCGTGGCACTGATGAGAAGACGGCGTGAGGGGCCCACTTCTGTTTCTCACGGTCAGCTTGATGAAGCAGCCAGCATCTACACAGCTAACGTAGCTTTCTGGTGCCTCGGGCGCTGCGTTAAGATCTATTTAAGCGCATGGGGTTTTGGGGGTGGCAGAGTTAGGAGAGGCTTCCTCAGTGGGAGGAATCTGCTCCCTCCTTGTCATGATCACAAAATAAGCGCGTAAGGACTGCACCACTGAGCAGAGCTGCGGCGAGGTAACACGCTGCTTGTGCCTGGTCAGCCCCGCTGAGGCCGTGCTTCGGGGATTAGAGTCGTGGTGAGGTATCTGACCATGGGCACCTTAGCAGTCACCCTCCGAGGAAAGGCCCCCCCCATCCTGGCCTGTGTGCGCAGAGAGCCGGGCTGTCTAACCACATCCAGATCCTTTTCTCTCCTCCAGCTCCTTGCGAACATGGAAGATATAAAAGTCCGTGAAATGCAGATTTTTCACTATAAGAAAAAAATAGCTGAATCGGAGACTAAACTGAAACATCAGCAGAACCTGTACGAAGCTGTGAGGTCGGACAGGAATCTGTGCAGCAAGAACCTGGTGGAGGCGCAGGTGAGCCGCGCACTCATTGTACCGCTGGATCCTCTCAGCCTGCGGGCAGAGCAGTTTCTGTCGTCCCAAAGGCAGGGCTTAGGAGCGACTAAGAAACAAAGCTTACAAAGTTCACCCCAAAAGATCAAGCTATGTAGGACTGTCAGGCTATGGGAAACAGAAATGACGCAGGGGAACAGGGTGTGGAGGTCATGATCCTAGTTTTAATTATTATGTAGAATTGGCTTTCCTCTAAATTAAGGTTTTAAAATTGCCGCTGATACCAGGATTCAGAGCGCAAGAGTATTGTGGTGGCAGAACTTTGCTTTGAAATCTTTAAGTTCTCTTTATGGGCTTTCAGTCTCTAACGAAATGAGGTGTGGTGTATGTGTGAGATAGCCGTTGTATACATTGTGTCTCATGAGACTATTTTGAGTTATTGCTATACATAGTTTGGAGTTGGTGGGCACAAGAGGAGAAAGGAATAGCCTAGCATAACTGGCTGGGCGACTCTTGTTTTTTAGAAAGCCTCCCTTAGAACCGGTTGAGGATGTGTTGACCTCTACAGCACAGCTACGCTTATGTAATTCACTTTCCGGTGTTCCCCTTTCGTCAGGATGAAATCACAGAAATGAAGAGAAAGTTAAAGATTATGACCCATCAAGTAGATCAGCTGAAAGAAGAGATCTCTACCAAGGAGTCTGCCCTGGTGAAGCTGAATTTGGAGCAGCAGAGAATAGAAAAGGAGAAAGAAACCCTGAAGGTAGAGACCTACCGAGCCCATCCCCAAGGCAGCCCCTTCCCATGGAGGCAGCAGGTGGGGGGGGCACTGGGTGCGGCCCGTGGCTGGGATTGCTAGCGTCTCTAGCCCACCACAGGATTGGCAGGAGGTGGCCCTGCTGTCTATGTTCAGGTTCCTTGTAGAATAAGAGGGCCACAGTTGCAGAGTGCGGCACCGAGCTCATTCTTGCAGGCAGCCTTGGGGCCTGCAGGCTTGCGTCTGCCCCTCGCCTTCCTAAGCCCAGCCCTGTGCGCACACACCTAGGTGACCCAAACTCCTCCCTGGGCCACTGCCAGGTGGCACCTTACCTTCTCCTCCTGACCATTGTCCCTTCCTGTGAGCATGGTGTTTCTTCCCGTGCAGTAGAGCTGTCTTCACTTGCTTTGCCTTCTGCAGACTTTGCAGTCACTTGCCTCCCTGGGCCACAGAGCCGGGTTCTCTTCTCCGTGACCACCTCTGTTTCCACAGACCTCATCAGAACACGCCATTCTATTTTATTTTCGTGGCCCTGAGGACTGAGCCGAGGGCCTGGCATGGAGCTACACGCTCAGCCTTTTAAATTTTTATTCTGAGACATGATTGTGTGAAGTCAGCCTATTGCCCAGGCTTGGCTCGATCTTATGATCCTCCTGTTTCAACCTCCCAAAGTGCTGGGGTTACAGGTGTGCCCCCTTATGTGGCTAGATGAGCTCTTTTGAGCCCACTTGGTCAGCTTATATTCTGTCTACTAACAGAAGGACTCATTCGAAGACTACACAGCAAATCATTACAATGATTTGTATGTTTTGAAATCTTTTCAAATCCCGTAACCAAATACGTTTTACTACTCATGTCATTAATCCTGACGTCACGTCCTCCCCATTTAATCCAGTAGATGTCCCTCCTACCTCATTTGGCCAAAGATTCCAGAAAGGAACCTCCGAGAATGGTAACACTGTTATTATGCAGAATACCCACGGGTGCTCAGGAGCTCTTTGCAGGAGCTGCTTGTCCCAGAGGGCCCGGGCACCTTGGCTTTCCATGTGTTAGTGTTCAAAGACTGTTTTGATTGCAGAAATGTGTAGCTAGCTTTGGACAGATTTAATGCCTCTTTGCCTTGATTCTAAGATGCCATGGATTGAAATATGCACTCTCAATTTAATGATGGCTTTGGCAACCTGATGATGGGTTTTCGTGGGAATCGAAGCATGCATTAAATTAATGCAGGGTGCATTTGGTTTAAGAAAGATTAAACTCTAACCAAAGTGCTTTTACAAAAACTTTTATCTCTCCAACTTATCATGGAAAAAGAATAGGAAATTTTGCATTAATATTAACTTGTATATACATACATTTTCTAACAATTGCACATGTTCCTCATCTTTGCCTGGCTCCCTCTGTGCACAAGTTTGGTGGGAGTAGTTTGTGGCCAGGGGGTGTCTTGTGGCAGGAGAGGTTTAGTTATTGCTGAGCGACTCAGAAGCATCACGTGACCAGGCTGTACCAGGGTGCCCAGGTGCCACATCAGTGTTTCTAGGGTATTCTGCTTTGGGCGACCTCTCCTTCATGTTGGGGGTGATAATGGCTTTCTACTCCCAACTGATGTTCTATTCAAAAGAATAACTATCACCTGTCATGGAGTCTAGGGTAGAGCTCATCACCTTGGCTAAACTCCTGCTCTAAAATGAGCAATGCCTTAAATACAAGATCACTTAGTCCCAATTCCTGAGAGCTTGAGCTTAGTTAACATTTGCCTCCACCATCCGGCCTCTATGCCTGCAGCTCCAAAGAAGCATGCCAGTGACGGGAGACGGTGTGCTCGGGCCCCATTAGACAGCCCTGGCTGGCAAAATTGGCAGCTGTTGGACATGAAGGGTGATTGAAAGACTTCTGCCCTGCAGAGTGAGCCCCAAATGAGGAATCCTGAGTCTGAGTGGTTTCGGGTCACTGATTACAACCTTTGCTGCATTTTAACCATGGAGCTAGCAATGCTCACCCCCCCAGGTTCCCCCATTAAAGGGAGAACAAGGAGCAGAGAAAGGAAGCCTGCTTGATTTATGACTTGGGGCTATCCAAGGGTGACTTGCAGTGGTGCTCCAGCTGGATAATTCTGGCCTACCATTGAGCGCGTTTGATATTCTTTAGAAAAATATGACAGCTCAAGTGCTGAGTTTCAGCCCCTTGACTTTTTTAACCTAAGAACTTGAACCACATTTCACATAGCTCTCGGGATTTCATGCTTGTGAAGTTTGCAAAGCAGCACCCTGGAGGAAATGGCAGATTTTCTAGTAACTTTGCTCCAGGAGACATTGTGATTGCGAGTACTGCAAAACAGTGTGGGTGGAGCTCCCTGCCAGAGGGGCGAGCCCTTGCAGACTTTGTGGACCACAAAATGGCTGCTCCTGCTTCTCAAGCCTTGAGACAAACACAGGTAGGCTACACTCACCCTCTTCCATCACCCACAGCCAAGGTATCTTGCTCCTCCCACATTCCTTTTCCTTTTTCAGTTTCTCTCAGGCTTTCTGGATTTTTGGGGAGTCTAGACCATGTCAGAACATTACGGCTATGACAGAATGTCATTAATTGTCTGCCAATGTGGCCACGTCCACGTCCCTTGGCCCATTCTATACCAGTCTTGTTTCAGCCACACCGATGGAGCTATCTTGCCCTGGAACTGTCTTGCAGTCTGAAAAGCCCCTGACTCTATCCTGTGCTCTGACTCTTGGTGAACCACTCAGCAGCAAATTCCCTGTGTCCATAGCTCAGCATCACATGAGGGACTGACTTCAGGACCCTATGTCCCTTCACTTAGTATAAGCCATAGTGTGACAAGTTGGGAGCTGTCGTTTCTCTCTCTCTCTCTCTCTCTCTCTCTCTCTCTCTCTCTCTCTCTCTCTCTCTCTCTCTCTCTCTCTCCCTGTACGTGTGTGTGTGTGTGAGAGAGAGAGAGAGAGAGAGAGACAGACAGACAGACAGACAGACAGACAGAGACAGAGACAGAGACAGAGAGACAGAGCCGAATGGCTCTCAGGGCCAGAGGACTTCTTAGTGGTTCATGCAGGAGCTGGTGAGATTCTCAAGTACAGCTTTTAAAATAGGACTTGTGCCCAGAGCTAAGTTAGATGCTATGCCCTCCATAAATGCATACTACAACACTGTATAATTTTGGAGGTGCTGACAGGAGGGAGTGTCCTCCCATTTGGTTACAAATTTCATGCCCCCAGTGACACTGTGACAAGTGCAGAAACCCCAGGTCCCACTAAGATGCTGCGTGATGGGCTTTTGGGCGCGCAGCAATTGCTCTGTCTTTGCTGGGCGAGACAGCTCCGATTTATGACTGCTGAAGGCGCTGGACCCAAGGTGTTCTGTTGATGTTAACATTTGCTGCCAGCGTCTAATGCCACATCTTGTTTACAGCCCATAAATTTATGACATAAGGAGACCACTCAGAATTTTGATATATTGTGAAAAAAAGCACCCTGCAATGCCAAATGCATGAATAGTTTTACATTTCAGACAGATACTTTTACACACTGCTGATTGCATTTTAATATAACAGGGGTTTCATTTTACTCTGCTGATGGATTCTGATCAGCTCTCAGCACTTAGGAACAGAGGAGTGAATGCAGTGTATATGAGAAAATAAAAGTTTTATTAAAGAAAGCAGGAGCCAGGCAGGCATTTTATTGTGGCCTTTGTTGTCACCTTAGATGACTATGGAAACAGAAGGGCTGGTTCTTCCATCTCTTTCCTAATAGGCAACCCCACTAAGTGGCAAATACTAGACCAGATCTTAACTGAGTGAGTGGTTCTTTTCCCTTGTCCCTCAACCAAAACATATGTCAGCAATGAAAATGCACGATGTCATGGGACAAACCCTTGGTTGCCTGGTAGAGGGTTGCACTGAATTTGCCCACCTTCACACCTATGGGGAGCCTGGCACACCCTTCTGTTTGTGTGAGAAGCAGCCTTACCTGAGTTAGGCTGGGTTGTCGGCACTGGGAAGTCTGCAGTTTTCTGCCATCTTAATCCCCTTTTCTGCATGATGGTCATGAGAGACCCAATACTTGCTTGAAGGGGAAAATTATACCTGTTTCACACTCATTGGTAATGTGCAAACCCCTGACACTTTAGGGGTAGATGCCATTTTGTCATCTCTTCCATGATCCCAGGCATAAATGACAGCAGAGCTGCTCCCTCGTTCTGGCCACGCCTGTCACCCCACTAGGATAGCGTCTTTCACTGACATTGTCTTCAGAGAAGACACATGCTTATTGTGGTGACTCTGGCTCCCCCTTGCACACTGCTGTGGGGCTTGATCTGTGTGCACCTCTTCAGTTCCACCCAGGGCAGGTACTTGGCAGGTTTTCCTCCTGTATTCCCTGGCTAGTGCTGCAGCCCACCTACCTGGGTGGGGTAGCCTGGAGGGGCGGCATTTACCATGTAGACTGCTAGCCTCTCCCACACAGCTGCATGCTGGTTGCCTTCCCCCCAACATGTGCCCTTCATGTGAGCCAGGCCCTGTGTTGCGGCTGGTGTCTGGATGTCACCCCCAGCCTCATGTGGTCATGGGGGAGGGGCTTTGTCAGAGGTGGCTGCATCTAGTGTGTGTGATGCTGGGGTTGGCTCAGGGCGCAGTGCTAGGCTCGAGGGCTGGGGGGTCAAGGGTGTGGGTGCTGCGTGCCTTTCGTAGCCTGGGCGAGACAGAAGGGGCAGAGAGAGGCTGGTGAGGTCCCTTCCTTGTTGCCTTCTGCCTACCACAGACTGTTCCTATTGTGTGATGCCCTCTGCCAGGCCACCCGCCTTGGAGCCAGCCGAGTGTGGACTGAGCCCTCTACAAACTGTGAGCTCAGTGAGCCTCTCCTGCTTGCCTTGGGGGTGTTAGGTGTTTTATCTCAGCGATGAGAAAAGTAGCTAAGATGCCAGAGCTTCTGGTTCCTTCCTGCCAACCTCAGGCCAAAGTAGGAATCCTTTTCTACATACTTGGAGTCCCTGTCCAGAGGCAGAGCATGTTCACCCTGCTGCTGGCTGTGCTCAGCGCTGATGACAGAAGTTGCGTGCTCAGCCTTGGAACTGTGACCATGCATGAGCACGTGCTCTGACGTGAAAGATCTGCTGGAGCCTGACTCTGCTGCTGGCTGGCTCTGTGGCCTCGGGCAAGTCTCCATAAGTGCATCCATCAAATAGAGATGAGGGCTTGCAATGCCTGGGACATCTTATGTCACAAGGGCACCTGTGGACTAGAAGTGGACATGCACTTTGAGGGGAAGAACTTTCTTTTGGTACCTGGCCAGTCCGTAGCACGAGGTTCCATCACTCCCATGAGTCCCATGCTCCCTGGAGGGTCAGGTGAGGCATGAGCACCCTGAGAAGGTGACCCTGGTGATCCCAGTTCAAAGACGCCTTCGGCCTAGTGTAACATCAATTCTCCTTCTGCGTGATAAAAAGAGATATTGGGAAATTATTGCCTGAATTTATTATTTATTAATATTTACATAATATTTGAGTTTTCCCAGGGGAATAACTACAGCTCAGAATCAACATGACCTCTGTAATGGTGTGTGTGTGTGTGTGTGTGTGTGTGTGTGTGTGTATGTGTTGCAGGTTGGTTTGGCTTGTGAGAGTGATGAAAATGTGACGCACAACCAGTTGACGCACAACCTAATCCAGCCCCAGTGTGTGCTGCTGCTGAATAAAATCTGTCCACATTGTTCACTGCTTCTCAGGCTGAGCTGCAGAAGCTGAGGCAGCAAGCCCTGGAGACCAAACACTTCATTGAGAAACAAGAGGCCGAAGAGAGGAAGCTCCTGAGGATCATTGCGGAAGCCGACGGGGAGAGGCTCCGGCAAAAGAAGGAGCTGGATCAGGTAGAGCCTGCCCGCGGCCCCCTGCCGGCGGCCACAGGACTCAGCCTCACTCGTGTGGGGCCTCTGTCCTTGCCCTGCCATCCAAGCCTATTGGGAGGGAAGCAGAGGCTGGGCTGGGTCAATTAGGGAACGGTGGCTCACTTCTTTGATGCCTACCTACAGGCCTTCCCTAGGTTATGCATCCAGACACGGGGGACCCTCAGTGGCCAGCAGGACAGTAGAGTCCTGCTCTTGGGGAGCTCACATTCTAGGGCAGCACAATTGCTCATCTGTAACAGCAATTAATAATCATGTAATGGGGGAGATGGAAACTCAGATGCGTAATACAGCAGTTAGGGACCTAAATACTTTCTGGGACCTTGTGGAGAGAAACTAGAGCCAGACAATAAGAAGTACCAGCACTTGACAAGAATGCAGAAATGTATAAAATCATTGCAATTTAAATATTCAAAGTGGGTTATAAAAGCAAACAAGATGACATGCCCCGGGGGCCCAGGGTTGTTGGATTATTGGGCAGCGACTCTTGTGGATTATTTCTTGCCCAGTGATTTCTCTCCCTACGGAGAGTGCAGACACTCCTAGAGTGGGGTGAACTGGGGAAGCTGTTTGCGCTGCTGCATCTCGTGGGTGTTTGCTGGACGTCCAGGGCCCACCAGGACAGGATGGAAGCAGACATTTTCAGTATTCCGGGTCACCATGCCCTTGCCGCCTTTCTAGGTCATCAGCGAACGAGACATCCTGGGCTCCCAACTCGTGCGGCGCAATGACGAGCTGGCGTTGCTCTACGAGAAGATCAAGATCCAGCAGTCAGTGCTGAACAAGGGCGAGAGCCAGTACAACCAGCGGCTGGAGGATATGCGCATCCTCAAGCTGGAGATCAAGAAGCTCCGCCGGGAGAAGGGGATTCTGGCCAAGAGCGTGGCCAACGTGGAAGAGCTCAGGTAACAGAGGTGCAGGCTGCCATGGAGGGCGGAGGAGGCCGCGGCGGCCCCCAGCGGCCTTCGGGTCATGTGTCTTAGTCATTCAAGGTCTTTATCAAAATTATACAAAATGGATTTTATAGGATGACACTGTTAGCAAATATCAGAGCAACTTTTCCCTAAAATTCTATAGTGTGCTTAGGCTCTGTCATAAAGTGAACTGATTTCCATTCTGTGCTTATGGATATTTAAAAGGAAATTTTACGTTAAATCTCACATACAAACTGGCTGCGATTCAGAAATATTTCTGACCCCAATGAGCTCTTTCAACTTTTTAAAATAAGAGTAGGCAAGAGATGGAGCATTAATATTTAAATTTCATTCCTGATAACATTTACACACGTTTCTCTTGGAATTTCATACAGGATGAAAACTTTAATTCTATCACTATTTGAAAGCTGATTTCTTAGCCTTAGAAGGCAGCCAGATTTCGATCTCACTCCTGATTTATTTCCGCAGCTTTCCCTTCAGCTCAGTGCCTCCTTTCTCTCCGTCATACATTTCACAAGATCTGCTTTCCCGGAGGGAAAGCATCGCTACTCTATGTGGGCAGTTGCAGGCACTCAGACCGGAGTGCTTGTCTTTCTCAGAGCCTGTCCTTACTCCCCACAGACTTGTAGAAGCACGTTCTCCTTGACCACCTTGGAACGGGGACACTGCTGTTTAGATTGGAGCATTCAATTAACTGAATTAGAAGATGGCTTTGCTTTTTAGATGCACGGCTACCTTCAGGAATAGTGAGGTTGCCACTGTCAGGAATGGGCCTGTCTATTAATCAGTCAATCATCTACCTATCAAAAGCTGCTGGTATTTTGCTCCTGTACAAATACATTGTAGAAAATATGGAAAATGCAGGAAAAGTATAAAGAAAGTGTTGCAGAAATCACTCATAACTTCACAACCCAGAGATACCATCACTGACATTTTGGAGACAAATACATTCATGCTACGTAGCTACTGGCTAGTCCCTGGGACCTTCACGGAATGTGTCAACTGTGAATCATTTTCACAATGTACACAAAGAGTCACACTTTCCAAGTGCCTGGTCAGTACTGCCAGTTTGTTGATAATGGGTTCTACTTTTCATTCCCACGAGAGAACAGCTTGCTAAAGATTGGAGGCAAGCCGGCAGGAATTCTGGTCTCAGCCTCGCTGCTCACAAGCCGTGTGACCTTGGGCAGGTTACTGACCTTCTCTAACGCTGGACCTGCCGTAGATGCAGTGGGCCTGGCACTGAGTCTGGTACCGAGAAGGCCTCGGATACGGGAGCCGGTGCTGGTGGCTCTCCTCTCATGGCACTTGGGAAGACTGAAGTGTTAAAAAACATGCTTTTGAGCCGGGCATGGTGGCGCATGCCTGTAATCCCAGCACTCGGGAGGCGGAGGCAGGAGGATTGTTGTGAGTTCGAGACCAGCCTGAGCTACAAAGTGAGCTTAAGGCCAGCCTGAACTGCATAGTGAGACCCTGTCTCAAAAAGACAAGAAAAAAAAAAAAAAAACAAAAAAAAAAAACATGCTTTTGATTCTAAGCAGCTTGGCGTGTACTCCCCATTGTGTCACCATCCCGCAGTTAATTTAACGGTTTGTCTTGCTAATGAGGGGAAGTTGTATTATTGGCTTAAATGAAGCAATCAAGTAAAAGAGATGGCTTCGTGTTGGCATTGTGCACAACTGCTGCGCAGGACAGATGATAATGTCCTCATTGCATGCATCAATGCGAGTGCTCGGCCTCTCCCCCGCCCAGCAGAACTTCTGACTGGAAGGGCGGTGGCCAGCGCCAGCGGATGAGGACGGCTATGGCATGTCACCAATTCACCTGAAGATTCCTGAAGACGTTGGTGGTATTTTTGAGCCGGGGAGTCGGGGTTTTTCCAGCTGTCTCTGTGCAGTAGATATGGGCTTTGAGGTTAACTAGCCTCACAGGTCCTGACTTTCTCAGCCCCCGCTGCACACAGGAATGACCTCAAGACGAACAGAGACCCTGGATAGTGCCCCAGGCCTGAGTCTCAGACTCCTCCTAGGGGATCCTGGCAGAGGATGTTGTCAGACTGCCTCCGTGACTGAGATGGCAGTGAGGGTGGGGGACACTGTCCTCAGGGCTCCGAGTGGTCACCTGCGTGGCAGTGGTTCGTGGTGCAGTGGAGCCTGTGCCACAGAGGCTGGTCACAGCTTGCTGCTGCAGACATTTAGGAATCTGGAAAGTGCGCCACCATCCCCACCTCCTCTTTCTGCTGTACTTCTAAATTCCTGAACCATTCGGCCTCAAGATCATGAAGTCTGGCTAGAGGCCACGCTTAAACCTAAGGCCACAAAAATGTGAAGGCTAGCTGTGGTGTTCACAGAAAGGTCTGCAATTCCAGCTTTTTATGTAAGAAGTTGCATGCATGTAATCTTGTAAAGTCATGCTATTCCTATGGGCAGAGAACTGTTTTTTTGCAAAAGAAAGTTTGTCTTATTCAGGCAGGAGCTTTTTCACATGCAGAGAGAATTCTTAAAGGAGAGGACCCGGTGCCGAGCCCTAGAGGAGGAGCTGGAGAACCCCATGAATGTACACCGATGGAGGAAGCTCGAGGTGAGCTTGGCAGGGCACCCTTGCTGTCCACATCTCCCACCTGCCTCACGTGTCCCTCCTGTCCCCCGTGTCCCCTTGTGTCCCACCTTGCACTTCTCACTTCTGCTGCTCAAAAAGAAGTGTCTTTAGCTTACTACTATGCAAATTATTGCTAGAATCTAAGGCTGGCTCCAATGTAGATTGGGTTGTTCCACAACCAGATGGTTCACTTGGGGTTTGTTTACAAAATCTTGGACAGAAATCTCTGCTGCAAAAGGCTCAGTGAGAGTTGTGAATTGGCTTTGCCAGGGGACATTTATTTATTTTCTTGTTTGGGTGATTTTTGTCCACCGGTTACACTGTGGGTGCCTGTGAGTTTTGGGTTGGTAATTGCCTTCAGCTAAATTGGCCACCAGCATCTTAACTATCTTTGGATCTGTCCTTGCATCTGTTTATTTCTTGCAGGAAATATGGTTCTGTGGAACTGAGAGAGGGACTAACATCCTGTTAGCAAGACTCATTTCTCTTGGGATCTGGGGACACGGCCGGAGCTCCCTTGGCAGGGGGCAGGCTGCCAACTTCATGTTGTATTTTCCAACTTCCATATAGACATGATCACCGACACTGCAAATGCACCTAAGACCAGCTCTGCTTGTTCAGGGAAATGGAGGCCTTCTCCTTTGGTGGTGCGAGCGGTCTGGTGCTAAAGTGTGTGTGGGGGGAGTGGGGGTGGGGGAGGCTTTTACTAAATGAACAGTAGGGTGTGCAGGGATAGCAGTTACGATGCCAGGAAGATCAGAGAGTAGGGGGATCAGTCAAGCAGGTTTTTGTTTCCTCTGTTTTTGCCTTTTTTTTTTTTTTTTTTTTTTTTTGATGGAACCAGGGGTTGAACTCAGACCCTTGCGCTTGCCAGGCAAGGGTTTATTCCACTAAACCATCTCCCCGGACCCTGTTTTTGCCTTTTAATAAAGAGAGCATTAAGGCCAATGCATCATAAATTGTTATGCAAACTCAAGGCCTGAGTGAGCGCCAACACTGCGCAGTCCTGCCAAGTGAGTGCTGCCAAGTGCCAGACCGGGGTGTGCTACCAGTCGGCCCACTCAGGCTTTCTTAAGCGGTTGTCAATGAAATAGTTTTCCCTCCCCTCCTCTCCCCTCCCTCCTCTCCCCCATCATTTATTCCTCTTCTTGTAAAATGAGAGGCATCGATTTCTAACCCAGAGATCTCTCTGGAGAAGATGAGCTGAAGGTTTTAAGTCCATTCACTATCACATTAGTTTATTTCATGTGTTTTCAAGCAGATCTTTAAACTTTCCAACTCCATGTCAATTTCTATTTTAAAAAATTACATACGATGTAGGTACTCTGGGAGGTAGCTGAAAATATTCAGCTACTTGATTAATTTAGGACGTCAGTACAGTTCAGAGTGAAGCTTTGGCTTAAAATTGAGAGAACAAATTTATCAGGCTACGGGCAAAGCTCCTGTCTGTACTGCACACAGATGGCCCTGGGGCCACCAGGCAGGCCCTCCTGGTGGGGGAAGCTGCGGCCTGGTCTGGCCGCCTCTCATCACCTTAGCGGAGTCTGGCACTCGGGGCCCTCCGCACCCTCGATCGTAATGGATCTTCTTGCTGGCAGTGGCCAAAGGGGAGTCCAAAGGTTGAGTGCACTGGCATTTCAGGCTCACCTCCGTGGAAGTCTTCGAGCGACGCAGGGGAGAGTACAGCTCTGGCGCCCAGCGTATTGTGTCTCAAATCCAGCTCCAGTCCTTACCGACTTAGCGACTGAGCCAAATGCTGGTTGCCTCAGTGCTCCCGCCTCCGAAGAGGGGAGGTCTGACGCCGCCTTGTAGGGCTGCCGTGCAGTCAGATGGGAGTGTGTGTGACAAACACTCGCAAAGCAAGTGGGTGGTGGGAAAGATCAGAGGTCACACAAACAGGTGTATTAAAGCCCCAATGTTATTGATAATATTAATAAATACTAATGATATTAATAATATTGATATAATAATGATTGTTGTCATTCACCTATTATTGATACAACGATAATTGCTGTACTGCTCAGCTAAGGGCATAGCTAAAGCGTCAGGAACTCTGCAGCCTGCTTTTGCGAGGGACAGCTATTTATCCTACCCTGTGTTATGCTTTTTCTTTATTGGTTCTAATGCACATTTGAAATAGATTTTAATAGAACAGTACTTGTTTTACATAGGACTTCAGTATTTAGCAGCTGGTGCCATCGCAGCTCTTTGTCATTCTCCTCGGACAGGCCAGTGACCCCAGTTCCTTTGAGCTGATACAGAAAATCCATGCCCTGCAGAAGCGGCTCATCAGCAAGACAGAGGAGGCTGTCGAGAAAGAGCTGCTCCTCCAGGTACCCCGTGCGTGCGTGCGTGCGTGCGTGCTTGCGGCTCTCCTGGCCGCCGCCTGCCAGGGGGGCTCCTCTCAGGGTGGCTGGGCAGGGTCCCATCCCCCACATCTAACTGTAGATGGCGACAGCGACTCACACATAGAAGGCAAGTGCTGCCTGATTAATTGGGCTTTTTTGCCATGGTCCCTAGTATTTGAAGAATTCTGGAAAATGAGGTTCAAAGCTAGATTTTACTGCAACTGGTAATGTGAACATTTCTCTCTGTTTGCTACAGTTTTATTTGTCAGGTTCTTTGAAATGCTTCTTTTCACATCTTCATATAATGTGAGATGCTTTGATTTTGATTTTGAAAACAAGCTTTCAGATACTGCACAAACGATCTGTCCACAGAAACATCTGTGTGAGAGATGCGGAAGACGACTTGAGGGCTTTCTGCAGTAAGCTTCTCTGGAGCATTTGGGCCCACGATTCTGTCAGCAGTACCTTGACACCACTGTGCCTGCCATCCTCCTCTCCTCCTCCTCCTCCTCCTCCTCCTCCTCTTCCTCATTCGCTGCGTGCAGAGGCTGTGGATGGAGGCTTTCCGGACCTCCTCTCCTTTTCTGTTCCGGGTGGTGGCTATTGTCATGGATGGATGGATGAGGAAGTTGGGACCCGGAGTGGAAGAATAGATAAGAAAAGCAGCCCTGAAGTCAGATGGCCTGGATTAAGGTTCCCACCTCTGCCGATTTCTAGAAATTTAAATGTAATTTGTCTGCATCTGAGGTCTTTAATTTGTAGTACAGGGCAAGACTAGACCCATGAGGAGGGGTGTTCTGAGAGCTGCAGGATCTCAGCATTATGCATGGCCCGCGGTGTCGGATATTTATTATTATTCATGTGGCTTCTGATTCCAAAGCCTTAACTCCTGGGCTATCACTAGTAGGAGCAGGAACTTCTGCACACGTGAAAGTGGCTGCTGGCCCCTTCTTTCTCCTGTTTAACCTTAAAATGTATTTTCCCTTAAGTTGGGTGTCCTGTAAGTAGTATTCCTGGGCACCATTCCAGCTGCACCAAATGCAGCTGAGCATTTGCAGGGATTTACTTTCCTGTCTCTTATCCACAGGCAAGGTGAGAGGGCAGACTCCGGGCTGGAGTCTGCCCTCTCACCTTGCCTGTGGATAAGTTAGTTCAGGACTTGATGAGAGTTCCACAATTTGGGGAGTTACACACATTTTCCATGCCTTGGTTCACCTTCTCTTGTTTTCTTTGTGGGGAGAAGACACTGTGGTCAGAGGACACAACGTAGAAGTCCTGCGCTAAGGGTGGGGCGTCCATGGGCACTGAGCTGGCCATGCAGAGTCTGAGGTGTGTGCCCACCTGTGTCAGCCGCTAAGCACTTCCCCCAGGCTGGTGGCAGGAAAGTGGTTTACTTGGGGCCTGGTAGGCAGTTGCTCCAGTACCCGCATGTTCTCACTACCCTGCCTCACCTGCTAGCACCGCTTTCTAAGTTTAAATACCACAGATTTTGCATCTTGTCAGAGTTGTTTGTGGTAAATTTATAGTTCACTGGCTGCAATAACTTTATTTCCTTCCTCTTTGAGGTTCTTAAGATTGATGTTAAGTGTATTAGCCTTTATTCTTTATTTTTTATTCCTTCCTTCCTTCTTCCTTTCTTCCTGTCTTTCTTTTCTTTTCACTTTTTAGTGCTAGGGCTTGAGCCCAGGTCCTCCTGCGTGCTGGACAAGTGCTCTGCCACTGAGCAACCCCCATCGCCCCTTCTTTTCTAATGTAAATGTTTGCAGCTACAAACCCTGTTTCAAGTAATTACTTTAGTTGATTCCCACACATTTTGATTCATGGCATTTTCATTTAGTTCAAAACATATATTTTGTTATTTTAAGAACTATTCCTCCATTGAAAAGTAAAGTCTTGTAAACATCCAATGTTTAAAGAAATTCAGGGTGTTCGAAGAGGATATGACACAAAAGATAGTGAAATTGCCACAGTGACTGACCAAGTAGGTGCGGGAGAGACTTGTCCCACATTGAGGAGCTGATCTGAACACAAGTGATGTATTTACCAAAGAAACAAACACCACGAAAAGGTGCCAAACACAAACCCTGGAGACTAGGTGTTGTGTAGAATTCACTGACAGCAAAAAATGACCAGTGTGAAGGCAGGGTTTCAGAAATTAAGACTGAAATGAAACTTCATGATGAAATACTTAAAGAAGTCTTAAAAGTAGTAACAGGAAAAGAAAAATTTGTCCAGGGTTCCAGGCGCTTGGCAGCCGTGGTTTACAGTGCGGTTATGGCCAAGTCCACGAACCACACCACGCACAACCAGTCCTGAAATCGGCACAGAAATGGCATCAAGAAACCTCGATCACAAAGATACGAATCTCTGAAGGGGGTTGATCCCAAGTTCCTTAGGAACATTCATTTTTCCAAGAAGCACAACAAGAAGGGCTTCAAGAAGATGCAAGTGAACAATGCCAAGGCCGTGAGTGCATGCACTGAGGCTAGCAAGGCCCTCGTCAAGCCCAAGGAGGTCAAGCCCAAGAGCATCCCAAAGGGAGTGAACCGCGTGCCTGCCTGACTCGCCTGTATTGTCCACCCACCAGCATTGCCAAGGGTCGCAGGCTTTGCTGGCCAAAGGTCCAGGCTCCAGCCAAGGCCCTGGCTCTTGCTTCTGCTCTGACCCAAGCTCCCAAAGGTACCCAGGCCCCCAGAGGTGCCCAGACCCCTGTGAAGGTACCACAGTAAAAGTCTCTTATCTGCTGATGTAAAAACAGAAAGACTAGGGGCTGGGGAGATGGCTCTATGGAATAAATGCTTCCCTGGCAAGCACAAGGGTCTGAGTTCAATCCCCAGTTCTAACCCCACAAAAAAAATAAATAACAGAAAAACTTGTGTGACCCCTGGGGTGCCATCTGTAGGGGGCTGGTGTCCTCCTGTGCTCTTTGTATAAATACACCTGACGCAGAATAAAAAAAAAAAGAAAACATCATCCAATAGCTACTAGATGACTCAATGAAAAGTAACTTAAGGCTAATTGGAGCTGGAGAGAAATTAGAAGAGATCACACATAAAATAAAATAAACTGCTTATAGAAATAATAATAGAAAATCTCCAGTTAGGAGAAAAGATCTCAACATAAAGGACACCAAATCATTACAGTGAAAAAGAAGCTCCCCACAGCACATCCTAGTCAGAATCCCAGATGTCCAACTAAGAGACAGAATCTTAAAAGCTGTCAGAGAAGAGAAAAAAAAATCACATATAGAGGTAAACCCATTAGGGTTATAGCAGACTTTGCAACACAAACTTTAAAGGCCAGGAGAGCTTGGAGCAAAGTGTTTCAAACCCTAAAAGTAAACAACTTGTAACCCAGGCTAATATATCCTATAAAACTATCTTTCAAAATTGTTGGAGAAATAAGAACATTCCATGACAAAGAAGACTGAAGAAATTTATGACCACCAAAGCAGCACACCAGAAAATTATCAAGACATCCTAGAGAGAAAGTGAAACAACAAAGCCAAAAAAGAAATTCAGTTGGAACAAGTATGTCCAGCAACATAAGTGGTTAAATTAAAAAGGAAAAATAAAATTAACAGAAAAACAATGCGACAGTAATAAATCAATAGCTTTCAATGATAACTCAGTGTAAGTGGCCTGAACAAAGAAGTCCAACAGTCTGACATATTCAAGAAACTCACTTAACCAAAAAAAAAAAAAAAAAAAAAAAAAAAAAAAAATTCATAGACTAAAAGAATCAAAGGTCAGAAAGCAGCACTGCATGTGCTGGGCATGGTTGGGGCTTCTCATCCACAGGAAGCTTCAAGCGAAAGCTGGGCAGGTGAGGCAAAGACGGTCCCTGCGTATTGGCTACGGGAACAATGCAGCAGGAAAAGATGCCAGTTGCAATGAATACAGTGGATGCTAATTTCATAAAACAAGCACAGCTGGATGTGAAAGATACGGTTGCCTCCAGCCCAGTCACACCGGGAGACTTCAGTACCCCACTCTCGCAGAGATGGATCAGTGAAAGGAAAAAAATCAATAAAAACAAACCAAACCTTTGAACGAGTAGACTCAAAAGATCTGTACAGAATGCCCTATCCTACTACAGTGGCGCCTGAGCTCACGAACGTAATTCATTCCACGATTCTTGAAAAGACAGCCACACTGGTGCTCCTGTGGGAAAGACGGCCACTGTCATGTTCACCGCCTGACCCAGAGTTTGCAGAGAAGGCACAATTCTTCCAGATACGTCTGCTTGTGAACCAAACTGTTCACCAAGAAAACTGTTCACACACCCAGTGCCACCGTGTAGGCGATAATGCAGTCTTCTTAGCAGCGCGCAGGACCCTCTCCAAAACAGACAATGCACTCGTCCAGAAAGCCGCTTACATCAATACAAAAGAAGTGGAATTGCCCCATATGTGCTAGCAAGACACTGTACGCGGAGATCAGCCAAAAAGGAAACCAAAGACATTTTATATACATCTGAACATTAAATAGCACACTTCTTAGCACTCAGTGAGTCCAGGAAGAAAATCAAGGAAGACCTTAAACAATTCCTAGAAGAAAAATGACACTTCCAGTAACACGCCCCAAAGCTTGGGGACACGATAAAAGCAGCTGTGCAAGGGAAGTCTATTGCAGTGAGTGATCACATTAGAAGAGCAGTAGAAGCTTACATAAGTAACTAATGCTGAGGCTCAACATACTCAAAACCTGAAACCCAAGAACAGTCCAAATTTAAAACTAGTTTAAGTAGGGCAATTGTAAAGATTAGAGCAAGAAAGAACAATATTGAGATTAAAAAGCCATACAAAGAATCAATGAATCAAAGAGCTGAAGTTTATGTTTGTAAAGAATAAACAAAATAGCTAAATCCTTAGCTAAAGAGAGAGAGAGAGAGAGAGAGAGAGAGAGAGAGAGAGAGAGAGAGAGAGAGAGAGAGAGAGGTCTATTCATATACAATGCAATCCTTTTCTACTATAAAGAATAAATCTGAGCCATCTTTAGGTCAATGCATTGCACCTTGAAAACATACTATTAAGTGAAGTAAAAGAGACACACAACCTTAAGGACTATATGGTTTCTCTCACATGAGAAATTCCAAGTATAGATGAATTAAACAGCAAAATTAGATGAAAGGAAACAAGAGGACAGCTAGTCTGCAGAAAGGAAGGGGACAAAGAGCTGGTGGTGGGAGAGAGTGGAGGAGAAAGAGATGCACACAAGGATTAAGACGTGTCATGCACATACGCCAAATGCCCACATTAAAAATTATGCATCACATATGTGCACAAGTTGTTAAATAGCCTCTACTTGTTCTATGACAATGAAGGTCTCCCAATACATTTGTCTTTAAGTTATCTTTTACATATTTATTTCTTTTCTTTTTAATATTATTGTCTGCATTATATGAATTTTTTTGAGATTTTTCTTTGTAAGCAACTATATGCTTTCTTAAGATAACTGTTGCACTGCATTTATAAAGATGTGTAGCCCCTAAATGTTCAGGGAACTGGATTCTGTATTTGTTCACTAGCTCAATCTTGTTAAGTAGTATTGATTAAAATCCACACCTTCCCCTTAATTTTTAGTCTGTCCAATGTCTCTAAAGATTTGGTCAATTTGTCTGTTTCTCCTTGTAGTTCTGTCATGTTTAGTTTCAAGTACATTTCAATTATGGTCATAGAATGAGCAAAAGGTTGCAAGTTTTCTTTCTTTCTGGGAAATAGTTTCTTTAGTGTCATTCAGGGGCACTCAAAATAATGCTTTCATTTAAAATTAATCTACTAGTAAGTAAGTCAGCTTTATTAGTTGGACTTTTTAAAGAATAACTTTTTCATACAGTTACACTTCTGACTTTCTTGATTTCAGGCTAACTTATAATTGAAATAGACCCAGGCTCTTTATCTTTCGGGTGGGTGACGTACCCTGATATTTTTAATGTGCAAAAATTACCTCTGTTCTTACTCTTTATTATATTATTCCCCTTTCCCCCCACAATCACTTCTTCTACCATTACTGTTTGTCCTCTTAGTCCTGTTTTTTCTTTTTTTCCAGAGAATTAGCACTCTCACTGTAATTCCATCCCCATGAGTCCATCAAACACGCTCTTCTAGTTCTGTCTCTGTCTCTCTCATGGATTCCTTTAAACAGGGAATGCATGTGGTTGACATCGAGTCCAAAGAAGTCAACATGCCTATCCTTCTCACAAGTGACACAGGTTTCAAATATTTAAAGCCAGTTGCATTACTGTTCCCAGCATTAATTGTCATCATTATTATTTTATGGAATCAGGTTATTTAGATTTACCAAGATGTTTACCAGGAATCTCCAATTCCCTCCTTTTGGATTCATGTTTTTCTTTGTGAGAAATGCCCTTGCATAGTTCCTTCAGTGATCAGTGTTGGTGGCTGACATTCTCCTTTACTTCTCTGAAGGTGTTTTTATTTTGGCCTGACATATAAGTCATCAGCTGGGAACCCTAGTTCCTATCTCCACTGTGAAGGCATTGGTCCTTAGGTTCCACCTTCTAGAGATGCTCTTGAGGAGTCTGCTGTAACCTCTCTTGTTGCTTCTCATTGGGTAGCCTGCCTTTTCTTCCCTTGCTCAGTGTTCTCTTTGCCTTTGGTATTTTAGAGTCTGAGCCCAATATATTTTGATTTGACTTTAGTTTTACTTGGTGTGCTCAGAACTCACTTGATTTCCCAGACTCCAGGGCATTCTTACTCATTCTTGTGGCCCTCCCAGAGACCTGCTTCAGAGCTTTGTCCCCTCCTCTTCCCTTTCCTCCCCTCTCCTCTTTCTCTTCCCCATCCTTCCTCTTCTGTAGCACTGGGGATCGAAACTAGGGCCTTCAAACTGAACCCTGGCACTTTTTAAAATTTTGTCTTGAGAGAAGGCCTATTAAGTTGCTATATTGCTGTTGGTAGTTTGATTAGGAATGTGTGAAATCTGTCCATCAGATTTTGGAAGTGTGGCCATTTTGACTACATTGATCCTACCTATCCAGGAGCAGGATAGTTTGCCCTTTTCTGGGGTCCTCTTGGGTTAATTTTTCAAAGTTCTTTCACAGGTTCTGCAGTTTTTATTATAGATGTCTTTCACAGCCTTTGTTAGGTTAACTCCTAACAATAACTTAATTTTTCTTGGTGCTACTGTGAATGGCATCTTTTCTCTAATTTCTTTCTCTGTAGGCTCATTATTAGTGACCAGAAATGCTATGGATTTCTTGTGTGCTGATTTTATATCCTGCTACATTACTGAATGTGGTTATTAATTCTAAGAGTGTTCTGCTGGATTTTTATTTAGAGGTCCTATCATCTATGAATAATAATTTCCTTCCTTCCTTCCTTCCTTCCTTCCTTCCTTCCTTCCTTCCTTCCTTCCTTCCTTCCTTCCTTCCTTCCTCCCTCCCTCCCTCCCTCCCTCCCTCCCTCCCTCTCTTCCTTCCTTCCTTCCTTTCTATTCTCTCTTCCTATGCATTTGGTACAGGGTCTTACTATGTAGCTCAGACTTATAGTGATCCTCCTGTTTCATCTTCCCTAGTGTTGGGATTGCAGGTGTGCGCCATCATGCTAGGTCTCCATGGCTGGCTTAATGCACTTGGGGGTGGGGCCAGTGTGGCATGTGGTGCCAGGGATTGAACCCCAGTCCCTGTGCCTCTGCTGAGCTGTCTCACTGGCCATTCCTTCTTGTCTATATCCCTTTTCTTTAGTTTGTCTACTTTGTTTAATCTCTTGAAAAACCAACTCATTGATTTGTTTCTTTGGACCCTCATTAATTTCTCTTCTGAGTTTTATAATTTCCTCCCTTGTACAAGCTTTGCCTTTGAATTGTTCTTGTTTTTCTAGAGCCTTGAGGTGGGTTGTTTTATTTGAGCTTGCTTTATCTTTGTGATGTGGACATTTATAACCACAAGATTCCCTGTTAGGGCTGCTTCCAGGATGTCCCAGGGTTTTGGCATATTTTAGTGGCCTCATCATTTACTTCTGTAAAGTGTCCTATTTCTTCTCTAACCTATTATTCATTTAAAAGTGTACTGTTTGTTTTTCACGTATTTGTATAATTTCTGTGTTTTTTTTGTTGTCAGTTTCTGATTTCATTGTGCTAAGATCTGCTAACATGGATGGTAGAATTTCAATTCTTTTAGATTTAGTTACACTTGCTTGTCAGCAGAATATATCTTTTCACTGGGGTTTACTTGGGGGGAAATTCTTGGAGTTCTTAGAATAATTTTGTGTTTTGTTGTTATTGGGCAGAACACTGTAATATCAATTAAGTCCATTTGTTCAAAGGTTTTTGATTCTGATATTTCTTGTTGATTTTTGGTCTAGGCAACCCTCTACTTGTGATAATGGGCTACTGAGGTCCCTCAGTATAGCTTTTTAACCTTTATCTGTGAGTTTTATCAGTTGGTGTGCATTATGGTTTGGTGGATTAATGTCAATAATTATTACTGTTTCCTGTAGGATTGTCTCCTGGCTGGTGTGTGGTGACCTTCTTTGCCTCTTTGGATCACTTGGGTTTAAAATCCATTTGTCTGAACACAGGGTAAGGTCCCCTGCTTTTTCTCCACGTTCAATTTACTTGGAATATTGTTTTCTATCTTTCTAAAATCTGTGTGTTTCTTTTGGGGAGTTTCTTGTATGTAGTGCCTTGTTGGATTTTGTTTGTTGGTCCACTATGCCAGTGTGTCTCTTTTCACTGGGGTTTGAGACAGCTCACATGAGATTCTTACAGAGTCGTATGGACTTATTCCTGCCATTGCCTTAGCTTCCTGCTAATAACTCTGTTTTTCTCCTACTTAACTGCTCAGTCTGTCTGGTGCATGCATCCTACAGGACTTTTCATCATTGATGATTTTATTGTCTCTATTATTGCTAAGGATATCCTTCAGAATTTTTTGGAGTGCTGGTTAGTTTCTTAAGAATTTCTTTAGGTACTATTTATTGTGAAAATATCTTATTTCTCCATCAATTTTGAAAGAGTTTATCAGGGCACATCAGCCTGCTTTGAAAATTATTTTCTTTTAGTGCTTGAAATCCTTCACTCTAATATCTCCTGGCCTGTAAGATTAGTGTTACAAAATCTGCTGCAATAGTACTGGGTTTATCTTTATAAGAAATTTATTGTTTTTTTTCTAACCCACTTTTAAGAGTCTATTCTTATGTCAGATACCTGGGATTTTCAGAATTACATTTTGTAGAGATGTCCTTTTCTGACTGTGGTTATTCAGAGTTCTATATTCCTCACTTGTCTGTATGTTAAATTCTTTTCCTTTCTATGGATAGTTTTCTGCTATTTCTTCAGTAACCAGGTTTTTATAATGTCTTTTGTGCTGTCTTCTTATTTTTTGTTCATTGCAATTCATCTTAGACTATCTCCTTTGTTCCAGCTAAGATCTGTTGGATCCATTTCTTGTGTTCTGTTGTTTTCAAGGTATTTATTACCTAGCCACTGATAACAGCACTGTCTTGTAAATCTGACACCCTGTCCTTATATTGGCCACTTCTGTTGTTCATACTTTTGATAGAGGTTTTAATCCCCTGGATTTCTATTTAGAACATTTTTATGGACCCTCAGTTCTTTTCTATGCCGGTCAATCATATTTTGCATCTTTTATTTACCTCTGACAGGTTTCTGTCATTGTCTTCTATAGAATCTGTGATCAATTTGTTTGTTTGACCCAGAATCTGTTTATATCTTCTGTGAAATTTTCACATGCCTTATGGATCTGTTTTGTTATCTCACATGATATCATGTATCTTTTTTTTCTGGTGGAACTGGGGATTGAACTCAGGCCCTTGCGTTTGCCAGGGAAGTGCTTATTCCACTGAGCCATCTCCCCAACTTCCCATGATATCATTTAGAATGATTCCATGTCTGGCTTTTGGTTTCCTCTACTTTAGTGTTCTGGGGATCAATTCTGGGGAGTTGGGAAGTGTGGGAGGCATTTTGTTGGCCTATCTTCTCTGTCTGTCTTTCTCTGCTCTCTTTGCGTGTGTGTCTCTATCTCTCTGTCTCTGTCTCTCAGCTTGTTTTTGTATGGAAGGTTTGGTCCTAATTGTAGTGGGAAGTTTTTTTTCTAGTATGGAGACTCTTTAGCTAACATCTATTCTTCAGTGGTTCCTGTGGCTATGCTTACCTGTTGACCTTTGCCTCTTTCCCAGGACCCAGTTATGCTGCTTAATGGGGTGGGAGGTGGCAGCTTGTTTGGCTGGCTCTCCAGGCATGTACCACAGATCATCCAGATTCAGTGGCACTTCAGCTTATGGGCTTATTTTTGATGATCTGGGGGAAGATGACACGTTTGTGCTTGTGCTTGTATGGGGAAGATGGCTGTTCTCATATTTGTCATTGCGGAGTTTGTGAATGGAAGAACAATTTTGCCAAACCCTTTTGTTGACCCCCAAATTGCTCTGCATCAGAAATCCCTCTGTCCATTCACCCCAGACTGATTACAATGTGAGTGCTGGGCACCTTCGTCCATTGGTAGATGAGAATGTGGTTAATCTTCTAGGCTTTGGGTACAGGCAACAGGCAGGAATTCGAGTGGACTGTTAGACTTGATGTTAGATTGAATGTTGATAGCTGTGGGGTCAGGTAGTTCCTTCGCTCCCTGGGTGCTGTCCTCATACAGGATTGGGTCAGTGGGTCAGTCCTCACCTCTGCTGCCCTGTGCCAAAGGGTAGCAAATCTTAGGGCTAGCTTGGGCTCGGTGCATGGTCTTGCCTCGGTGCGTGTGTCCCTGGCTGGCATGCTTCTGCTTGCTTGCACCACTGGGACACTGTCCTATGTGGGCCTACTTGTTCTGTGAGGGGTATTGTGTGCCTACTGTGGGCTTGCTTTCTCCCATCAGAAGGCCCCTAACTGCTGGTTAGAGTGTGCTTGCTTGTGGAAGGAGGTGCTGCACATCTAGTGTGTGCTGGCCTACTTATATTGGGCTAAGTTTCAGGTTGTTTAGTCTGCAGGAGAGCCATGAACAGAAATGTCTTATTATGAACCCTGAGAAATGGGGATGAGGATGGTGCCTCCTCAGAGTTTTTGTTCTGAGGCAGGCAAGGTCTTGCTCTCTCGCCCAGTGTGCCCGCCTGTCTGGATGCTCAAGTTGGCTGATTATGAGACTCCTGGAGAGGTGCGTGGGTTGGGAGGGCGCTCACTCCAGTGATGAGTTCCTGAGTGAATGGGCCACCAGGTGAGGGCTAGTGGGAGGACATGGATCGTAGTGCGTGAGGTCCAGGGCCCTATAGATGGCCGGGTGCCCTCCTGTCTGGCTCCTCCCAACCTGCGCTGCTTCCCAGCTGCCTTGAGCTACCAGCTCTCATTTGCTATGCTCTTCTGCCACAGTGTTGGTGCCCTGGGCCCTGCCAAGCATGATGGAAACGTCTGAACCCATGAGCCTTTAAGTTGTCGATGTCAAGCATTTGTCCGATCTGTAAGAAAGCTTTCCAGTATATTTCGGCTGGCCTTAGACTCAAGATCCTCCTGTCTCGGCCTCCTGAGTGCTGTTGGGAGTACAGGCAAACTCTACCATGCTTCGCTGGAGAGTCATGTGTGTTAATATGTGAAGGTTAGAAGCATGCTTTGCTGGCAGTGGCATGTAATTAGTACTGTTAGTCTCCAAGCATTTTGGGGGCCTTCAAAGCTTATTATCCTGTTTCACTCCTCTCTGATTATCTTCATTAATTTCTAGTTACTGGAACAAAAATCCCAATACCTAAAAACTTAAAGGGAGAGGAGGTTTATTTTGGTTCTCAGTCTACAGAAGTTTCAACGCAAGACAGCATGACGGAGGTGCATGGCAGAGCTACAGCCGGGGAAGCAGAGTCGAGAGACCAGCCGGAAGGGAGACAGATACCTCCGGGCCACCCCTACAGCGGCCCCTCTCCCACCCCCCACCAACAAGCCTGATTATTTTGGCAAGGCCTTAAGGGCTCCAGAAGATTGGACAGTTTTTCAACTACTTATGTTTTGTTGAATTACCAGAGACATTCTTGACAGCCACCCACAGCGGAACAAAGCTCAGCTAGTAAGAGTTCAGTTGAATTTTTTATTAGTACACCTCTGCAGTCTGTAACGGTTGCAGCTACCATGGGAAGTGGGCAGGTGTAGGTAAGGCACCCTACTTCTCCCTCTCTTCATCCCTTCCCCTTCCTACCCTGCTGGCTCCTTCCAGCCATGGTCCCCTCCCCTTTTGCTCTGCTTTTGCCATTTTTCCCCTTCGGTACTTTTGGGTATTAGAATAACTGAAATGGCATCTGTGTCCCCATGATGAAGAGACGTGGTCTTCTACAAGCAGCAGCTAAGACGAGAGCTCAGCTTGCACTTGCTGGACTGGGCTCTCTGAGCAAAGGCATGCCTCCTCTGCCTCTTGCCCGGTGCTGGAGCAGCCCATAGGAGAGGCACACATTGCGCTGGGTGATTGGGAAAGTGCGCCTGGCCTGGGAAGCTCCTTATCCCTGAGGCCGTGTGCCGGTTCTTATGCTTTGACTCCTCTGTATCACAGATCACACCTGGAATTATTGCAGTCAGTGCCCTTGTGCGCTCATGACACCTCCCGGTGGACTGAAAGCATCCAAGGGTGGTTCCTGCACCTGCCGTGTGACACGCCACACCCCTAGCACCTTGCCTGCCAGGGCCTGTCCAGTGGCTGGATTTGGGGATTGGTGGTGTCCTTCAGCGAGGAATACATCTCACAAACATTAAGTTCTATCATTGTGCTGACAGGCTGGGGTTCAACAGAATGGGTTTGCATTCTTGGTATTAATTCTAACTTTGCAGGAGTTTGGAGTTTACCATGGCTTTAGCATCTATAAACTTGATGCAAAATGTCAGTGGTCTTTGTGTGCCAGGCAAGTTGCTTCATGGGGCTGCGTGCAGAATTCTTGCTTTCACGCAATGTGGAAATGGTCCTGAGCACCTCTGTGCAGCTCTGGTGGTGGAAAAGATGTCCTGTCTTCTGCACTGAGCTATGGCTCCCTTCCAGCCAGCAAGGGCCATTGAAGCAAGGCCAGCTGCACCCCCTGGGGCTCCTTCTCTCATCCATTCCTCACTTCTGGGACCTCAGGATCAATGGCTTCTTCTTTTTTTTTTGGGCATCTGCAGGGTTGGATGGGCATATGGGCCCTGATAGCTGCAATTACGTGGGCACCATTATGCCACTTTCAAGATGGCACTCCACATAGCAGGCATAAGGGTCGATGGCTTACGAGTTGGGAGCGCTGCCCTGGCCTCTTGCTGGAGGCACTAAACACCACGAGAGATGCCTAGGCAGCTGGATTCTGTCTTTCCCAAGTGGTTCGATATGGGTTGGAGAGCTCAGATATGCATAGCCAGGGCCAGCTGAGGAGCCAGAAATAGCGGAGTGAGCTGTGCCTGTCGGCATCAGAGGTGGCCCTGGTGAGGGGCCTCAGACTGTCAGGCATGAGGAACGCGTGGGCTTTGCAGTCCTGGGCCCGGGGCCCATCTCAGGGAGGTGGTCAGCACACCCTGGTCCAGTGCATGCAGGCTCATGTCGTCAAATGCTGAACTTCTCAAGAATAGCTGGGCCCGTGGACTTTTACATTCCATATATTAAATTTTACCTATGGGCAACCTTAAGAACACTGCTTTCAGAGGCAAGTGCACCAGTTATCCTCGGTCCAAGGTGGACAGTTTGTAGTCTCTAGCTTCAAGGCCTGGGAAGAAGGTGAGGTAAAAGGAACAGTCTCTCCTAGGGTTCTTGGGGAGCATAAATTGGTAACGTAAGTTGTCAGGACTAGTCCCTGGCACATAGAAAACACTGCCACTGACAGCATCCATCACTCTTTCCTTTTCTTTTTCATCTTAAAACTTGGCAAAAACAGTTGGCAGGCTGTGGTGCCTCCGGGGCTTGAGGAGAGTTTCTCCGTCCCAATGCAGCTCGTCGCGGAGCTGTACCAAGGTCGTTATGGGTCTCAGCAAGTGTTATTGCCACTGGAGTCCTAAGAAAAGGGGCCATGTGTGGTTGTGCAGGAGCCTCAGTCCTCTGGAAGGGAGTGAGCTTTTAATGCACAGATGCCTGGGGCTCTGCTGCGAATGACGTTCAGGTTCATTTAAGGTGTGTGGCCCTCTCAGTCGGTGTCCCATTGTACTCGCCCAGGTACACTTAATATGATCAATTGCCAAGCACCTTCTCATACTCCCTGTAGCTTGCTACAGATGTGCCAGGAACAGCTCCACAAGTGTTAAGAGTCTCAGAACCATTCGGGGTTTCTTGAGAGGGGACTTGCTCCACCAGGCTCATTGGGCAGATGGAGGCTGCGAGCCAGCACCTGCCTCGCGCTAAGTGCCTTGCATGCCTGTCATTTCCGACATCTGGGGCACAGACAGCGGCGACGGACATCCCTGTCTCTGATCTGGGTAGACACAAATACTTCCAAAGGGGTTTTCTTGGTTCAACTCCTTCTCACCCCCCTTCTCATCTCAATTTTAAGAGTTGAGACGGTGACCTTGTAAACTGGAAAGTGAAGAAGTCCAGAAATAATGTGACCAAGGTTTAATTAATTTAATGAATCAACGCACGTATTGAGTGAGCAGTGGGCAGGGACTGTCTGCCCTCCTGCGGCAGTATCTGTACCAATGCAGAGAAGGAAGGAATTTCTGTCCAACTTCTGAGTCATTTTCTCAGGCCCTTCTGAGGCTCCTCCCTCTCCTCCCTCCCCTCATTCCCATGAGTGGGAAAGGAGGGCTGGGAGCCTGGGCAGCCACTCCCTGCTGCTGGGTCTGCCCCTGTGTGTCATGCAGCCCGCCCAGGGGCTGTTGATGCCTCACTTCCCAGTGTCTGGGCAGTCAGCAGGCTGGGGAAGACCCAGTACGTCCACCACCCATCACAACTTCTGTGTCTCCAGCCGGGAGAGACTCACAGGGCCTGCTCTTTCTGATCATTTGAGAATGGAATAAGAGCGAACAGGTCTGCATAGCCAGCCAATTGCCTAGCCCAAAGGACAGGTGAAGCCTTGTATGGGTGGCATCCAGTTCACCAGAAAAGCATAGTGATAAAGAGAGCTTTGTTTTTGGCGGGGAGATGGGTACCAGGGGTTGAATGCTACGTGCATTCATTTTTAGCCCTTTTTCATTTTCAGATAAGGTCTTGCTTAGTTGCCCAGGCTGGGCTGCAGCTTATGATGTTGCTGCCCCAGCCTCTACCAGTGTGGGGAATGCAGGCGTGTGTGACATGTACAAAGCACGCCAGCTGCTGGGCACACTGTACTGGCGAGTCCTGGCTCAGTCAGAGTGCTCTACGGTCCCTCGCAGCTCGACTGCGCTAAGCCTAGTTCTTGGTTTGGAACAAGATCGTCTCTCACACACATAGCACGACGTTTGCCCTAAGTAAGCCTTCGCTGCTATGGCCATGGCATTGTAGTTTAGATTTGGAGCCAGGCAGGACCTCCAGACCAGTGAGGAACAAGGGCTTACTACAGCTCAGCATCTCACATGTGCTCTCATTTCTGGGAGGGCAGCCTGGCTTTATTCCCTTCTACGGTGGTCAGGCCATTCATTGCTGCGCTCATGAACTAGGGCTCTGTGATGCCCTCTGTATCAGTTAGCGTTTGCTGTGCAGCAGATCACCGTACAACTTCACAGCACCCGGTAATCATGTGTGAGGCTGTGAGCCTGCCAGTTGGCAGCTCGGGCTGGGTGCGGCTGGCCTGTTCTTCTGTGGGGCCTGCCTGGGCTCACTGTGTCCTTGCGTCTGGCTGGTCAGTGGCCAGGAGCTGGCTGATGTAGGTGCGTTACTCGCGTATGTGGTGGTATCTGGGAGTGGGCAGGTTCAGGAGAGACTGAACCTGCTGTCTCCATTAGGCTGTCCTAGGCTGATTTTCAGGTGACTGCTGCAGTCTTTCCAAGAACAACAAGAAAGCGCAAGCCTCAGGGTGCAACACTTTTTAAGCCCATCTGCGTCATGTTTGCTAGTGTCCCATTGGCCACGCCCCGAGTATCTGTGGTGGAGAGTGCAGCAAGATAGGAGATACAGGTGGCCAGGACTCCAACGGCACACTGCCTCCCTCTCCTTAGCGACTTTGGGTAGAAACACTTTGTGTTTGGGCATCCAAGTGGCTCATGGTATTTTTTTTTTAAATCAGGATGGTATTTTTTTTTTTTTTTTCCAGGACGGTATGTTAACATGCCTGGCATCTGGCTGCGATCCTTGGATTCTATTGCTGGCATGGCTTTCTTCCATTTAGTTTTTTTTCATATCCTTTATTTGGGAAATTGCAGTTTGCTGCAGAATGTGGTTCTTTTTATAGGAGAAGAAGCTGTGATGTCATCACTGGGAGCTTTTCCTTAGGGACACGCTGTTCCCCACACACACTTGGAAACACGATCCAGAATCCATTTGTTCATTTCTGTTTTGGTCTCTGACCTCATGACAAATGTGGGAACTGAAAATGTGTTAGTTGATAAGTTAATCTTTTGAAAATGTTACCGATTACATTGTCCTTTGATTTCTAGTTGTTGAACCACAACAGGTGAGAGAATGTTCAGAAATAATTTTTTTTTTCTTCTTGAAGTGTCTTTCTGAGTTAAGTTGCATAAAACCAAGTGAGAAGGAGAATAATGCGTTTCTAATCTTGGACACTATTCAGGATTTTCCTAACAGTGTTTAAGCAGGATTCTTTTTTTAGTAGAAACAAATAGCAATAATATGACTAGTAACTGAAAAGGGAAATAAACAGATTACTTACAGTCCAAACAATTTCAGTAAGGAATTTCTCAGCGGAACATTTAGGCTCTTACTGAATCTGTACACAATTATATCTTACTCCCCAAATGAAACAGGTTTTCAGTGATGAATGTTTTTGGACGGCAGAAAGATTCCATTTGGTTCATTTTAAGGTACAGATTTATTTGTGAAATTAGGAGAAAATAGTTGCCAGAAGGACCTGGGGAGTCTTAACTAACTTTAGCTCCTACATTGGTGTTTCATGCAGAGAGATCTCAGGAATGGAGGTGCTTCTTACAAGGATAAGAAAAATTGCAGCTGGAGCAGAAATTAATTTGTATTTATAGTGCAAACACCTACATGAATCCTTAATCTGCTTTTTTATGATTTTAGGGGAATTTATAGAATCGTTTAGATTGGAGGAAATCTCCAGTGGGTCATCAAGTTCCCTCTCCTAATAATGGCAGCACTGATTTTATTATCCTTAAAGCAGCTCTGATAGATGGGTGTCAAGTCTGCCTCATGTTTCATGCATTTAAAAATGTATATTCCCTACCCTGAGTGTATTTAATGGAGGAGACAGACTGGGAGCTGCGTCTATGCCCAGGAGACCTTTCTGAGCTCCTGACATGTCTCTTCTGGAACAGATGCCAACTATGTAGCATATTAAACACTATAGTGAGGCCATCAAACCAATTTCCTTTTGACTTCTGACAATTGGGAGCATTCGGCCCCAGTGTGTGCAGGAGCTCAGCACGCTGTGCACTGGGAGGCAATGGCAGGCCATTGTCCCCTCATCTCTGTTGGTCCTTGGTTCTTGCAGGGACCTGCCCTTCTCTGAACTCTGAGCCCAAGGCATTTGGGGGTATCTGTAATCTTCCAGAAGCTTGTGGGATGCAGAGAAATGTAAGCCGTGGTCCTCACCTGTGAGAAACTGATAGTCTATCAGGAGGATTCCTGAGGTGTGTTTTTTTCTTTTTTTCTTTTTTTTTGTCTTTGTGAGACAGGGTCTCACTATGCAGTTCAGGCTGGCCTTAAGCTCACTTTGTAGCTCAGGCTGGTCTTGAACTCACAGCAATCCTCCTGCTTCAGCCTCTTGAGTGCTAGGATTACAGGCATGCGCCACCACACCCGGCTCCTGAGGTGTGTTTGGGAGGAAGGGAGATGGGTCTGTCTGAGCTCACCTAGGCCATTACTCTGTGACTCTGTTTAGTGAACCATGCACCAGTACAGGCAGTCACATTTACTGGATGCTGCCAGCAGAAAGTGCCTGAGTGTGGGGCAGAGCCACCACTTGGGACAACGAACAGGAGATGTTTGTCATGTCACAGGAAATGGCTGCCAGGACCAAGGGGATGGGGTGGGGAGGTGAAGATGAACTGGGCCCTGTGGGGTGAGGCACACAGGTGTGGGCTGGGCCTGGAGGTGCTGCGGTGCCTGGGCATGTGCCTTGGGGCAGGACAGCATGGCGATTTTGGGGCCTACTTTCACCAGTGCCAAGCCAGAGACCTCCAGCAGGTCACTCACCCCTTGCATGTCTCTACCTGTGCAGTGTCGAGAGTACCAGGCCCTGACGTGCAGGGCTGCAGCGGGCATCAGATGGGGTAACTGGGCTCAGCTGCCTGGACACAGCTTGAGGTCCCTGACTTGGTTGGTGGTGAAAGTAGGACACAGAGCTCACCTCACATGATGGGTTGGAAACGGTGCTGTGGAAGCACATGGGCAGGCCATGAACACATCTAGAGTCTCTAGGTAGAGTATCCCCTCCCTCCCTCCCTCCTTTCTACTTTCCCGTTTTCCCTCCCTCCCTCCCTGTGCTTCCCCCTCCCTGCCCCTCCTTCCCTCCCTCCTTTCCTTCCTCCCTCCCTCTTTCCCTCCTTCCCTCCCTCCCTCTCTCCCTCTCTCCCTTCTTTCCTATTTGAAAACAAAATCTTGAACTTGTGTCTCAGGATTCTTTAAACCTGGATGAACAGAAGCTGAAAGCACAGAGACACAAAACAGGAAAAGAAAACATATGGCCATAAAGGCTCAAAAAAGAAAAATCACACAGAAGCCAGGGGCCCTAAGCATCCTTATTCATCCCAGTTCCTTCTCTATGCTTCTAAGAGGGGTCGGCAGATACAAGAGAAGAATTTGCTTTTCCCTCATGTGTCCACACACTGACATGGTCACTGCTGATTCTTGCATGCCTGTTTGCTTCCGCCCAGTACACCTCCTGGCCCCCGAGCTGCTTTTCTTTGGCTTTGGGGATCAGAACCATCCCCCTTCAAGGAGCAATGATTTTCCTTCTGTTTTGCGATGATTGTTTAACCTGCCTATTTCTTGACTTGTGGCTTTGTTGTGTCAGCTATTTCAAAGATTTAGTTGGAACAGTGAAGATGAAATTGAAGTTTGAGCTCTGGTAGTAAGGGCATCATTACGCTTCTCCTGAGCCAGTGCCCATGGAGGCCAGGGAGAAGGAAACTGAGTCACAGGAGAGCATAGACCAGCCCTGCTATTACAGACAAGGCACCAGAAGCGGCTTTCAGATCTCACATCCGAGTCTGGCTGCGTAATTGACAATCACCAGGATTTGGCCATGTTGTTAATAGAGTTTGAACTCTATTGCATTCTATTCATCTGCAAAGAGGTGAGAGGATGGAAATTAATTAGAATTCTCAGTTTATAAACAGTTCCAGGAATGTGGGTTCAAAAGAAATTAGCGCATAGTTTAATTTTCTTCAATGGAGCCATGTCCTGACTTGTAATCTAGTGAGAAGCAAAATAGCACAGAATAATTACAAGCTTTCCAGTTGATGAGGCGGTCTTACATGCATTGTCTCATTGGTCCTCAGCTTCTCTGGGAGATGGATGACGACAGAAGCATCTCTCGTCCCCCAGGTGATACGTGGCAAAGCATGGTCCCCCATGGTGCATCCTCACTTGATGTCCACGCTGCTTTCTAGTACCTGAAACTCTGAGCTACTTTGCTTCCTCTAAACATAGTCTTTCTTGTCTTTGAAAATGACATTCTCTGAAGGGAATGGCCATTGTCCCCTTATCTGCAGACTGATTCCCTCTTCAGTGAGGAGCAGGGTGTTATAGGCCTGTATACTAGCACCTCATGATGAATTGCAAAGGCTTATTAATAAAATTTTTTAAATCTTGTTTAGGTGGAGCCTTTTTTTGCCCCTTCTTCACAAGCAGATGTAATGGAGGCAGAGTAGAAGGGGCTGGAGCAGAAGGTAGCTCATGCAACTCTTAGGTATACGCAGAAGGTGGGTGGCAAACAGAGCCCTGGACACATGGATGGCTATGGGGACTTGGGCACAGTCCTTGCATCTCTGGCTTTTCTCAATATGGTGACCAAGGGGAAAAGGCTGGTCATGGCCGTGTGAGTGTGTGATGGGCTGCCTACAGGGGACAGCTGATGCACAAGCACACATAGACGTGCACAGAGCTTCCCCTTCCATGGCTCCTCTCTACAAAGGTATTCTCTGCTCAGAAGAACTGCGCACCCTTCTTTTAGGAGAGGGAAGGGGCAGTGCACTTGGGTACCTGTGCAATCTTTCATGCAATGCATCTGATTTTCCTGCATAGTTTTAAGGGCAAATCCCTGGGAACAGGAGGAGGAGACTTCAAGAAGGGAGCAGTGGTCTCTGTTACAGAAGCAGATGGAGGGTTGTGTGTGTGGCACAGGAAGCCACCTCTAAGGCCTTGCAGAGCAGGGTGGGAGACAGTGGAGGTGTCAGACATTTGGCTACAAAAGATCCCTGGACAAGGGTTTGGAAACCCATCTAAAACACAAATGTGTTGTTGTAAAAGATTCAGACAATTTAGGAGCACATAGAGCAGTGTGCACAAGATCTCTGTCCCTTTTTGACTCAGCTCTTTTCCCCAAGTGCCACAGAGTGGCATGTGCTCTGTACACACTTCATGAGCATTGAGAAGGGGCAGGGCTCACAATGCTGTGGGACATGGATGCCAGGAGAGTGTCCCGTGGAAGTGGAGGTTCAGGCAGGCGTGTGTGTCTGTGGGAGCATGGGTATGGTACATGTGGCTTCATGCCCACATGCTTATTACCACGCAACATGCACCCGGAGAGAGGGCAGGGCTGCCATAGTTCTGCATCCTACAGAACGATGTGTCTTGCCACCTTCTGTCTCCTGGGATCTGGTTGTCTGCTAAGCGAGTGTGCCCAGGTAACCCTGAGGTCCTGAAGGGAGAGCCCTGAAGGGCTGCGGAGGACACGCTCATCTGGGTGATCAGAAGTGGCAGGAGCATGCCACACAGGGTCAGGGAGCTCGGCGTCACGGTGTCCACTGCGCACCATGCCACATTACCCGGCTGCAGCAGGGTGGGAGAGGCAGCACTGTGCGTGCGTGCGTGCATGTGTGTGTGTGTGTGAAGGGGGGGTAGGGAGCTGGGTGCTGTCCAAGGCTCCAGGAAGGATTTGGCAGCAGGGCTGAGGTGGGGAGGCTGCTGGCCTCAGCTCTTCTTTGCTATGGAATATTGCTTCTCTCTGACTTGTGAAGCCCTTTCTTTCTGCCCAATCAGATGCGACTTGGATTTCCCCCAGGTCAGAAATAATGAAGCACGTCTAGATACTTCACGCTTTTCATTTATAAAAACGGACTCTTCTGCCCCTGGCTTGATCTCCACATAGTAGCCCCTGGGTTATATGCAAAGTCACTGCGTCTTCTCCTTCTAAGCTCCTGGTTTAGCCACTCTGGACAGCACATAAACTATGAAGTGCTTCTCTGTCAGAGCCATCTGTCTCCCGCCTGCTGCAGAGGTGGCCCAAGTGGTTCTCTGGCCTTCGAGATGCCGCATCATGGATGTGGTGAGGGGTGGCACAGTGGACTTCCCCAGACTTCAGAGGCCAAAGGCCTGAGAGTTGCTGCATGTTACAAGGCAAAGGCTGAACACCAGTGTGTCTGATATTTGTCCTTCACAAGCATTGCGAGATGCACGTTGGCTGTTTTCTTGACCACGATGCCTGTGTAACTAGATTGCCTGAGCGTCGGTGCTAACAGGGATGCCCTATATCTGTCAGTCAAGAGGAGACAGCAGTAGAGAGCATGGAACCCCAGGAGAGCGAGTGGCATAGGACGTGCAGGGCCCACATGTGGCAGTAGCCACACACAGAGCCAGGGGAGCCCCCTTGCCGCTGTGCACTCGCCTTAGCTGGGAAACAAATCCGCTCTGTGTTACCAAACTTAAGGTGCAATTTTCCACTTCCCTAAAATTTTACTAAGTGCATTCTGGAACGATTTGTGCAAGGTCTCATTTTCCAAGTTGTTGCCCGTGCTGCATAAGGACCTAGTGCTTTCCCCATCTAGCTTCCTGCTGTTATTTCTGCAAAGAGAAGATTGGTTTGAATTCAAACCACTTGTAGAAACTAGCCGTGTGCTTGTCTGGTAATTTAGTCACAGGGCAACAGTGTCACTCGGTTGGGTGCTGTCCAAAGTAGGGAATGGGAGCTATACCTGTTACTGAATTTCCTGGGAGCCACAATAAGAAGAAGTAAAAAGAATGAGGTGAAATTCATTTTAATGTCAATTTAGTCAGAACAATACCACTGCAACATGAAGGGGAGGAACCACTGAGGTGAGGGAAAAGAGAAGAGACGGAAGGGCAAAAACGTGTATGTGCACACCCAAGAGGGCTTGTGTAATCGTTCTGCTCTCTTCTGCTGGCCTACTGGAAGGAAGAGTTAATGCTTAAGCGTTTTCTTTTTTGACCAATGCTTATAGCTGGTAATCTGAACAACTAATTTGAATGCAATAATATGCAGTGCAGCAACCATTGTTGAATTCCTATCATTCTGTTTAGTGGAATTCTGTATTGTTTCTATTTTTTTAAATTAATTTTATTGAGAAACAAATAGCAATGAGACAGTTTCAAAACTGATTAATAGGACAGTTTCAATAAGTAATACATTGCATATTGTTGTCTTCATAGTGGTTATTCATAGTACAAAGTGCAGACATGATATCCTGTCTAAACACTATTAGTACAAATCTTCCTCCTCATTGAATTAAGAGAAAATAGCTGTATATCTATCCTGTTTTGTGTATACAGATACAAAATGGTCCTTCATTTGTATCCTCTCTTTTTGTTTAGTTTTGCCAGAGATTGCCATTCTATTGCCATTTAAATATTGTAGGTGCATGAATTCAGCAAAATGATCCAGTATAGTCCAGTAGTCCACAATAGTAGTGGGTTACCCATAGGACTGGCAATGTCAGAAGTTGTTTGCTTGAGCCCTTTATAGCTCAGCATATTAATATAGCTTTAATTTTCATATCTCATTATTATACTTTTCTGCTGGATGGTTAAGACCAAGATAAAGCAAGACCTGTATGATAAGAAATGTAACTTTTGTACCTGACAAGGTCAGTTAAATTCCCTCAAGATTTACCTTGAAACCCTGGACTGCAGTTTGCAGATCCTTTGTCAGTGTCAGCCTTGTGGATGAGTCACAGCCATTGCTTGACCAATGTGCTCTCTGTGAAAGCCTGAGAATGTTTTCTCTAGGTGACTCTCCTTAGGCACATACTACATTGTCAGTCACTTTCCTCTGTGGCCCCATAATCTCCCTGTGTTTCCATTTAAAAAAAAAGTTTTTAAAATTCTTTTTGAAAATAAAAAAATAAATGTTAAGTCATAAGGGTGATGTTTTACATTCATTCTTGACCCTGAGTCTATACTCTCTGGTGTATATTAACACTGACACACACAGCCATGGTGGCCAGCAGTAACCATAGTGACCAGTGTGGTTACATTTTTATGATCAACAGCTTGACTACCAAGTTCTTTAAAATTTGCTGAGAGTGTTCTGGGTCATATGAGTGAGAGATTCATTGGACTGGCAGAGAACTGTGTAGTCCTTTGATGAATCACCTACCTACCCATCCATCCTCCCCACCTACCCATCCATCCTCCCCACCTACCCATCCATCC
>PVKA01000621.1:150612-188698 GCA_004027165.1 Ctenomys sociabilis | reverse complement strand
AGACAGACAGACAGACAGACAGACAGACAGACAGGCAGGCAGGCAGACAGACAGACAGACAGACAGACAGACAGACAGAATGTGTGGAAGGTGATTCGACTGTGGGACACAGAACTCAGTGGGTTCATCTGTGAATGAAATCAGGGCTGCATGCATTGCAAGGAGGCAGCGCCTGCCTGGAGCTGGTCACAGAGATGGGACCTGAAGGGTGCGTTCTCATCCCTGCACCTCTTCCAGCAGTCTCTCCCACCATGGTCTTTCTGCCTTGGAGTCAGCTCAGTAGATCAAACCCACTGGAAACTGTGAGCCAGGGAACCCTCTCCTCCTCCAAATTATGCATTTTGGGCATCTTTTCCTGGGAACAGAAAGGATTAAAACACACACACACAGGCTGGGGAGATGGCTCAGTGGAATAAGCACTTCTCTGGCAAGCACAAGGTCCTGAGTTCAATCCCCAGTTCCACCAAAAAATAAATAAACAATAAAACACACACACACACACACAGAGAGAGAGAGAAAGAGAGAGACAGACAGATGGACAAAGAGATTATCAACAGAGTTGCTGTGTTGCAAAAGACCTCTAGAAGTTTCCTTAGGTGATATATACCTAGATTGTATAAGAAAGATGGTTGTTTCTGGGTATGTTATATTCTTGAAGATTCTCATATTTAGAAATTCTGTTCTCTTGTGAAAGGGGTACCCTTCATTGCTATTCATACATAAGCTATATTTAAGTTTACATTAGGTTTGGTTTATTTTAATGGCAGTAGTCAAATGTCCTTCAATATTCCTAATTTCCAAATAGATTATTTCTCACCTCTCATGCTACTATATGTTTGCATTTGCTCCAGGGTAGTGGTGTACGATTGCCGAGGGCAGGTTCTGTGTGTTTGTAGAGCAGGGTTGGAGACCCCAAATGCCATAGGTGTTACTCTGCAAGCTGCTTGCTTCAGCTGCCTCATCTGGAAAGGGACATAAAAACACTGGCTGCAGGGTTTGGGCAGACACTGATAGAGTTGAAGTGCTTAGAACACATTAGGACACTGAGTAAAGATACCTGCTGCTTGATCTTGGTCCTCTTAACTACCTTTCTCAATGCCGAGACAAAATAGCCCACACCAAGAGATAAAGGAAGAGAGGGTTATTTTGTCTCAGGCTTTTGTAGAAGTTTCAACTCATAATGGACTGGCTCCAACACAGGGTAGCGAGGCAGAGGGGCAACTGCCCATGTGGGCAGAAGGCGGAAGCAGCAGCCCTCTTTCTGTCCCTTGTATTCCATCCAGACTACCCACCGTCAGGGCAGGTGGCACTTGCCCCCAGTGTGGGGCACACTGAATCTTAGCGTTACACCATCACATCGCTGATCCCAGCATCACACGTTGTAGACCAGACACCTTGGAAAAGCCCCACCTATGAAAATATAAAGCTTTGGGTGGACATCTAATTATGACCCAAAAGCATCAATATTATAGAAAATGTGCTCAGAAGAACTCTACAGAGTTGAAAGAATTCTAAGGGTTCTTTATTTTTCATGGTTGCTATTTCAAAATCAATCCCAAGAGAGTAGATTAATGTGTATTTGCTGGTAAATTCAGGTAATGTAATCCCACCAGAATTCAAGGATAGTTTATAAATTCCATATGGGGTATTACACTGAGTTGAACTTTACTCCATTAGATTTAGCTCAAGGTGGGCTTAATCTCAGTACTCAAAAATTACCCCTTCATATTTTATTAGAGTAAATATTAAGAGCTATTTATCTCTTGGGTTCATTATTTGCTTTTTGTTGTTGTTGTTGTTGTTATATGCTTGAAAATAAGAGCCCTCTTTTCTCTTTCAGTGGCAGGCAAAACATATGATCCAATGGTATTTTTTTTGGTGGAACTGGGGATTGAAGTCAGGCCCTTACGCTTGCCAGGCAAGTGCTTATTCTACTCAGCCATGTCCCTGGCCCCATATACATTTTTTTCCCTGCCCCTTATTTATTTATTTATTTTTAATTTATTTATTTGTATCCCATATACATTTAAATATACTGCTTGTTAACTATAGGATGAATAATATTAATATTGATACATTAATATATGTTTATGTATTTGGTACAGGGTCTACAGTGTCTCACTAAGCAAATCAGACTCATAGTAAGTCTCCTGTTTTCAGCCTCCCAAGCTCTGGGATTACAGGCATGCGCCACCGCGCCCAGTCTCAATCACCCTCCAGCACACCCCAGGAGCAGACCAGCACAGCAAGCTAGGGTTAGAACCCTGGCCACTGCCCTCTGCCTAAGCAGGCACTTTAATCCGCTGAGCTATCTGGCCAGCCCATAGCATTCTGTGGAAGCTATTTTTGCTAAGTTAAGGATCATTTTAAAAGATACCATATATCTCCTCCTTCAGGTCACCTCTTATTAATTTATAACCAAGATAGAAGTCAGGAAAATGAGGATTAATATCTATTTATTGATCCCCTTCTGCATTCATTATACTAAACTTAGATCAAAGCATATAGTCTGAAGAATAAATAAGTTTTCTTGCTTATTCTTCAAGAATAAGTCACTGATAATTTGGCATATTGACAGTCTTAAAAGCTAAAATTGATCATTCAAAGGCTACAGTACTAAAGAATAGAAATATATATATCATATTCCAATACTGAAATTTGTCACAAGACACAAAGGCCCCAGTGTCCGCTGTACTTCGTAGAAAAAGTTGTGGGTTTTTCTGTCATTTTGAGTGCAGTGTTCCTCTTCGATAACTGCTGAGTATAGTAATATTGCTTTTAAAACATACTGTTAAAATAAATTAGATAGCTGAAAGAAGCTTTTCACCACATCTCCATATTTTTCCTTTTTCCCCTAGACTGAAGTAAAACTTTTTGCTATGGAGCATTCATAAATTCCCATCTTCGTGACAGTATAGAAATCACAACTATCGTTTTTTCTCATTTCCAAATCCCACAGGAGGTCTGGCTTGATAAACTAGAAAGGAGAGAACTGCCAAAGACCTTAGAAACTTAAGACACAAAGTAGATTCCCTTTTAAAGAACACAGTGGGGCCAGACAACTTGTAGAAGAAATCATCTATCAAAATGTGGTTATTCAGAGAATTCAATGGGCTTTATGTGGCTTTTTATGTTCTAAATTTTAAAATAAGAGTGATATCACCTTGCACTGCTTTAAAAAATGGTAATCAATTTATTGTAAATAGATTAGATAAACTAGAGACAGCAGAGGCTGTCATATGCTCAGTGTGCCTGTGTGCTTGCAGAATTATTTTTAGCAGTCCACCAATCAGAAATCTTTATTGTTTGAAAACCAGAAATGCCATTCTTAAAAGTGTCTACATTATTATTCTCCTAATCCTGTAGCCCAGCCAGCCTTATGCCTCATGTCATTTGTGACACACACACACACACACACACACACACACACACACACACACTAGAAAATCCCATTTAAGAAAGAAGCTGCAAATAAAAGAGGTAGCACTCGGCCAGATAGTTCATGATGACCTCACATCTATATCCACATTTGCTGATGTTGTAGACGTCTGTGCAGCAACCCCTAACCTCAGCGGCCTAATACCTTTATCCTTACAGCTGTAGTCCGAGGTGTATCCTGCCAGTGCTATGGGTTTTAGATTGCTAATTCCCATAAGCAGAGATTATGCTATAAAATCAGTGCATGGCACTGTCGCTCCCTTTAGGAGGCTCAGTCATTGATGAATTATTGAAAATATTATAGCTGAATTATTGAAAATATTAAAATATTGTCCATGTAGTTTTAACATTTAGTTGTTGAAGTGTGCCATTAAACTAATATTCCCAACTTTTCCCTAATGATGGTAAATGATCCACTAGGCCTTTTCTTGATCGTTGTTGTGCATGGTTGATGATTGCTAACGCAATTCAGTTCCACAAATACTGGTAGAATACTTACTGTATACAAGCATGTTTCTGGAAAGCAATTATAAAAGTAGTTCATCACTTAGAGACATATGTGACAGTTGAGACTGAGAATAGCTTAGATGGCAGCACACATAAAATATTTTGTGATGATAAACTTGTGGAAGCTCAGTCAGCTGATTTATCCTGTATGTTTCTAAAGAAAGACCTCAAAAAGGAGGTGAAATAAAGATATGCAAAAGTACACAGGATAGAGAAGGAGAGGAGACAAGGTGGGTGGGAGGAAGATGAATGAGCAATGTTAACATCAGAGTGGAGGGATGAGTGTTAGGGAACCGGAGAAACCTGGGGCTGTTGCACCCCACAGCACGGCTGGGAAGAGGCTGTAAAGAGACCAAGCAGAGCTTGGAGCCCAAGCTTTCAGTCTACGATAGGCTCATGGAAAGAAGACAGATGGAGCAAAGCTGTTTGCGTCATGGTGAATGGGAAGCAAAGTCCCAGGGAATAGGAGCAACAGATTAGCATCTAGTGGCTTAGCTCCAAGCAGACCCTACTGGCTCCGTAGCATAGAGTACAAGGAGCATCAGTGCATGACCCACCAAACAGAACAGCACGCCCACGATCCCTTCACCTCTGCAGGAGTCTCAGTCTAGCTGAGCAGATTACATTAACAGTTTTGATCAACTGGCCCACCAGAGGACAAACCTGGGGGCATCGGAGCATGGTGCCTGATGAGCAGGCACCCATGAGCCTCACTAGTTTAGTTGTACTTTGGACTCTGGGTGGGATAGTAGAATGGCTACTAAACAAACTGACTTAGAGCTTCTTTTGTAAAGAAAGGATCAAACTATTCCTTTTGCATCTTAAGCAGTGTTTGGAGTTGCATGTGTAATATGTACCTATGCCAAATATGTATAAGTAAAATTGACGTTATTTTCTAATAGAGTGATTATATCTTATTTCTTTAAGTCTGTGTTTTTAAAATCTGAAGTGTTGTGTGACCTGAGTGCTGAAGAAGTAAATAATCATTTAGAATTGCTAGAACCTCAGATTCTGTGACTGCGTTTATATTGACCTATGTAACTTGAACTGAAACATTCCCATAGTAACAGACTATGGCACTGAAGTTTAAGTTCTTTGAACTATGGATACTTTTTGGTGCAGTATGGCTTTCACTTTAATTTATATTTCCCAAGCATTTATAAAAGTTCTGGAGAAATTAGGGAGTGCAGCCCTGCTAACTTGTCTGTAAAGGACTAGGCACCACGAGGCCCTCACTCAGCAACTCTGACCCTCTGCTACCTCCTGTGATCACAGTGGTCTTCTCTTTCCACCTAGAGAACCCCAAATGATCCATGTATGCAGGCAACACATTCTCACTTTAAGGCTGAATTCTAAATATGCAAACAGATGTCCTCCCCTGAATTGTTAATGGATTATCAGGCAGATGCAAAATAGGTGAATTTTAAAAACTGATTATAAATATTTTTTGAAAATAAAAGCAGTTTATTTTTAATTTCACTGGCTTAGACTGCAGAGGAGCTTGTGAGTCTTGCATGGCTCAAAGGAGGCTTTCTATGCAGTGTCCTTTGCTAGAACTGGTAGGTCTTCTTTGGGGAACCTGGGACCTTCCTGTCCTGTTCTTATATAGGAAAAAAGGAATGGAATAAATGGGTGGAGTGTTAATCTGTAAATGTGTTTGCAATTTAAAAGTCTGCAGCCAAATTCTAATAGTCATTGGGAATTTTAAATTGAGTAGCATCTTGAGATACAAACTCAGGATACAGGTTAGGAGACTGCAGTTGAGCAACATAAAGGTCGCAAAGGGTCTGTATGTGCTGGTTACTTTGCCCCTGCCCTTGCCAACACCTGTGTTGAAGAACACTGTGATCTGCTCTAGGTCCATGCAGTTTCAGTGGTCCTGGTTCTAATCTCTGTGGCAGGCTCCTGGGAAAGGCTTGTTTTCAAAACATAGAGGCGTGTGCACAGGATTGTGCACATGCATGCACGCATGCGTGCGCGTGTACTCTCTCTCTCTCTCTCTCTCTCTCTCTCTCTCACTGGTTTGGTCTGAAGACTCGCTGCTTCCCAGGGACACATAGGTATGATAGTCTTTAACCCAGTACTTATGCAACTATAAAATTGGAAGATCATTAATTGGAAGAAAACGATGGGGAATGAGCAAAGGAAACTCCATATTGTGCGAGAGTGAAACCTCCTCTTCTCAGAGGGGAGTTGCTGGGGCACATGGAATGCATCACAGCTGCCTCTTGACAGGTTCACCTTGGAGAGACACAAATTAATTCCTTTCAGTTGCTGTTCTGAAGCTAAAAGTGTTTGACCAGTTCAGCCCCTGAATGGTGTTTAAGGAATAAAGAGAAAAGAGCAGGAAGTTCTAATTGGCAAATTACTCCTGGTTGTTTAGTTTGGCTTCCAAGTTGGAAATTCCAATAATGAAGAGCTTTGTGTGACTTGCCCTTAAGAAGAACCGGGGGGGGGGGGGGCTTTTTGTTCAATTACTGTTTAATGTGAAGATACTCAAGGAACATATTGGAGCATTTAAACCATCACTTTCTATTAAACAAATATTGTCATGTAATGATTTTTAAATCTCTCTCCATGGGTGCTTTTATGAATCTGAACCATTTAAGTAAAGTGTAAATTGCAAGTAAGAAATAAATGCATTTTTCGTGTTACACAGTACTTATGGGGGTGTTAATACCAATACTGCTTCTTAAAATGTTAGAACATATAGATTTAGTTTCTTTAATGTAGTTATTGCAATCCTGATTCAAAATTTTGATTTAAAAATAAACTGCTGAATTTTTAAAAAGTATTTTCAAACTGGATTTTCCACACAGAGGATATTTTCCTTTAATTCTAGTGTTTCAGATTGTTAATGAGGAAATTATTTTTTTATTGAATATGTTTCAGAAAGCATTGTTTGCAATGGATTTGCCTGGGAGGAAAGTGGGCCTTAATTTGTAGAATTACTTTACAGATGAATTGGTGTTACTGTAGGATGGGTAATATTTAGCAATAAGTCACAGAGATCATCAAGGTGAACCTGTCAAAGTGGGTAAAAAAAGAGTATTTTTCATTTTCTAATTTGATGATATCTCTGAAATTCAGTATTTAACCTTGCCAACCATTATACTAAATGGAATAGAGAACCAGAGTTTAGATCAATTAAAGGCAATTTTAAGGCTATAAGTTTAAGTTTTTTGTGAGCAGAACGTGGCAGCATCATTGAGATAAATAAAAGCTAAGGTTTTCACTGACGACATGTTTGCTTTTATTTTGTAGATGTGTCACTGGATTTTAGAGGAGAAAGAGTCCTTAGCTTTCTTGACTACTGGAACTTTTCCTATTTGCTAAACATTTACTTGGCTAAAGCATTTCATGACATCAGTATTCCTTGAAGCAATCATGCATTGGAATGGCTGTGAATCAACTGACTGTTTTCATTTCACAATTAAAAGCTTCACACAGGAACAATACATGTGAGTCTTGGAAGTGCTAATAGCTCCTGAAGTGCCCCCTTGGCCATTGTGTCTCCCAGAGTGGGCCATGCCATCATCCAGAACCACTGAGCTGGCAAATGGAATACTTTCTGATGAGAGGCAAATCTGATGTTTTATTCTCAAATGTGTTTACTTTCACTGATGAACATGGATAACATCCCTTTCCCCATCTCCCCCCAGGATTTTAATTTTCTCTAAATATGAGCACATACACTACTTGAGTGTAGGGATTATTATCCTTTTCAAAATGGGGGGGGGAGCTGAAGATGGAACCTGGGGCCCTGCACACACAGGCAAGCCCTGTACCCCTGAGCCACCTCCACAGGCCAACTGAGGACACTGGCCTTTAAGGGACCATGCAAAACTGCCTGTCCTATTCAATATTCAGAAACAGTCCTCCTCTGTGTATTCTTCTAGTAGTTTCGCAGTTCCAGGTCTTAGGAATCCTTAATATTTTTGAGTTGATGTTTGTAACCAGTTGAGAGAGTGATCTAATTCCATTTCTCTGGATGTGGATATCCAATTTTTCCAGCACCACTTATTGTAAAAATTGTTCTTTCTTTTAGCATCTTTGTTGACTATCAGTTTGCTATAGATACATAGTTTAACTTCTAGGCTCTGGCTTCTGCTCTATTGATCTAATAGTATGCTGGGCTTTTTATTTTATTTTTTAAATTTTTTTTTAAGAAATCTAAATTAACTTTTTAAATGTTTTATTAATTTTAATGGGAAGAAAGATAAAATAGCAATGAAACAGTTTCAAAACAGGTTAGTAGGACAGTTACAATAAATAATACATTGCATATTTTTGTCTTCATAGTAGTTATTCAGAGGACAAGATGTATGCATGATAAGATTTTTAAAGGTTTATTCATTTATTTATTTGTGACAGAGTCTCACTGCGCTGCTTGGACTCACGGTGATCCTCCTGTTTCAGCCTCCCAGGGCTGGGATTATAGGTGTGCACCATGCCTGATTTCAGTGGCCAGTTTGGTGTGGAGCCAGCATGGCATGCCATATCAGGGCTCAAACCCTGGTCTTCGCACTCGCCAGGAAGGCACTTAGACCGCTAAGCTATTTCTCAAGCCATTGCACTGTTTGAGTACTATAGATTATTAGGATGCTTTCAAATCAGCTAGTGCAAAGTGTCTCCAGCCTGTTCCTTTCTGCTGAAGATGGATGTGCTAGTTTGGAGCACGTCAGCTGGTTTGGGAGCTGCCCAGGAGATTAGTAAAGCACCTTTCTGGGAGTTTGTGGACACCTTCGGAGGTGTGGCCTTGGATCTACGTCTGGTCCTGTCCCCTTCTTCTCGGACGTGTTCCCCTATGCTGCTTCCTGGTTGTCATAAGTGGCTTTGCTCTGCTCGCCCTTCCACCATAGTGTCCATGCCTGAGGACCATGACACCATAAGCTGAAGAAAACCTCTTCTTAAATTAGGCGAGCAGATATCCCAGCAGCAGAAGAGCTGCCTACTATAATTACTTTGGAGAGTTGGGGGTTTTGCGATTCCTTTTCTGTTTCTTTCAAGAATGTGGTTGCTATCACCATCATCCCAATTTGTGGTACCAGGGCACAAGCCCAGCGCAGTTCTGCCACCGTGGAGTGGCATCCAGCCTTTTCACTTCTTTTTTTGAGACAGAGTCTTTAAGATTGAGGTGCTCCTGTCCCAGCCTCCACAGAGGTGGGAACTACAGGCATGTGCTGCTGTGGCCTGCTTGTCATTGTCATGTTGATAAGGATTGCATTGATTACAAAGGTCGCTTTGGGGACGATGGACATTTTAATAGCAATCATTCTTCTAATCCATGAACATAGAATGTCTTTCCAGTTAAATTTTGTATCCTCTTTAATTTTGAAAGTTTATATCATAAAGGGATGATAAGTGTGAAGAGAGGTGTCTGACTTTTTTGAAACAGTGTGCAATGTGTATGCATATCAATTCCATGAATAGATATATACTTATTATGTGGCTATGTATATCGACTAAACTTTAAAAGTTAACCAGGATGATTGTTGATAGATTTGAGGAGGGAAGCGGAAGTTTTCAGGATATTGAGGTTCACAATTAAAATTACATAGGGGAAATTGTTTGCTTAAGTATTTAGTTTCATTGATGGTTCTAGTTTTCTTTTAAAGATTTTTATAACAATTTTGCTGTCTCAAATTACATATGGGAAAATATTTGAGACTGGTTCTTTACACCTGTCCACAAGTTCTCCTTCCTTTGGCTAAAGCTCCCCTCAGTTCTTTGTTATCTTACATTAGTTGTTGCTTTCTGTGTTCACAATTTACTCCCAAAATTGATAAATTGTCTTACAGCTATTTAGAATGAGCAGCTTCAACTCAGTCTCTTTCTTAAAGCTGCTATCGAGATCTCAACCAGGGAGGCAATCATTTAAGGTGCAACTTAGGGCAAACCTGCTCTGAGCTCACTTGTGAGGCCTCAGAGAACACCTAGGCCACTCCAGAGGGCTGGCTTATGCTTTCCCCCAGACTGAGAGATCAGCAGGGGAGTGAGAGTCTATTTGAGAGAAAGTCCAGATTTTGGGGACAGCACCGATCACCTTTGCTGGGTACTCTCTGTTAGAAAGCAGGGTGTCATTTGTTAGAGGGGCTGAAGCCTACATAGCTGCAATCGTTGTGGCCTCCTTGGAGGTGACCTGCCACACATGGTAGGTAGGTAGCACTGTAGATGTCATCTGGACCCAATTTCTCACCTCTCCATTTTCATGCTTTGCCCACGTTCCCTTGGTAACAGCTGCGGCCCCATCACACTTCTAGTACCTGAACGGCTCTGTGTGGTTTCACCTCCCGACTTTAAGGGACACATTTTTCTTCTCCTCATGTAGGTAACCCACATGGCAGCTAGAGATTGTAGCTGGAATATCATTTCCTTCAATTCTCCAAATTAGGAGAAGAACTCTGGCTCCCTCAATTATAGCTTGTATCAGGCTTTCAGATCATAGCATTAAAAATGTTCACCTTTTATGCCAACTATAAGTTAATCCCCAAACACCAGCATTTCTTCCTAGTATGAACTAGATACTTATTATTTATTGAATAAATTCCTAAATGAATACCAAGATATAGTCAGTTGTTTAGCAAAGTTATGGTTGCACAGATAAATAGATAGAGGGATAAATAAGTATGAGAGCTACTGTATGTGACTTTCTCTAAATGCATTTTATTGGGTCAAAGCAGAACTTGAGGGGGTAAGGTCCAGATTTCTGTTTCAGATGACTTTATTCTAATTTCTTCTCTCATTTTCATGACTTAATATATAGATCTGTGTTGCAGATTAAATTTGGAGCTCAAAGAATAAGATTAAGGAAACTCTACTTAAGTGAAACCTCAGTTGTGTAGCGGAAACCAGTGTCCATCTTGACTGTGGCTAACTGCACTTATGATGAAAGTTGAGCTGGGGAGATGGCTCAGTGGAATAAGTGCATCCCTGGAAAGTGCAGGGGGACCCCCCCCAAAAAAAGAAAGATGATAATGGATGAAGAGGAATCAGTGAGACTTTGCTTGAGTATGATATCTATACACACACACACACTTTATGTCTAGGTAGAGTCTTAGGTTCTATAACATTTTGAATTGAAAAATGGGGATATTGTATTTCCTAGTTTCACTACAGAGATAAGCTTATGTGGTTGTATATTTAATTTTAATTTGAAAATGAGAAATATGATTTATTTTTGGTGAGTCATAATAATGAAACAGGACAGTAAGAAAGCATTTGTATTTTAACTGCTTTGAATAGGAGCCTCTTTTCACTTTAGCATTTTCTCATTTCTTCCTCATTCCTGTTTTCCTGTCTTCTCCCTTCATGTGTCTATGGATTTCTACTGGAGAAGCTAATCATAGCCAGCCAGCATGGGGCCGGGGAGATGGCTCAGTGGCATAAGCACTTCCCCTGTAAGCTTAAGGGCCTGAGTTCAATTCCCAGTTCCTCAAAAAAAAAAAAAAAAAAAAAAAAGCAAGGGGGTCTAGGTAATTACTTTACTGGATTATTGTAACTGCCTGTCACTCTTGCCCATCACTTCTTTATTCAAATTCTATCTCCTTGGGGGTTTCCCATAGCCTCCTGCTCCCCATTTGAGCAAGTTCTTCCCAGCTGTCTTGAGTTCTTCTTTACCCACTCCCTGAAAACAATTCCTCAGGCTTGATGCTGACCTCTAACACTTGCTCTGCAGAAGAGTCATTTGCCAGCATTGTATCTGTCTTCTACATTCTGACAACTCCAGGTCTATGGCCCATTTTCTCCAGGTCTCAGACCTGGATTCCTCACCTCTGTGTACCTTGCCACCTAGAAGTCTCCAAATGTCGTGACCTGAGCTTGCTTCTCTGGACCTTCTTTTTCATCTCACATGATGAGTCTCTTACTTCACATTCAAACACTGATCTTAGATTTCTTTTTGGTCATATCCTCCTGTAGAAGATTATCTGGTTTCCAAATCCAAGTGATGACACCTTGTATATATGAATTCTTAGCTTTCTCTTCCCAAACATCCGAGGGCTGTGCCACAGCCACACACATTACAGGTCACAGTGTCAATCAGTGACTGTACCTGGAGAAGATGGGATCTTTTCATAGGTAAAATCCTTACAGGGAGTGGCAAGGATGTGGCAGTTTGAAACGAACTCCCATGTGATGCTTTTTTTCTTTTTTTGTATTTAGTACAGAGTCTACAGGGTCTACAGGGTCTCACTATGTAGACTGGACTCGTAGTGATCCACGTGTGTTCAACCTTCCAAGAGCTGGGATTACAGGTGTGCACCACCATGCCCGGTCTCAGTGGCTGACTCAGCATTTGCTGGGGTGGGGCTGGCATGTCACCCAGGGGATTGAACCCTGGCCACTGTGCTCTGCTTAAGCAGTCTCACATGTGATTCTAACAAATTCCAGAAGATGAGAATTTCTGTTCTAAGCATTATGTAAGTCAGATGCTCTTTTCTTTTCAGATGCTACTGTGTTAGTTAAATCTTTATCAATTCTCTCATTAACTACTGGAACACCATCTTGCCTTCTGTCCTTCTATCTATCTTCTTAGTTGCCAGAGTAATTATCTAATATAAAAAACCTATCATCTCCCACTCAAGTCTTTTAAACTCCCCATTCCCCATCCTAAAAATCAAAACAACTTCTGTGATCTGGCCTTTGTCTTCCTTTCCAGCTCTTCCTTTCGTTTAATCCGTAGCCATATGGAGCTTGTCATTTGGGAGCACCCCCTCGCTTTTCTCATTTGCATGCTCCCCCCTGCCTGAGATGTTCTGTCTCTTGTTCTCCGTTTGGCTGACTGTTGTTCATCACTTAATTTTCGTTTCTTTCCCACAACACTTTCTGGCTCCCGTTTCTCAATCACTACGCGTGGTGTTTCCTATATATGTGGCGCTTATCGTCTTTACCTCCAGTGTCTGATCAAGCGCTGTTATCAATGTCCGTGACCATTGCTGAAGGATAAAGTGAATTAAATAATGAATCACGACCTATCCCTTCACTTAAAATATTTGAATGCCTCCCATGTACCAACTCAGAATATTTATAGAATTATATTGCTGGAAGTAGCTCTCAAAATGTTATCTTTTCCATTCTTATGTTTCCTAAAAATATCTTTCTCATTAGCTCTTTATTTTCAAAGAATGATAATGCATGATAACCCTAGAAACACACGTCAGTTGGTAAAACTTACATTTTGGTTCAGTTGATTTTCTGAACAGCTAATGAAATTTTCTCCTTAAAAAGAGTCTTTGACTAAGTTAGTGTTATAAAGTAATTCAACTTAAAATGGAGTTTGTAGAACCACATGACTAGACAACCTCTTCAGACTTTATTTAAAGTAAGCTTTCTTAAATATTGTTAAGAATAAAAGTAGTTAAAATCAAGCTTGAGATCTGACCCTGATTTGTCCCTACCCATCACAGCTAAGGGCTGGCGAGATAGCTCAGTGGACTAGGCACCTGCTTTGGCAAGTGTTAATCCCTGGTCCTTCTTGCAGTGCCAGTCCTGCTCCCGTGGCACCATGAGCCGGTGTCCAAGTCGGCATGGTGGCACACGCCTGTAATCCCATCCCTGAGGAGGCTGAAAACAGGATCACTATGAGTCTAAACTGCATAGTGAGACTCCCTGTACCAAATACAGAAATGGAAAAAAATGTATCTAGGCTCTAGATTTCTTAGTTGCATTTCCCTTGCTGAGCAGGGTCCTGGATGCACTCCTATCATCTCTGCTGTGACACTCTTTCCTGTGTACTTGTTCCCAGACATCCCTTGAATCCTTCCTTCTTTCTTTGTGACCTTGTAGGCATTTGTGGACAGCCTGGGTCTCTGTGTTGTGGAGCACTGACACAGGGACTTGTGCTCCTTCCTTTGACCATGGGGATCCTTTAAATGGTGTCCTCATGCTGATCTGGCCCAGCAGTGACACACGTTCTCCTCCCAGCCTCTGCAGGGTTTCTGCCACAACACTGCTCAGCTCTCAGGCACTTGGCTCAGTCACTGTGGAGAGACAGTGGCTGGCCTCAGCCCGTGCTATGTTCTCCACACAGACGGTGTATTTCTGTCCAGGTACAGGGACCATCCAGACATCTAGGTCTAAGGAAGGAACTGACTCCTTAGTTGAACATATCTTAATAGTGATCAGAACATGCAATGAACATGTAAGCTTAAAAACCTTACTACAGTGAAAGACATTAGCCATTACCTACCCCCAGCCCTCCCTCTTATTTGTTCACATTTATCCACCATGCTTGTCACTTTCTGAAGCAGTCCTTGGAGTCCTCTTTTAGGGATGTCTTTATTAGATGGGATTAAAACTATCGTGAATGCTGCTGCTGGGTGCTGTCCAACAGAAGGGCAGGTTGTAAAACATCACAGTGCATCCTCGTCCACCTTGTTGGCCAGGACTGGCATCCTGCTACTCTGGCTCCCTAGGTCCTAATGGCCATGGAGGGGGCTGGGGCTGGCACTTAGTTGTAAAGCTCTTGCCCTGCATGCATGAGGCCCTGAGTTTGATTCCCAACACAGTAAAACAGGGCAAAAACCAAAATATAGTCATGAAAGGGGAACATTTTGAAACAGTTTGGGATAGACAGCAGCTATAGCATCTCAGCTAAAGACAGAAAACAAAACTCCAAAGCAGCTTCAAAAAATGGCCAGGCCAATGGAATGACTGTGTTTGTGGTAGGAGGGAGTAGTTTATGGATGGTTAATAGCACTGTCTTTCTTTTCTTTCTTTCGTTTCTTTTTTTTTTTTTTTTTTTTTTTTTTGGCAGAACCAGGGATTGAACTCAGACCCTCGGCTTCCCTGGCAAGCACTTATTCCACTGAGCCATAGCAGCCTAGCACTGTGTTTTATGTAATGTATTCTTAAAATTTAAACATTTACTGGACTTGTATTTGTATCTCATAGTGTTCCTCTTCCTATAGCTTGTTCATAGATTCCCCTCAGGTTTTCACCTTGTATATTCCAATTGAGTATCTATAAAATAAATCCTAAAGACTAAGGTACACTCTTTCAGCGATAATGTAAGGAAGGGAGCTAGTGTAGTAGTATGTTTAAAACTTTTATTCAGAATAATTTTGCTATTATCCTTACACTTCAGCCATTTGGTACCTAGAGCAATAGTGTACTATTCGAGCCACATATATAATCTTACATTTTCTAATAGTCATGCTTAAAAAGCATAAAGAAGCAGGTAAAGTGTATTTTTATTTAATCCAGTGTACCCAAAATATCTCTTTCAATAAACAATCAATAAGAATATTTATAATGCACCACCTTTCACTTATTTTCATATTGTCTCAAAATTTGTATGGCTACCTCTATCTTCTTTTCTGACCTCTTGTCATGCAAGGGTAACCCTAATTGTCTGAGCAGATCTCATGGCCCAGTGATTCAAACTTAGCCTCACGACTTTCTGGGAGATGACCTTCCATTTGTTATTGTTATGCTGGTCCTTGTCCCTTGCTTTACGGTGCCTTAGGTAACGACAACATGAAGTCATCATGCTTGGCAGTGCACTCAAAATGATCTTCAGGACTTATGAAATTATTTTAAATTTTCTATTTTGTTGTATAAAATATAAATTAGTGGCTTACTAATACATATTATTAAAAATATGTATTAATGTGCAAGTTTAAAATTGAAAGGTTTGTATGGTCAGAATAGTTTGACCACTGAAGACAAGAGCTGAGTCCAAATATTCCCACTGGCTTTCCCACATTCCTTTTTCCTTCCCCACTGAAATGCCAGTATTTTTGCTAATATTTCCTCGATCCATCCAAGCCAACTAAAGTCAGATTTTTCTTGCTGTTTTCTCAAGTCCAACACCTGCAGCTCCCGTTTCTATGGCTTTACTGAAGCTTCTTTTGCTGTTTCCATCTCTCTGTCCCTTTCCCAAGTTATAACAGTGATGCTCATCTTCCAGAGCACAGTGGCACAAGTCTGCCTCCTGGCAACCATCCTCGCTTGCTCCCTCACGACTTCCCGTTTTCCTGTACCCTGCCTCTCTCTGTGCCACTGATTCCAGGGTCTGTTTGCATACTCCTTGTTATTGCTATTTATGTTTTAGTAGTGTGTGCAGTTTTATCAACAAAGTCCTGAATATTTAAAAAAGCAATGACTGCATATCTTTTGTCTGAACTTTTGGTGCCTGTTAGAGCAGAACACCGCGTATGATTGTGCAAATAACAACAGAAATAATTGAAATTTAAGCATTCCTATTATTTGACTTTGGTCATTCTCATCTCAATATCTATGGTCTAGAGAAATTTTATCAACAAGTGGATGTTTTGTGAAAAGGTGAGTAATAATATTTTCGTTAAGCTAAGGAATTTTCATCTCTAAGGAAAATTCATTCTAAGGGATTTTCCCTTCACCTCAGAATGCCACCATTCTTTGATTTTAAAACAACCTCATCTCAGCAAAGGAGAGCAAAAATTTAGAGTTTGCCCCCAAAGGGTTATTAAACTTAGTGCCATCCCTCTAAGCTATTGTAACTTCTTAGTTTAATATGAGAATCTCAATACAGAATGTCTTGTGTTTTATTGACAGAAATGCTATTATATTGAAGAGATAGCTCTTGATATCTGTCAGTGAACAGGACAAACTCCCCCCATCAAAGCCCAGGGTGGCACAGACCTGAGTGTCCTCCCAACACATAATCACCACGTCATTCCATCTCTGATGTCATCCGTTGTCCTCAATGAACAGTTCATGGTATCTCTGTGGGATTCTTTAAGTTTTGAAGAAAACTACATGTTAGATTTGAGAACAATAATTGGAACTTGGTTGAAAAGTTACAGAAAAATTAAATGAATTATTTGATAGAGATACATACTATATCTCACCAATTCCATGGCCTGACGTGCAAGAGAGCGACCTGCAGAGCTGTTGTGCAGTGCACATCTCCAGATCCTCCTGCATGGGGTTGACCCAGGCACTCCAGCCTGGAATATAGGTTACAAATCTCATCAGATTGGGAGTGACTTGGTCTCCCTGCTGCCGGTTTCACATGTTGCCTCAAGCAGCATGTTTCTTACCATGGCTGAAAAGCTATAACACGATCACCACCTGGGGCAGACAAGCTAGGAGGGTCCTCAGATAACAGCTCCTTTGCTTCTGTTCTACCCAGTGGACAGCTAGTGATTAGACAGCAGAAAACTCTCTCAGACACCCTTGAGGTTTCTTTCTCATACCATGGCCCAAGCTCTCCCTCCAAGACACTGCTCTGCTTTGACAAGCACAACAAGAGCACAGGCCAGTCACAGTCAGTCCCCAATGCACCCTAACTCCAAGCAAGGCCAGATGTTTCTTGCCCAATGCCGAACACTTAACCACAGCTATTCAAGTACATTTTAGTCACCAAGAAGGCAGCACCATTCGGCATCGAGCTGTCCAAAGGACCAAGTTCCTACTGTGATTATGTCTTTGTTACATAAAATTATTTTCAAGATACAGGCATTCAACTGCTGTATCAAATACAGCACATCTTTAGATACCAGAGGAGGCATATAATGACACAATGTCTCAAAAAGAACTAACAATATCTTTACTCAGTATCAAGTAGATAGAACTTTGAACCCTCTTATCAACCTGATACTGGTCTTACCCTCCTTTTTCTTTTACTAGGAATCTGAGACTCATAAAAATAATTTGTTTTAAGTTCCTCCAACTAATAAGTAGTCAGTCAAAGTAGCGAATTTTTTCTACTTCAGCATGATGTTTCAACCTGAAGTTACTTGTGCATCAATGACTAATCTTCTCTTGGAGGTAGTGGAAAGAATAATTGGCCAAATTATAGCCAACAAATGTTGAGGTTTTCCTATGTCTTGTCAATGTTGAAAGGCCTGGTCTTAATACTCAAATGTACCATATCACTGTAGAGTATATTTTCCCTAGAAAATAGTACATTGTCCTAGTGTTAAAGTTCTGTTCAATGACAAGCGATTCCTGTTCTATCTTTTGAAACTTTTGTCTTGCCCTCTATTTCCATTTTTCTCCCCATTTGTTGTTTTGTTTTCATTCTATCAATGAGTGGAAAACAGTTTCAGAAAGTTGGAATATAAAACAGAGAAGAGACAAATTTTTTGCAAGGTATTATCCCATATATTTTTGAAGTGAAAATTGTCAGGCTATGGATATGTAGTATTTGGAATTAAATGCAAAAGAAATAGGATTGCTGCCTGGAGAAAGTCGGTGTTACAATTCAGTTTCTTGTGTCTGTACAATAAAAAGCTGTTGTGCTTTTGAACTTTACTAAGATGTGCACTATTTTGCAATTGCATTATATTCTGACACCATGGTTATATTTTGCCTGTGCTGTCAGGATAGAACATGCTGATATGGTAATGAGATTTTAATACATTCTTGTCTCAAATCAAAGATCAGGTTAGGAAGAGCATCTGCTCTACCTTTAGAGATAGTTGAGATGGAAAGTTCACTGTTTGCAAAAGTATTTTTGAAAATCTTGATTTAAAAGAAGGTATGTAAAACAGGAAGTAAATAGGCCCAAATGACTCAGTATATTTTAACTTAGAAAATGTCAACATTTATAAAGCATTTTTTTTTCATTTTAGATTGTCAAAAGTCTCCATTTTAGCTAGCAAAATAATAAAATTCCCCCACATATTGTCTTACTTATGAATGAATATTACAAGACAACAAAGCACATGGGAAATAACTGGAGTTTGAGGAATAAATAAAAATTCAATGGTGACTTGCATTTTTATGTATATCTCTACCATTTTTGTTTCTTTGAAAGGCATGCCTGTTAGCAGACACTAACACAATATGGTTTGTTCAATAATCTTACTGAAAAATGATAAAATTTGTTTTTATGTGTATTAAAATTATTAGCCATTCTTTACGTGTATATATATATATACACACACATATATACATCACATATATCATAATATCACATATATATCATATATATGATATATATATGCTAATTCAATTGCACTTTCATCTTGTCATCTTTCTAGCTTGTCACCTACCATAGCTGTTTCATTATCCAATGTCCTCTTCCATGGCAGTAGATCATTGATTTCAAGTGCTGAACAGTGACAATGATTGCAACAGTAACAACAAAAGTAAAACATCTTCTATTGATTCCTATCCTTTCTCATCTAAGGACCATGGGCACACAAATCTTAGGACTGATAATTTCATAGAGATATGGAGTGGAATGTTCACACTTGTGAGTTCTTGAAGTGTTCTTTTAGGAACATGCATTGGAATTGCCTGCTTTAGTCTCCAGTTTTAGAGTCATTCAGAACCAGTTTAAAGTGAGCTTGAAGATCTCCCTGCTGAAACTGAGGGTAGAAAATCAAGGGCTCAGCATCCTGCCAGCTGCACAGAGTGCTCACAGCTCCTGGGGGTGGAAACGTGACTTCCTGATGCTGGGGACAAATCTGTGTGTTGAATGCACAGCCTAAGGTACAAGAACTGCCTTGAAGATGTCCTGTGATCTCTAGCAATGTCACAGCCTTGGGGACAGCAATCTGATGCCATTTTCCTTGGAAGTCCATAAGAGAAGTTGACATATAGCTCTTTTATAATGCTTAGGAAAGCTGTTCCCATCTGTAGACATAGATCCTATTGGAAAGCAGTCTTGCCAGGTGAAATGGCATCTTGGGACACTTCTGCTTACTTCTGTTGTTCTATGGCATTTTGAGTGGGCTCTTTGATTTTTAAAATTCTGTGTCATGGAAGCACAATAAATAAATAGGCTATCTGAAATTTTCAGAAGAGTCAGCCAAGTACTAAACAGAGTTAAATGTATTCATTAAAAAGTTCCCAGCTGTGGTTGTGTGTGTGTGTATGTGTGTGTGTGTGTGTGTGTGTGTGTGTGTGTGTGTAGTATAGGTAGATTAGTATGTTTTTCTCCCCAAAGAAGGGCCAATGTGAGATTGTTTTTGCAAAATTATCAATAGACAGAATAGCATTGTTTGGTTGTAGAATTCTGTATTTTGTTTTTTGAATTTGGGATAGAATTCTTTTTCTTTAGGTATCAGAACAATTTAGGGTAAGAGATAAACCATTTTGTATATATTGTTGGATGTCTACTGTAGATAAGAAACTATTTTCCTCTCTTCCCTGCCTGCCTGTCTCTCTCCTTCCATTCCTCTGTCCCTCCCTCCCTACCTTCTCACTTGCTTGCTTTATTGAATATAACTCTTCATTCTCTTCCAGCAATAAAAGATTAGAAGATGGAAGGAAAATAAAACATTTCATTTTTGTGTTCTTTCCTTGCAAGCTCATGTTTTTATATTGCTTTTCTGTTGAGAGATACAGACAGACAGACAGACAGAGGGAGAATTTTGTGTATCATTCAGGAGAAGCTGTGACCAGAATGGAAGGTTTCATGAAGTCCCATATGTGAAGCTTTTACTTAGAGGGTGATCAGAGCTGCTACTGCCGCATGTCCTGAGTACTTGGCCCACATACCTGCCCGGTGTAACTGAGCATTACATTTTAGGACATTAATTAAAACCTTGAATTTCAGTCAGTAAAAACTGTTGCAAATATATGTGAGAGGACAGCTAAATCTTAGTACATAAAAGTAAATACATATTAAATAGGGAGCAGATAGGATTAAAATACTATTTTACAGGAAAATTCTGATTTTATAAATTTTAAAGTCCCACATCAACGCTTGCAACACAGTGACAGCAATAACTAAAGAATGCAGAAATCCTGGTGTATTTCTAATTCTGTGTTTTATCTGATTTTTCTTTTCATGAATGAGATATTTACTCTGGTTTCTCACTGTAGAGTCTTCAATGCACAATGCAGGACTGGGAGAGTGAGCTGAAGCGACACATTGACTTCGTGGGTAGCCACTCACAGAAGCCTTGCTGTCTGCCTGTGTTTGTGTACAAAGGCACATGGGCAGGGTCAGGACCCACTGGGCCCCAAGTCTAGGGCCGGGGAAGCTTTGGGATGCAGGGCTGTCCAGAGTAATCACACATTCATCATGGCTCTCTGTGTGAATGTAGAGATGGTTTCATCTTTTGATTCCTGCACCACCAAGAGAAGGTGGCCTCTGTTGGTAAAAGATGCCTTCTCTCCTAATATTTGGGTCAAATATAAACATAATTACTGTGGTCATGTTTTGGTGGGTGATATTTCAGTAAACATTTGTTTTGGTTTTTGGTTTGTTTTGATTTATTGAAACCCAATTTTTGCCAGAATTTAGCTATGTCAACTTAATCACTTATTCATTACTTTAATAAGAAGTATTAATATGGAGTCAGACCTTGCTTGCTCATTACATAGAGAGCAGAATTTTCAAATAATATAATTAAGATTTCCTTTGGAAAGACATATTTAACAAAATATATGCTTTTGTTAAGGAAGCTCTATAGATTTCCATTTAAAGAATAGAACCTTGATTTTAGACTAGCACTGGATCTTTGTTCTTATAGATGCTGTTCAGTTTTTTGAGGGAGAGAGACAGCTTTATGACCATAACCCTTAGTAGTGAAATGCTGTGCAATAGTAGTTATATTTATTCTGTCTTTCTTGTCTCCTTTCTCCATTCGTCTATTCCCCAACCCTCTTCAACATGAGGGGTATCAGGTATATATATGTACATATAAATGTATATATATGTATGTATATATACATACATATATATAGAAACTGACACTATAACTGGTGCTTTAGTGGGTCTGCAATAGTTAAGATTTTGCTTCTTCAATTGAATAAGCTAATTGCAGATAACTAGCTACTATGTCACTTGGCATAATTAGTAATTGGTAATGAACAGCACAATCTTTTATTAGCACTCTCCTTGGAATTGGTTAATTCTGAGGACTTTCAAAGTGTATAAATAGCTTGACTTTTTTTTTTTTTTACATTAAGGGATCACATGTTCCTGAAAGTTATTGCTCTAGTGGATTTACTATCAAAAGGGTATTTGGAATATTGTAAAATCATGCATATGTGACTGTTTCTTTTTCCGTCCTTGATACACTCTCAGCCCAAAATGTTGCTCAGTTAGAATTATAACTGTCTCCCTTCGAAAGACCATGGGGAATTTCTCACACTCCCATTGTCAAAGCCACTATGACCTGTATGCTGTGGTGTACAAGTGAGATCTCGTTTCCTCATTCCTTGGCAGTTTCTTGGTAAGCAGGCTGAGTACATCCCACATGCTATTTTTACTGTCAAGATTTTCCCCTCTCTTTCTAATAAACTTACTTTTAAAGAGCTGTTTTAAGTTCGTATCAAAATTAAAGAGTTCACATACACCGAGCAGCCACCTGCCATTCACCTGGCCGCACTGTCGGGGCACGTCCCAGGTCGGGGTGGGGCACTGATCACAGCTGAGAAGCTCACAGCGACTCCTCTCTATCGGGAGCCTGCGGCTACAGTGGGGCTCATCCCCACTGTTGAGCGTTGTATGGGTTTGGGAAAATGTATAGTGACATGGATCCAACATGGTAGTTTCATATAAAATAGTTTTATTGCCCTAAAGTTTGCTACTCTCTGCCTGTTCACTCCTCTCTTCTCCATAACTCTTGGCACCCAGTGATCATTTTACTGACTCCGTAGTTTGCCATTTCTGGGGTGTCTTGTTCTTGAAGGCTTACAGTGCATAGCCTTTTCAGATTGGGCTTGCTTACCTAGTGTTGTGTATTTACACATCCTTCCTGTCTTTCATGACTTGATAGTTTGTTAGCAGTGAACAATATTCTATTGTGTGGATGTGCTATAGTTTATTCTCCTACTCAAGAACACTTTGATTATTTCTACGTTTGGACAACATTAGATGCTAATATTCATACATTTTTAATAACATTCTGCTTCTCACAGTAGCCTAAAGGCTGTTTTCTCACAGTTTTGATTTGCCTGAATAACTACTTGAATGAAGTTTTTAAAAGAATACTGGTGTCTTTCTTATATCTATACTGTCATATCTATACCTAAATCTCTCTCTGTTTCTGTTTCTCTGTTTCTCTCTGTCTCTCCCTCCCCCTCCTCTTCTCCTCCCCTCCCTCTCTCATCCCCTCCCCCCTCTCCTCCCCTTCTCCCTCTCCTCCCCCCTCTTCATCCCCTCCCCCTTCCCACTCTTCTTCCCCTACTTCTTCCTTTGGAAGATCAAAACACTGAGTAGTCTTATCACAAAGTAATGTAGTCCTAGCACAACCTAAATTGAAGGCCCGTTTTTGCATTCAAGTTGCTAGTTTTGGTTGCCAGCAATCTTCTACATATCTTACATAAGGAAAAGGCTCCTTTCTCTAGGGCTGGACCCTTACACACTGATTAGCTTCCAGAAATGGAATTCCCATATGTCATATTGATATTCTTGAAAATATGTTGGGTCCCATGCCCCAGCCTCACTGATGTCTGTAAAATCCCACAATGAAGACACGTTCATATGTCTTCATGGCTTTCACACATTCTCCCACAGATTGGATGGCACCTTGTACCTCTCCCCTCACCCTCCAACACCTCCTACTCCTGCAGAACTCTTGATTTCTCAAAACCCAGTGCCAGTTCTCTTGAAGAGCCTTTTTTCAGTTCTGTCCTATTTTGCAAGTCTAGTTGAATGTCCTGCTTCCATTAGTACTTGTACTAAATTATCTGACTTTGCAATTGTGCAATTTCGTAAATCTCTGTGCTAAACTGAGCTTGTTGATCTCACCAACTGTACCATCTAACTATCCTGCCCACACTGGCCAATTAATGTTTAATGGACAGATGAGACTCCTATGTATAGATACTTATTTGAATGTTCTTTCTGGCTTTTTATCTATTATACCTCAGAGAGAGCTCATTGTTCTACCAAGGTACAAATCTTATGATAAGTACTTCCTTGTTTCTTAAGACACTTGGCTATTGTTCTAGAACCATAATTATTGTTATTTTTATCTTTTTCTGAGAAATGGATGTTAGCAATTACTGCCATTTATCATATGCCAGACTTTCATTTAAGTGAAAGTATGGCCTCTTATTTTAATGTCATGATGATTCTTTATGATTAGTTTTTCTCATCTTGAAAATTTACTTGAGAAACTTCAGAGATGCAAAGTGATTTAGCCAGTCTCTTTTATGTTCACCAGCACAGTCAGGATTTGGAGCACAGGTCGATCTGTTGTTTCAAGTTCATGCTTTTTGGGGTGCACATGTTGTCTCTCTTTAGATGCGTATGGATGCACTTATGAAAATGTGTGGAGCTTACAGAGTGCTTGCGAAGGTTACCGTAAGGACAATTTCTTTTACGGAAACAGCATCAAAGGAGTGACTCAGAGCATGATTGACTTAGGGTCTTTATTACCCCATTCACCATAAGCAGCTCTTTAATTTTAAATATGTTTGATGTTAGAAGTATCCATTGAACAAAAATAGAATTAGCATTTTCAACAACTGTTTTGGTGTCAGAGCCTCTTTGGGTACATTAAGAATTGAAGCAAATGTAATAACAACGCTAAAACCCGACATTACATTTGAGATCATACAAAAAATATCCATGTACACTAAGCCATCAGGCCAGGGCTCTGTGTTAAAAGATCTCTTGTGTTATTAGAGGATCACTTTTGAATTTCCTAAAAATGTGATACTTCTGTTCTGTGCAGTGTCTGAGATGCGGGGTCTGGTTTGCGCATTTGTGACAAGTCTCTTCCCAGAGTTGCACAACAATTTGTTTCTGTCATGGGGGGGGGGGGGTTTAAAGAAGCAGCTTTCTTCCTGTGCTGTTGAGAGACCTTCTTTCCCTAAGAGATCAGGGAAATGCATCAGAAGAGGTGATTATTCACATTTGCCCCTGTGCTACTAAAATAGTTGTTTGTTTTTTCCTCCTCTCCTGTGGGGAAGCCTTTCCTATTCTTCACTTAGTGCAGCAACTGAAACACTGCACCCTTGTGTCACCACCACAGCCCTTTGCTTTGCCCCAAATCAATCCGATTTTAACGTGACGGTGCAGGGGCCTGCGGTTCCCAGCCCAGCTGAATTTGGTGGTCCTTATTAAAGTCTCCGTGGACATTTGCCAATTTTGTAAAACTGCAACAGAGTTCAACAGACTTTCACATTCTTGGCAAAGTTCCACCTCTGAGAGATCTGGGATAAGAATAGAAAGAAGGCTTCACAGAAAAAGAGAAAAACTTTTGTGTAAAAGGGATGGAGGAATTTGTATCATGTTCTTGTCCAGTTCTCTCTACTCTGTAGTGGCTTGACTTTTTCAAGTTATAATGAATTTAAATTTTACTTCCTTTGGAATCCCAGTCAGTCACTCTGATGTTTCCTTAGTAAGGAAGTATTTGGACACCAGTTTTACCAGTTTATATAGACTGAAGAGATATATTCAAGGAATGCAAAGTGAAACCTGCTTTTTTTATAGATCTCACAACAAAATAGCGTTTATTTTCCCTAATATTTTATGAAATGACATATGTTATAAAGCAAAACATTTAATTTCTAACTAAAGAGAAATTTGAGGTGAAAAAATTACTCTAAACCAAACACAACGGTACATGTAATCCCAGTACTCTGAGAGGTTGAGGCAGATGGATCACAAGTTCAAGGCCAGTTGGGCAGTAGCAAATTGGAAGCTAAAGAACAGGGAATCTGGGGACAACCCACTAGAGACCCCCTTCTGTTCCTTTCAGGCAGAAGCTTTCTTTCTCCCAATAGCTATTCTGCTAAAGAGCAGGGAATATTTAGCTCAATATGAAGACCCTGGGTTCAATTCCTATTTCTACCGCTCCCCCCAATCTCATTCTATAACTCAGCACATTTATTTTGACTAGGTAAGTGTTAGTTTGGAAAGCATACAAATGCCTTGATATACTCACTCTAAGAAAAAAAGACTGGTCACTGTCTCTAATCCCATCCACTCACTTGAGAAGGAGTGAAGCACTGCAGAATGAGGGGGTGAGTAGGGGAAGCTTGGACATCACTTGCTTACTCTGAAAATCTTCTGTAATGAGAGTTTATTACCCAGCTCACTGATAAGAAGATGAAACTGGCATGGTAGAACTTGATTAGTGCCACTAAAGCAGTTAAGCCAATCACCTCCTATTTTCTTTTTCTCCACTTAATATTTAATTAGTGAAAAAAAAAAGATAAGAAAAAGCAACAGGAACTAAGAGTTAAATAGACAAGCAGAAATTGGAGAGAATATGTGAAAGCCTTGAGGAAACATAATCTTGTCTTATGCGTTAAATGAGAAGTGTCTTCCCATGTATTGGAGTATGTATTAATTTAGTCTTAAGGGAATAGGCACTGGAGAAAGACAGATACCAAGTAGGTATTTTCCTTTCTCAACAATCATGTAAGAAGCATTCACCAAAACTTTGACATTGCATGTTATACTCTTATAAAGAGTTTAGCCTAATAAGACAGAAAAACAAACACTAAATTACTATATGAATGCTGCATAATGGAAAAGAATTCAAAGCCTAAGACTAAATGACTCTGAGCAGGGATCTGAGGGACAGAGATAGAAGCCCATGGGTGTTGAGGTGAAAGGATGAGAAGGATTTTACCAGGAGGTGGAGCGGTTACCCATCTGGCTCGCGTCAGATCTAGAGGGGAGGCCTTGGGCTGTCTACATAGCATGCTTAGGATAATTGTCCAGGAAGGGTTCCTGAGGAAGGAGGAGGAGATTGTTACATTTATTTGGACTTGGCCAGAAAACCATGAAGAGTTGGCAAAGCAAGGAGGGGGCCATCAAGATAGTACCAGCTATGAGAGGGAAGCCTGGAACAGAAATGTGTGTCAGTGCTTTGAGTCCAAAGGAGGCCAAGGGCAACTGAGGGTCAACTGTGCAGCGGGGTGAATCAGGGACACACTTTCCTGAGCTGGATCCTGCTGTCATTCTTGGTGGGAAGCTGTGGATCCTGATGGCCCCCAAGAAATGGGAGACGACTTTGCATACAGATGGAAAGTGGTTGTAGATGCATGGCCTAGTGCTTGGGGAAACAGTGTATGCCAGGGTAAAGACCCACATGTCATTATTCTTTTTTTATTTTTCCATAATTTTATTGAAGGACAAATAGCAATGAGATAATTTCAAATCAAATTAGTAGAACAGATTCAATAATTAATACACTGCATATTATTTTCTTAGTGGTTATTTGTTTTATAAGGTGCAGACTTGATATTCTATTTACAAACACTATTAGAGCAGATCCCTCCATTCACTGAATTAAGAGAATATACCTATCTTTTTTAAAAGCTGATTTATAGGACATTTTCAATAATTAATACTTTTTCCATAGTACAAGAAGCAGAGAGGATATCCTGTCCAAGCACTATTAGTGCAAATCTTTCTTCTCATAGAATTTTGTGAAAGTAGCTTCATATTTATCCTAACTGTTCTATATATACGAATACAGAATGGTCCTTCCTTTGTATCCCCTTTTTTTGTTTAGTCCTGTCAGAGAAGGGTATTCTATTGGCATTCAATTATTATAGGTGCTTGAATTCAGCAACCACTCTGACATAGTTCAGCAGTTCACAATAATAATGGGTTATCCACAGAAGTTGTTGACTAGAGCCTTTTACAGCTCAGCATATTAATATGGCTTTACTTTATGTACCTAATTTATATATTTTTCTGCTGGATGGTTAAGACCAAGATAAAGCAAGACCTATATAACAAGAAATGTAAATTTTTTATCTGATAAGGTCAGTTAAGTCCCCTCAGGGCTTATCCTGTAACCCTGTACCTCACTCTGTAGATCCTTTGTCAGTGTCAGCCATGTGGATGAATCACGGCCATTGCTTGACCAATTTTCTCTGTGTGAAAGCCTGAGAGAAAGTTTTCTCTCCATATGACACTCCTTATGCATAGTCTACATCATTAATCACATTCCTCTGTGGCTCCATAATCTCCTTGCTCAGGAAATTTTGGACACAACTGAATTCCATGATGTTACAGTACAGGTTCTCCTAATTCCTCAGTTTTCACTGACCTTGAAAGGCTAGAAAAATGTTGACTGACCTTGCAGTCCTTCAATTTCACCAATTTTTGATCTGCAAACTTAGGTTGTTAACCATCTAGAAAAGAAGCTTCTTATTACCCTGAAACATATGCAGTTTGGCTTACCCTAACTATCTGTCTAAATATCAAACATCTTAGGCATAATGTGGAAGAGATATTTTCCATCTATTACTGATGTATTGAACTTTAAGTCCTTACAGAATGTGAAGAAGAAAAAAATGTTAAAAAATAGTAATATACACATATTATTACACAGAAATTTAGAAATCTAACCATATACAGCTTTGTAGCAGAACAGTCCTATAACATTTTTTGTGTCTTTTTTTTCATTTATTACCCATTAAAGAAAAGAAACTTTTACTTGTGAGGCAGTATGGTTATAATTGGTATGTCGTGACAGGAAGAATGTATTTAGCAGACTAGAATGTCAGGCCTTCCAAGTGTGACCCTTCTATTACACATTGCTATCTTCAGTGCAGTTGCTTGGTTCACAGATATCAGCATATATAGATAGTCAGATTGAGAATCCTACCATTTACCTGCTACTTTCAAAAACATTTGTAGACACAAGATAGACAGGGCAATGATCCGCAGAAACATCAGCAGGTTTTTGAAAGTAGCACATGTCATTGTTCTTGATTGAAATTAGAGAATGGGGGAGAGTGGGGTGAGTTAGTAGAGAACAACCTTAGGGAAAGGTAAGGAAGGAAAGAGGGAAAAAATCTGAAATTTTCAGTTTTATGCAGGTTACATATGAGGAAGTTGGAGACTTCATGCATGTGAAATTGATAATATTGATCTTGGGGTCAGGAGTGATGTGTGGCTTAAAGATGTTAACTGGAGAGACAATATGGTGGTACTTTGGCTCACATACCCTTCCTGTTGGGAATTATTTGATCCCTAACCAGAAGCATTTGGCAGATGTGGCTTTTGTTTGCAAACTGCATCTGATGATGAGCACAGCCTTGGGGCCCTCTTTCCTGCAGGAACACACACGGCTATCTTTTCAGAACCGTGAGATGAATCAAGTTTGTGAACTGAGGTGCCACTGTATTTAGCTGGGCCCTAGAAGTGAGCTCCCACCAGAAAAGTTTAGAAAGAATACAGTAAAAGGTGAGCACTTTAAGAAACAGTCCTATCCATGTACAGTAAGAAGAAATGAATCTCTGAAAAACAGAATGGAATGCTAAATACAGGAGTATAGCAGCCCTTCTACATCACTGGAAGCGATATAAACCACTCTGGGAATCAGTGTGGAAAGTCCTCAACAAACTAAAACTAGAGATTCCATCTGATCCAGCTCTGCCCCTTGTAAGTATCTCCCTGAGAGAGGTAAAGTCATCACATGACACCCGGGCTTATAGCAGCACAACTCATAAGAGCTAAACCTTGGGAGCAGCTTGTGTGTCCATCTGCAGATGAATGGATAACGAAAATGTATTTATAGAGCACTGCTCTTCCATAAAGATATACTCAGTCATTTGCAGGAAAATGGATGCATCTTGAGATCATAGTATTAAGTGAAAGAAATCAAGCACACAATCTTAACATTGCAGTTTCTCTTGTATGAGAAAGCTAAAATATACATAAAGAGCAAAATAAAAGGTAGATAACAGAAAATGGGAAGACAAATCTTTCTCAGATGAGGAGACCAGAGATGGAGGGAAGGAGGAGGGAAGAGAGGGAAGTGAATGAAGAAGGAAACATGCCACGTTGGATGTGTCCTTGTCATCTCCAGGCCCAAGATTCAGAAATGTCAGGTAGATCTTTAGCAAATCAGAAGGGCACAGGGTGGTCTTGGGGGATAGGAAATGTACAAGAATCAAGGTGTGCCAGGCACATGGACCACCTCCATACGATGAGTATATCCATTATGTATCATAGATATGTGCTAGAAAAAGCAGTACAAAGTGTGATCCCTAGTTAATGCTATAAAGAGAAACAGTAAGTACCGAGTGTGTGTGTGTGTGTGTGTGTGTGTGTGTGTGTGTGTGTGTAAAATGGGCATTTAACTGACTAGAACCTAAACATTGTACTTGGTTTGTCCACTGATGACACAGTTTGCCATTTTTAAGCCTAAAATGTAAAAACTAAAGAAGCTTTCTCTCTTATGCTATAAATATCAGTATTCTCATTTAAGAAAACTATGTACATAAATAGAAAGTTTATGCTGGTACTTTTTATATTTTATCTAAAAACAAGGAATGGAAAGAGTTGATCACATAGAATTCAAAGTTAAATTGGGTTTAAGAAAAGATGCTGACCATAGTCTTGTACCGCCTCCTGCTCACCTAAGCAAGTTCCCATGTCTTCTCCACACCTTAGACCCGCCTCACCACATGGTTTTCCTCTATAAAAGTCCCTGGAAGAGACAGCTTCCCGAGGACTACCCACCTAAGCCCCCCTCCTGTCCTTTTCTCAGAGAGGAGCTTTCTTTCCCTCAATAAATATATTCTTCTCCTGAAAAAAATAAATGCTGTTAAAGCGTATTACTCACTCATGGGAATATAGTGCAGACAGGAAGTGCCTGGGGGAGGCCAGGGGCTTGTGCCTGGGGCTGGCTTCTGTTGAACAGGCCTTCCTCGGGGCCTTCCATGGTCTGCCTTTGGGAGAAACCTTCCTGTCTCTGCTGTTGTCAGCAGAGCTTTAGAGACATCAGCAGCATCATAGATTTTTATTTTTTGCATGAGAGCTGGAATGCAATTTCTCCGTTTATTTTAGGTAAGATGGCATGATAGAAGGAGCAGTACCCAGCTCTCATTGCTCTTCTGTTTGTTCATCTTCTGAGTTCTGACAAAGTATACATTTTGAATGATTTATCATCTTTGAGGGGTTAAACAGGGAAAAATCTGTGTACACATGGACCCCTAGAGAAATAGCTCCTGAAGATTTTCACTGAGGTATGTTTGGAAATCTAGAAAAATTATTTCCTTGAATATTTTGCGGAGCCAGGTAAAACTTATTTTTAATAACTGCTTTATTTTCTTCAATGTAATTTTTCTCCACGTTTTTGAAATTGAGATTTAAGGTAGACAGTGGATTTATTATTCATTAGGATTTATACTGAATTGAAAACACTGAAATACTCTGCTATGCTTATGCAGTTATAGAGAATTATAAATTCAAGCAATCATATAGTGACTGATGGCCCTAAAACATTGCCATGCTTTGGGAAAACCTTTCCTTTCTATTCCTGTATGTATTATATCCTTCCCAATGTTAATGAAACATAGGGACAAATTCTCCTAGGCACATGTCTCCAATGCTCTGTAGCTTCTACCATAGCTGCAAACCTCTTCTAGGTACATTTGTATGGTGCATCGTTGCACCCATGATGAACTGTCCTGAGAAGAAAGTCTTGCTGGCAGAGCTCTCTTCTAAGTCCACAGCACCAGCTATTCCTAGGTCAGTGCTGGCCAGATGCCGGCACATGCACCCCAGAGCCCCAGCACCCGGGTTGCTCCAGCAGCGGCCCAGCCTCCAAGCACTGGTCCAAGTTGTTTTTTTCTAAGCAAACACTTCACGGTTCAGGGTTAGTTGTGATGTTGGCCCTTTGTGACAGACAGATAGACTAGGGGTTACAGTTTGGGCACTCACCTCTAAAGGCTCGCTGTCACTGCCCTAGGTCTTCCTTTGAGACAGGGCAAATACCACACCTATGTGCTATCACAGTAAGTAAAAATAGCAATATACTGGACCCTAAGCTGATGTAGCTTGTAGAACAGCTGACAAACAGGAGTTGGAGTAGAAATGTTGGAGTCCATCCTCCTCAAGTTTTCAGAAATGCTGTTTGTGGCTAGTGTTGTATGTCACTGGAGCAATAATCTATTCTAAGAAGTTGAGGTCTGGGATGGGGAGGGAAAGAGAAAAGGACAACTTGTATAAATCATTGCTATGTCACAAATTTGAATTATATGGAGATGAGCAACATTTTTCTGAGTATTGTGCTGGTTCTGCAAGCAGTTCTCTTTCATATTGAAAATGAGGGGTAGCAGGAACAAATTGCTTATTTCTCAGCTGTAACTGGGGTGGGGGCTGGCAGTGAAGCTCAGCAGTGCAGCACAGGGCTAGCGGAAGCGAGGCTCTCGGTTCCATTCTAGCACTATACACACAGCCGCACACAAGCATGTGTGCACACACGCACAAAGTAGGAGGTGATGTATGAATAAGACAGTGTTGGGAAAATTGGTACTTAAGATTCTCATGGAGGACCTGGAAACTAAACACACCAATTAATAGATATAAATTTGATAGGTTTCATGAAGGAAGCTGAAATATAATTGCAAAGAAAAGCTTCTGTTTGACATTTGCTGAAAAGGACTTGGAATTTTTTTTTAATGTATTTGGTGGTTACAAGATCTCACTACCATAGCTCGAACTCGTAGTGATCCTCTCATTTTTGGCCTCACCAGGGCTGGGATTATAGGCGTGTGCCACTATGCCCAGAATCCGGCCTGCTCAGCTCTCCCGAGGGGCGGGGCTGGTGCAGCATGTGGTGCCAGGGATCAAACTGCGGTCCATGCTCTCGCCTAAGCTTGCTGAAGCAGGCACTTTAGTCTGCTGCGCTATCTCACCGGCCCCAGGACTTGGAGTTTTATTTCACAGTTTTACTCTTTGTTTTCTTGAAAACCATCTTATTTTTAAAGTCTGGGAATGTATTTTATTTTAATTTTGATAGAGAAAGAATAAGGATGGAAAAAAGGCTGCTAAAAGGAGGAAAAATCAATACTTAAAATAATTGAGGCAAACAGGAAAATCTCAACATACCAGCATGTGGGTTATTATTTCCAATTTTACTCCTGCCCCTTAGGTCTTTTCTTTATGCGGACAGATATTTAGGGAACAGTCTTTAATCTGTAGTTTCCAGTCTTTTCTCTGAATTGCTTTCACTACTTCTGTAAAACTAGCAATGTGACTTTGAGCAAGGTACCAGACTACCAGAGAGTCAGACAACACATTCTCCAATTAAACAGAGGATAAGAAAAGAAAAATCACAAATAATGATGTTTATCTACTTATATAAGATTTTTCATTTTATCAAATTTTACATACAAATATGTACATACATTCAGGAAAGTCTAAAGGTTTCCCACACTTGAGTGTTGGAAACTCAGAGAATGAGAATAGTTCAAAGTGGCTGATTTCTGTAGGACAAACATAATAATCGCCCCTGTGCTCTATGTGGCAGACTATGTTGCTCATGAAGAGCTAATTCTGAAGGGAAACAAAATATAATTTTTTTATAGAACTCCTCCAGCTTCAATGCAAATGACAGTCTGGATAATGGTAATTGGTTGTTCATGGGCTGAGATGCTCTGAGCCCTTGCCGTGGGTTTCCAGAGGGATGAAGAACATTTGTCAGCTGGATGGGCAAGGCAGGCTAGAGGAGCGTGAGGGGTCTGAGGTCTCTGAAAGGTGTCCAGAGGCAGCGTTAGAGGAGAGGAGGCTCTGTCGCCTCTGCGTGCTGGACAGAGCATTTTGTGGACAACGATCAACATATGGGATAAATTCTGAGCAGGCAAGTTCAAGAGACACCCAGGCACGTTTCTGGAATGAATAATCTGGAGAAGCAGGATTTGCCTCTGTGAGCAGTGCAATTATCCTGAGACTTTTCCTTTTGTATGATTCCACCATACTCTGAAAATCTCACTTTTAGGGAACTTTCTACCTCTTCTCTCTGCAATCATTCTGATCATTTACAGACAATTATCTTTAGGTTTTCTCTTTCACAAGGTCGAATTAGCTTAGGTTTGGGGCATTGAGAGCTTTTTGCTGTAGCTGATTTAGAAAACTTTGCACTGCTTCTCCTTACATTCACTAGGCTAACCCTGCTCACTTCTAATCATGGCAGGTTCTGCACTGGGGAACTCCCTTACTTTGGCCTCTCTGATCAGTGTCATGGGCTCAGTCCCATGGTGTTTGGCAGCCCAGGTCAGGGATACGCAGTTCTTCCTGACTGCCTGGTTGTGTTTAGAAGCTGGGTTAGACTGTCGAAGGCAATTCTGTAACACAGCACACTCTCAACACACCCTCAAGGGAAAGGTTTGAGTTATCTCCTATTCTTATTTTGCATCTAGATCTTCATTTCAGACCTAGCTCTAGAATTCTGGGAAAAGATGTTGCCAACAAACATATGAGCCAAAGAATGGACAAGGTAACCTTTCCATAACTTTCTACCCATCAGTCCTAAAGTTTGGGGTCCAAGCCCTGACTCTGGTGACCCAGGGTAGCACAAGCATTCTTCCTCTATCACATCCTAACTGCACCCACTATAAAATAGGTCTTTCTAGGATTATTTTATGAAAATTCATAGTTATCAGTAATTATTATAGGTTAATACTATTTTCTGAAGAAAATAAATTTGTGTTAAAGACGTTAAAAGAAAAAAGATGTTAAAGGAGAAATTTTTATAAATATTACAGAAATGGCATAGGGGAAACATGTATGTATGCATGTGTGTATATATATATGTTTAAATGTATAAAGTATATGATAAAAATTTAGATAGCAAATCAAATAAAAAAGGTCCTTAATTCAATCATCCAAGAGAGCCTCTTTTTAATAGCAAAATGCTATTATATTGCTAGTTTTTGGAACTGGCTTTGTTTTCTGGTTGTCATTTGTTTGTTCATTTTTTTCTTTGCAATGCTAGGAATTGAACCCAGGGTCTTCTGAATACAAGGCAAGCTCTCTACCACTGAGATACACTTGCAACCCTGTAATTGGGTTTGATTCCATTTAAAATATTTTAATATTAATTTGCATATTCATTTATAGTTTTAAGAAGAATTAATGTTCTTTTTAAAAAAGATTTATTTATTTATTTATTTGACACAGGGTTTCACTATGCAGCTCACATTCAGAGTGTGCCCCCTGTCTCAGCCTCCCCAGTGCTGAGATTACAGGCATGCACAACTATACCTGGTTTCCGTGGCTGGCATGGCACAGGGCCTGCATGGCATTCAGTACTGGTGATCGAACCCCATTCCTTGCCAGGCAGGTTCTTGGACTGCCAAACTATGTCCCTGAATTTATATCCTTTAAATAATTTACATAATGACTTTCATTGCTGAAGTGTGTTTTACAGTGACAAATTCTATAGACAAATCAATCATGATGGTTTACATAAGTTAAACTGCTAAAAGTAGCACCTAAAGTGGGCAAGTTGCTAACCTCTTGAAAAAGTATGCACAGTTTTCACTTTCATAGCAGTGCATGAAAATGCCCAATTTCTTATGGATTGATTATCATATTTTAAATAGACTCAAGTTTTAAGAGAAGTTTTAAGAGTAGTTTTAAGATTAAAGAAAAATAATTTGTGAAGGATACAGATTTCTACTGTATCTTATGCTCTCAGGCATTATGCTGTTATTTCTAGTCTACTCAGAGGGTCAAGGAAAGGTAGCATCCCTTTGTTTTAATTTGACTGAAGGCAAATGATGGCCATAGTAATAAAGCAAGCAGTTCTTGGGGTTTTTTTTGGCAGAACTGAGGATTGAACTCAGGTCCTTGTGCTTACCAGGGAAGCGCTTATTCCACTGAGCCATCTCCCCAGCCCCAGTTCTTGGTTTTTAATTTTGTCTCATCTTTCGGAAACAAGATTTTGCTGTGTCACCAGGCTTGCCTCTAACTTAGAATTGCTCGGTCTCAGCCTTCCCAGGGGCTGTGGTTACAGCTATGACATGTTGCTGGATCACTGTTGTCAGCTCAAAAGCCTTCTAAATCATCTGTTGGCTTTGTGCATGTGTGTTTTGCAGATTAGCTGTTCATTTCTCCACTGTTGTTTTTATGACATACAACATATATGTATATATGTAGTATATATACATGATATATGTTATAACACAATATATGTAAAATATACATAGATGTGTCTGTATGTGTATATGTACTTACTTTTTTCCCCAGTGATCTTTTTAAGTATGATGAGACTTTACTTTCATGTATTCAAATATATCATTGCTTTTCCTTTATACATTTTTAAATGATGGGAGTATCTTCAAGGGACTTCCTACTCACACATTAGGAAAACGGAACGGAAACAAATATATACCCTAATGCTTCATCTCAAACGTCTAGAAAAGGAAAAGCAAACTAAACCCAAAGCCCAAAGACAAGAGGGAACTATAAAAATGAGAGCAGAAATTCAATCAAGACGAAGAAAACAATTCAAAGAATTAATGAATCAAAAAGCTGGTTCTTTGAAAGATTAAATAAAATTGATAAGCCCGTAGTTAACCTGATCCAAAGGAGGAAAGAAAAAACTCAAGTACAAACAATAAGGAATGAAAAGGGTAAAATCATCACAGACCCAGTGGAAATTCAGAGTATCATCAATAGCTACTTTGAGAATCTTTACTCTCCTAGAATAGAAGACATAGACAAAATGGACTGATTCCTACTCAGTTTAATGTATAATATTATTCATTCATAAGTTCCATAATTACTTTCACTTTTTTCACCATTTATTTAAAATAGTACATACCTTATAGTATTGCAGTGCTATTTACAATATAGAAAATGGTCATTTTCCTGGAAGTTTAACAGAATTTTGGGTATAAATGGAATCTCACATTTTTGCCCCTCATTTTGCTTTATACAGAAAGTACATGCACACTCTTATAGTATGCTAACTTTTTACATAAACATTCAGATATTTTAGCTGAAAATCTGTCATTGTTGGACCTTCAAGTCAGTTTCCATAACCTTCATATTACTATAGATTTCTTATTTCTTGTTTGTTGTTAACTCTACATTTTCTTCTTTCTTTTTTTTTTTTTTCTATATTTCACGGTCTCACTACTAGATCAGACTCATAGCAATCGCCTGTTTACAGCCTCCCGAGAGCTAGGATTACAGGCATGTACTACCATGCCCAGTCTCAATTGCCATCTCAGTGTGCCCAAGGGCATTGCAAACTCTTTTCCCAAACCAGGGAATAATATTTCTGGCTGCTTGTAAAATTCCACAAAAGATTCAAATGGGTACTTTGCCTTTACTATATTTTCCCCCCTATACCCAAAAACCTTTGAAGTAAAGCATCTTACCAAAGACACTAAGATAATCAGAGAGTGACACAGCAGTAGAGCCAATGCTCTCTGTCTTGCTGTGTGCCTGCCTGGTCTGAGTGCATTATGTGTGGGGCCTTCCGTGTGAGCCGTAAATCCACAGTTGCTACATAGATGGAGAGATCAGCCAATTTGAGTAATCTTATCTTTTGGCATCAAAGCCTTTCATCTGCCTGGATTCAAGGTTGTGGTATTACTGGTAGAACAAGTAGAAGCATCCACTTCTCCAGTGGTGATTTCTGGATCCCTGGTTTTGTGTTTAGAGCATCTCTGTGTGAGCCTCAGATCCTGCAGCCCATTCCCTAGAGCTTTCTCAATAGCAAATAGTGAGTGCCATGGGCTCACCACCACTGCCATGGTGTCCTCTGGTTCATACCCACTTATCCACACATGAGCTGAGCTCTTAGAAATGAGATATCAGTTTAAGCTGCTTTGTACTTCTGCATCTGCCTATGGGAAAGTAACTCACTGTAAATCAAGAAAGCACATGTCACTGTGGAAGGCTTGCAAGAAAAGCTTTCATGTCCTTGTGTTCATTGAAGGTCAAAAATCTGCCGAAGTGGAGGCTTTGCAAGATCACTGCAATGCCTGTCCCCAATGAAAGCCTTTGCTCCATCATTTCAAATGATCACATCCTGAATGGCAAAATTCATTCTTTGCTGAGGATACCATGATTTCAATTAATACAACACACCTGACAGTGTGAGCAAACCCGCCAGAGGCTGTTGCTGCGAGCTGAGCTACCAGGCTGAGCCCCAGCAATCTGGCTCAGACTGAAGGAGACTCCCTCACATAGATGCCACATAATTCAGCTGAAATTTGCATGCAGATCTTAAAACAAATCTTTTTTTTTTCTGAATACAGAAGATTCTAGTCTACCTGAGTTCAGTAGCGAGGAAGCTACTCCTGTTTTGGTATGAAATAGAGCCAGGAAGATAACTCAGTGTCATAATACCTACCTGGCAAGCATGAGGTCATGAGTTCAATTGCCAGTACTCAAAAAAGAAACTAAAGTAATCTGATGTTTGCCTGTTAGTTTTCATGTTTCTTTTTTTTTCTTTCTTTTTCTTTTCTTTCTTTTTTTTTTTTTTTTTTTTTTTTTTTTTTTTTTTTTTTTTTTTTTTTTTTTTTT
>PVKA01000621.1:0-150512 GCA_004027165.1 Ctenomys sociabilis | reverse complement strand
TTGGTCTCGAACTCAACAATCCTCCTGCCTCAGCCTCCCGAGTGCTGGGATTACAGGCATGCGCCACCACGCCCGGCTAGCTTTCATGTTTCTTAATATTTCCTATTTCCTACCTTAGACGACTCACTGTTTTACTTTTATCCATTGGGAGCCCTTGTTCTCCCTTATGCTGTCATAATTCATGAGTTGCAAGTAAAAAGTCATTCACTCAATTTGAGTAATCTTATCTTTTGGCATCAGTAATTGCTCTCATAATCAGGGAGAAGACTGCTATTTGTTAGTGTCTTTGCCTCTGAATGTCATTCTATTACAAGCCTAGTTTTGTTTAGTGTTTGCTAATACAAAAATTAAAAATAGAAGGGCTGGCCAAATAGCTCAGCAGATTAAAGTGCCTGCAAGCAGGTTCAGGGGCTGGGGGTTCAATCCCAGGGCTTGCCATTCGGGCCCCACCCCTGGGGTACACTAAGATAGCAGTTGAGACTGGGCATGGTGGAGCACACCTGTAATATCAGCTCTTGGGAGGCTGTAAACAGGCAGATTGCTCTGAGTCTGATCTAGTAGTGAGACCCTGAACACCCTATAGGCCCTTCCCTAAAATACAAAACAAATAAATACATAAATATTAAAAATACAAGAAGCTGAACTTGGAAAACATTTTTGTTCCACTAACTTGTTAGCAAATGATATTTTTAGTCAGTAGAATATTCAATGACCAGCACCACTGCCATCATAACTGTAGTAGTGCACTATAGGAGAAGTTTCATTCTTTGAGAAGATATTGACAGTAGGACAAAATATGTCAACAGCTAATACACCATTTTGTTATGCCTGAAGAAAGCGTATAATATTGGAAAGCTATAATGACATCTTCTAGCTTTTATGTCACCAACCTGTCATTTTCTGTAGCTGTCTAACCTTTCATTCCAATTCCATCCATTTTCATTCTATTTTACTTTCTGAAATCTCTACTCAATGTGAATTCATCTTTAACTTGTACACAAATTTAAATCTTCAGAATCCTATTTTTGGCCAACAGTTTCATTTGTGACTCATGAAAGCCATGTGTGTAAACCTGCCCTTTTGGACCTGCTAAGGATGGTAGGACAGATCTATCTTCCTTTCCTTTCTAGCCAGCAAAGAGATCACCTTCTTACGGCCAGCTCAGGCTGATCTCATGACATTAACATTGACTTTATTGTCATCTTATCCTAAATCACAACTTCAGAGGTCTTGCAGGACTTTCAAGCTGCTTTCAGAGAAAGGTTTAGTTTACTTTTCCCAAGAAAGAAGGGACAGCTTCTGCATTGTCTCTCTCTGGAGGAAGCCTTTGGGCCACACAGTGGTGGCTGCATGGCTCAAACTCCAGCACTGTGCTCTTGAGCAGTCCATCTCCAGTTCCTGCTATTTTAGTTTTGTATCCTTATGTTCCCATCAACAGAGGAATAGTGGAGTGCATTTCTTTCTTCCCCAAGGTATGACAAGCATCACAATTTTGTTGTAGATTTAAAACACCATACTAATGTGCATATCACCTATTTTGCATTTTAGAAGCTGAGCTCCTAGAAAATGTCATTGGACTCCTCACAGACAGGGCTTGGAATAGAGTCCCAAGTTCCCCTTGACAGTTACTTATTAGCTGGTATCACGCTAATGGTGTCTGTTCACTTTCACTGACAGAATGATGATTTAAGCAATAGCTGAAACTTTACTACTTGGAATACCCGAGATTTTTTTTTTTACATGTACTGAAATTTCCAGTTTATTACAACAAAGTTTATGCTAAGACTATTTGTGGGAATATTTTACATTAATAAGCCATGGTTACACATACATAGATGGTTATGCAGAAGTAGAATAAATTGAATGAGCAAAGTGTACAAGGAAGAAACGTGGGCCCACTTAAACTCTTGCTTAGTGGGCGCTGAAGAGGCCTTCTTTATTGTGCATGGTTGGAAGCCTCTGCTTTCCTTCTGCAATTTTGAAGATTCTATTTTTATATGTAACTATACTTCTGAAGATGAGTTAAAGAATGGTTTATTTTGGCTTTGGAGCGAGGCTCCACAGGTGAGTCATCGGAGTTCCACATCTCCAGTGGTCCTGACCTGAGGTCCTGTCATTTCCACACGCATAGCATGAGGTGTCTTGCCAAAATGTAGTATGTCAATGAGGAGCAGTGTAAATGAAAAAGTTGACAGTCAGCTATCAAACCTACGACCCTTATGCTGGGTACTGGATGTGACTATGGCTCAGGCTAAAAGGGTTGTAGAGAGGGAAGATGGGAAGAAGCCTGCTGAGCCAAAACCAGGCATGCTTGTTGAGGAATCAGTTTTAAAACTCCTTTTGTAAGGAAAGAAAGTTAGAAAAACAGTCATGGTACAAGTGGAGCTGGGTGTTCAAGAGGATTATGATGATGTATTTCATGGTTCTCTTCTGAAGGAGCCCAGTGCATGTGCCAAGCAAATGTAATGGAAATGAGCAAACTGAAATTCAAGGGAAACCTCAGTCCTTCTGGCAGGAACTGAATGAAGACTTGTTTGACTAGCCAGCCCCTAATGCCGCCTCCTATCCATCATGTGGCTGTGGCTTGGATGGATTCCTTTGGTATTTTTGTGCAAATGTGAACGGAGAAAGGAGCACTGCACTGTTCCCACCCCCAGAGGATGCTTCTCAGAAGCAGAAAGGTTTGACGCACCCTGGAAGATGACTGCAGCCATTTGCCATGTGCTCACTCCCTTATGGGTCCTTGATGTTCTGTTTGTGGTCATTGATTCTCCGTGTTGTGCTTTCTGGTCCCTGTGCTACATTTGGTTAGACACATTAAAAAGAGGGCCTTTGAAATTACAGTTTCTTTGGTTTGTTAGGGGTGTTTTCCACCCAAAGGTCTAAGGCTAAAAACATTTTTGTACTGAGAAATATAGAGAGAAATCAGCATGAGTTACTGTGAATTTACAAAAGGGAAAAACTTTGATGATAGTTTTGAAGTTGTCATCCAAAAACTTGCTTTTGAAAATTTTGGTCCCAATATGATTCCCCTCAGATGTTATTTTACGGGATTGTCATCAATTCTGGAAAATATTTTTTATCCTTAGACTAAAACATTTGCTTGTTGATGCTACATTTTGACTGTGTATAGTTTTTAAGAGGAAGGATTAAGTTAGTTGAGATACCAAATGATTTTAGTTGTGATCTACAAGTGATGAGGATCTCTGGTTTAGCTCAAAGAGGGGGAGAGAGTGAAAATAATTTTTACTTTTAATTTGCATTCTTAAAATTATAATTAAAGTCATATTTGATGGCTCCCTTTTAGTTGATCAGCTGACCTCCACATCCAACTGGAAGATCATCAAGGATTAAGATTTCTAGTTTGGTTCAGGCTGGGATGGGGAACTTGAAAAAGGTCCAGTATAACATTTCCCAATAAGGATAAAAAAAGACTATCCCTTCTTTTATTTTATAAAATGGTCAGTGAAATTAAAACACTTTTTCCCAAACAAGGGCTCATTTAATATTCAGTCCTCCCAGCCTCTCATGAACACAAGTCCTTGTCACCCTGTACTGGTGAGGGGTCTGAGGCTCACACGGACTGCGCCAGTCATCGGAGGTCTCATGCTAGAATCCGCATGCTCTACGTTCACCCAGCAGCTATGCACAGCCTCTGTGTCTGGCCTTTAGTTATCAAATTCACATGTTTTCTGATAATAAGGAGACCACTTAGCAGTCTGTTGAATGCATAAGTTAAAACAAGTACTTTAAAATTCAAGGTAGCTTCAAAGAGAATAAGAAAGGAAGGGCGTATATCTGGAGTTGTCTCAAAGAAGGGGTGTGTGTGTGTGTGTGTGTGGTATGTGTTTTAGCTTCTTCTCACAGGGGACCAGAGGTAGTGGCCCATGTCTTGTGGTCACTTTCCCTGAGTCACTCTCTTTATTGCAATAAAGGGCTGTAAATCTGTTGTGGTCCCCAGCTGAGTTGTAATCAGTCCTGTCAAGGTGAAAAGCCCCGTGTCACCTTACTGCTTGCCTGAGCTGTCACTCACTGCTCTGACCAGGGTCTGAGCCTGTCTCCTCTGAGCTTGGTTCTGATCTGAGGCACGCAGTGTTAGCCCACATCTCAGTGAAGATCTCAGACAAATTCCCCCAGCACTTGTGAGTTTACATGGTGCAGCCAGACCCTTCAGAATAAGTGGTGATGTGTCCTGGCCTATTTCAGCTTGAGTGGATTCCTTCAGAGCTGAGTGTGAAAGGCAGCAGTATTGGGAGGGGCATATTTCCACCTGCAGAGTTATTACACCTGTGGCTGCTTCTTCACTGGTGAGGAGGAAAGAGAACAACTGTCCGGAAGATGCTGTGGTGACTTCTCAAAGAATGGCTGGGAAGGGACACACACTGTGCTGAGCATAAAGAGTGGTGTGTTTATTTTTGTGGATTCATATTAAAGTATAAAATATACACACAAAGACAGTGTGGATGGAAATCTTTGTGAGATGTGATGCTTATAATTATTTAAGCATCAGTGTAGGATAGCTTGAAAGAAATGTATGATTGGGCTGGGAATATAGCTCAGTAGGAGGGCGTTTCCTGAATATGCAGGAAGCTCCCCAGCAATGCAAAGAAAAAAATTTGCATAATTCAGAATTAAATTGTGTAGACAATTGCAGCAACTTTGAGGGCAAAGGAAGTGCTTTGGACTGAGGGAGACACGGAGAGTGGACTACATCTTTAGTAGTGATGGGATTTGGAAAAGCGAAGAGAGAAGGATGCATATTTATGCACAAACACAAAAGTAAAGCTAAAGCCTTTTGGAGGAGCAAGATGACCCCAGCTGTGCTCAAAGGGTTACAGGAAAGAGAACGAACACACACAAAACCAAAATGAAGGTTATGGCCCTTGGATGCCAGGCTGAGACTGAGGTTTATCCTGAAATATTTGCGAAAAGCTTCTGCTCACTTCCTCTCCAACCAACGTGATTCGACATGATTCTTTCTATTTTGAGAGGTGTTGCCAAGTTTGCCTTTGCTCTTCACCATAGAGGAAAGGCAGCAGAAATCCAGGAAACTGAGATTCTATTTATGTCTGTGAAATGTATCAGCTGTCCCAAGGAGTAAGGTCTTTTTTCAAAAAACATCATTCTGTAAAACTTCCCCTCATTCCTTGGAGACCATAAATATTATCAACTTTGGTGTTCCACTGGTGACAGACGTCTGTCCCTGAAAGATGTCAGTCATTCACGCTGAGCCCCAAAGGTCTCCCTGTGGTTACTTTAGAAAACAAGCTGTCCCGGGAGTTTCCAAGCCGTAGGTCCCACTTGGGGTCAGGACCAAGAAGTAGGCATGTGAAACTGAACTAGTAAAGTTTCTTTCGCTTTTTCTAAACTGATGCTTACTTATAAGTGTATTACCTTTAATAAGACATTTAGACATAATATAACTACATGTCAGCACTTCAAGCAATACATTTAGTTCTGCTTGCTGTAAGTTCTAGAACTGTATATTTTAAATCTAATTTCCAAAAACACTTCCACAGTTCCTTCGCAGCTTCTTGTGCTCTTGATAAATGCAATAAAACAACCGCTGACAGATACCTTCCTCTTGGTGTAATTAAGACGAAAAGTCCTTTACAGAAGGAAAAAATTACTATGTGAAGGAGGATGTAGAGAAAAATAAAACCTGTTCACAAGGAAATAGAAGATAATCTAACTCACATTGATGACTAAATTATGAAATCTTACTAAAGAAAGAATTATGCTCACTGTGCTTTTTATAGTTCCAATGTTCTACTTTGAACTTAAACTGCTTAGAGAAAAAGTGACTTTGCTCAAAAGTAACTCCAACTGATTCTGAAATAGAAACATTTTAAATTTATATATACACTGTATTCTGAAGTAGAAATGATTCGCATTTGTATATAATGAATTTTTTATGCTCCAACTTCTTGCTGAATTTATAGTGCTTCATATTTATCTCACTTCTACTGAATCTTAAAAAAAAAAAAAAAACTTACTCAACGAATGCACTTCCAAAATACACTCAAATAACTGATGTATGTATTTGACTGTCCAATCACCTCTAATAGATCTGACCTCATCACTTATAATAGTTAAAATAGGGATGGAGTTGAGGATAAGCTTTGCATTTTTTTTTTTTTTTTTGGCGGAACCTTGGATTGAACTCAGGCCAGGCAAGTGCTTATTCTACTGAGCCATCTCACTGGCCCCTTAAGCTTTGCATTTTAATGAAAGCATAGAATCAATAAGAATAGCACACTTATTATGTAAGAAATTACTCCCAAGCACTGTTGAGTGGCCCACCTGGCAGAGGGGAGAGGCACATGTTGCAGGATAGGTAGGGGTGCCAGGTGGAACCTCCCACCCACGTGAGTCACAGGCATTTCACTGGAACAATTTATTTTTCCTGGTTCGACTACCAAGGCATCTACTACTAGTTTTGTTCTGGAGGAGGATAAAGTCAGTTTGGTGCTTTGCTTTTCTTCTCTCCCAGAGCAGCCTGGGCTTTCTTCCAGGTTGCGTGCAGGGGTCTTTACCTGTCCATTCTGAAGGCATGGCTCCATTTTGATTGTCCCGAGTCATTGTTTACCTAGATGCAATGTCGCCTGCATGTGTCTGGAACTACCCGCAGCTACTTGTCCTGTGTGCCTGCAGCTCTTCTCTCCGAAGATGCATAAAGAAGTCTCGGGATGGTGGAAGGACCGGGCAGCAGGACATGATGCGCCTGCTCCTGTCCGCACTGTGCAAGGCTGATTTCTAAGGGGACCCTGGGGATTCCAGTGGTGACCTGCCCCAGACTCCGAGGGTCTTGGTCTCCTGCCCAGAAGGACTCCTGTCCACTCACCTGTCACGCCCCATGAGCCTGTGCTGCCATTCTGAGTGGTTCTTGTCCTGTTCTCTGGGAGCCAATCATAAGCACTGATGTGGGCGTGGTCTTGGCTCCTGGGAGGCCATGCTTTGCCTATCTCTCTTCCTCCTTGTTTGCTTTTACAGATTTCCTCTCCTCTTTGCCCTGAATGTTTAAATTCTCCCAAGGATCCGTTCTGGAGTCCATGTCTTTTCTATGTACAAAGCACTCACTTAGTGAACAAGCCTAGGACAAATGGTTACTAAAAGACTGCAAATCCTACTTTCCAGGTCTAATGTCTCCATTTTTGATCACTTTGCACATCTTAAGACATTTTGTTTTTAAGATAGGGTCTGGCAGTAGTCAAGGCTGGTATCAAATTTGTACTCCTCCTGCCTCAGCCTCCTGAATGCTAGGATTTATGTGCATCCACCACCTTCCAATTCTTCTGCCGGCATCCCACTTGACAATGTCAGACGGATCATTGCACTCAGCCTGGCAGCATGAGGTGCTGGGTGTTTGCTGGCCATTCTTCTGGGTGCTCAGGCCTCAGTACATGGTGTGAGAGGCTGCCTTTTCATTGCCTCTTTTGTCCACCAGAATACGATGAGCAAATATGTACAAGCTCTGGCTTGATCATGACAAGGGCCCCAGGAAATCAAGGCACAGCCCAAGAGTCTTAGTGTCAGGGAACAGGGTCATTTGAGAGGCTGTTCATTGGCCCTCACAAGATTTAGACACATGTTAGAAACATGCTCTTGTACCAAATTGCTGAACACTTTTGTAGGAGGCAGCCTTCCTGTCCTATGATGCCCTTCCACACCACCGCCCATCAAACTCCAGCTCCACTGAACTCCTGCCTAGAACCTGATCGTGCTAAGCTTTTCTCTACCCAGGGCTTGCACGTGTCTTTTCTCTTCTTCCTGTGTTTGCTTGGCTGAAGCCTTCTTCTATTTCGGTTATTTGTGTCACAGCTGGAATAACTTGTTTTCGGGAAGAATTTTCTTAATTACTATTTCAAAGTGGCTACTCAGTTATTCTAATTTGTATTTTATTTTTCTGGATAGCAGTTTTTTATTCTGAGTATTTTTCTTGTTTGTTTATTGTCATTTCTTTCATTCAAATGTACGTCACATGTGCATGGGGAGATGGTTTCATTCGCTTCCATAAATTCAGTGCTGGAACAGTGTTTGTTTGTTTGTTTGTTTGGTGGAACTGGGGATTGAACTCAGGCCCTTGCACTTGCCAGGTAAGCACTTATTCTCCTGAGCCATCTCCCTGCCCTGGAACAGTATTTTGTTAAAAAATAGTTTGATCTTCGTGTTAATCAGATTTTATTGGTACATTTTAGGTATACATAATGATCACATTCATCATAGAGAATTTATACCTGGACATGATATAACTTCTTCTATTCTCTCTCCTCTACCTTCCCTTCATTGTCTAAACATATTGCTAAATGTACAGTGATGGTTCATTCATCAACACTGACTGTATATGTACTTCATAGGCACCATGTTGTTTCATGAGAACAAGCTGATGGGGTAAGATCCTTCTGTCTAAGAGTTTATAGGCTTATGGAGGAGGCCAACAGACAGATTGCCATTTTTAATTCAGTAAACCTTACAATAGAGGCACCCAGTGGCTTCCATGAAACAAAGCTCAGCTCTAGCCCTTCAATATACTAAGAGGCTGTTTTTCTTTTTAAGCCTATTGGCAATTACTCTTTTCTTTAATATTGGCTTAATTTTCACATCTTCTATACAAGTGAGAAAATAAAACATTGGTGTAATAGTCCTGTGCTGGCTTCCAAGTCCTGAAGGGTAAATTAATCTATTTGGAAGGATTTAGTCTTCTTTAGAATGGGCCCTGCTGCTTGTCCCAGCTTAATTTGTAAAATTAGGCATTGTGGTAAGATTATTTTGAAAAAATATAAAATGTGCCCTGAAATTATCTTATCCCTGAATCCATTATTTCTTCTATTTCTACTGGATGAGGTGACTGAGGTAGCGCATTGGGGGACTCCTGTAGGTGATGGCTACAAAGCGAGGCACAGTGCTGGGGCACTTGCACAGCTTCTGTGAGCCATTCTAAACTGCAGCAGGAACGGTGGCATTCCAGGAAATAACCAGGCTCCTCCCCACTTCCACCTCTTGTCCCGTCCTCCCCAGAGTCTGCCAGTGCAGTCTTCTCTTTTATGCAGTCTGACGGCTGTCCTGTCGGACTAATAAAATCAGAAATGTGAAATTCAGTCTTGTTTAATAAAGTCTGCCTATAAAATACAAGGCTGTTAAGAAATAGAACACCATATATTCATTATGAATCATATTCAGGGTGAAATTTTTACTAGCAGGGTGGGAAATGTTTTATATATGTGAACTGAAAACAATCCAACCCTCAGTACTGGAAAGTTTTAAAAATTTATAGTTTCATGTAGGCTTTAAATTTGGGCTGGTCCTTGTGACGCGTGGTGGAGAGCCTGGGACCTGGATGTGGGCCCCTGTCCAGTTCTGCCACGGGGAGCATCAGAACCTTTATCCATGTCCCCATACTTACTCCTTGCTATAGAGCCATAATTAATCTAATTCCTCACAGAAGTGGAGTTATTTCTGTCATCTAATGATATTAGCAGCTTAGATGTGTGGAACTGAGAAAACAAAAGATGTTTGGGTTTATTTTTGCTTGTATTCAATTTTTATTTTGGGATCGTCAAGTTAAATGTATACTGTGATAGATTAGGGAAAAAAATTTAACATTGCAGGCTTTGAATAGTTTTGAAATTCACAGAATGATGACCTCATCAAACAAAGCCAGAGATAGCACCATTAATTTTGAAAATTGTAGATTACATGAAATGTCTGCAACACTCTGGATGAATTTCATGATACATGTATGTCATTGATCCATGTGGCATTTAGTGAGTAACTGAGGTAAAACATTTTCTTTTAAAGGTGTCTCCTTTAGTTTACAAATCATATTATCACTCTATGGGCAGGATGATATTTTGTTGAACAGTACAGGGAACATTTAAGATACTTTTCAGAAATTCAACTGAACATGGCTCCTGAATGCATTAGTTATCATTCTCAAGTGTTAGAGATTCAGACTCAGCAAGCTTTTGTCTAGTTCTGACAGAGCATCCAATATGATTCCTATGAGTGTCAATTATATTTGAATTATTGCTTCAAGTTTTATGCATATGTTTGTCAAAGCAAGTACTTTTAATAAAGAAGGAAACTTAGAATCCATTCATTACCACAGAAGCTTGAAAGTATTAAATAACTTCTGTGCTCACTTTCTGGATGCTAGTCAAGTTGTGTGTTTTTTTTTAAAAACATAATGATATGAACAGTATATAAAATGAAGCTTTAATAATAATCAGAGAACAATGTGCCTTAGTGCACTGCAGCTATTTGACCCAATTTTTAACTCTTCTGGGAATTCTAATTATTTGAAAAAAATACAGGTGAGACATAATGTGCACAGAGCAATAAATTTTTTGAGGAATATACAGCCAGCTAATTAAAATAAAGTCATGTGCTTCCTCAGTGTGCTATAAACACCTTGGCCAGTAACATATTAAGTGTCCTTAATACACTCAAAGTGCTCAAATGGGGCAGAGGACCACTGAATGGAAAGCAAGAATATTGCACTTTATAAGCTCATCCATCTCCTGACATACACATATAAATCAGTCCGTTAGTCTCTCAGGGTGGTGCTCAAAGCACTTGGAGGAGGCATTTGGAGGTCAAGGAATGTGCAAGTCATTGGGGTTTCCCAATGTCACATTGAGGGAGTAGAGGGGAAGGGGTTAGTGTTGGAAGCAGAGTTTGGGGGAAAGGGCAGCATAGTTAAATTTCTTTTCAGTGTGGAACTTTTTATTGTTCTGCTCAGGCAAAAACCTTTGCATAATCCTGTCACCCTGTGTACACCATTTCTCTCCCTGAGACTTTTTAACTAAAAGAAAGAATAATAACACAGTATGAATCAACAGTGGCACTGATGAGGGCCGGGAACCAGCAGCGGCTCTTGGGTTGCATGAATGTTGCTCCTCCATGGGCAGCTTTAAACATTCTGCCACTTTGCCCACTCTTGGGTGGCTGATGTCCATCTTCAGCCCTCACTTGACTCCCTTGTGTTCTGAGTAGCAGTGACTCTCCGCAGACAGGTGATACAGGCCAGATGTCCTGTTGGTTGCTGTCTGTTGACCCTTTTCTTCTTTGCTCCTCTGTTCCCAACTGGACTGTGGAATGCAGCATCAGGGTCAGTGACCCTTTCTGTGGCATTTTCACAATGCTCTGGGTATTTCTGAGAGATGAACAATGACCTCTTCCCAAGGAGCATAAAGACACCTGACAAAATGAAGAACCTGCTCTTCTGGCCTTCCAAGAAGACTCGGTCAGAATTTTAGTTTGGTGACCACATGTAGGTGATGAATAGTCACTAGTAGCTGCGGTGGTTCCAGAGCTTGAGCTCGAGGGTGCAGGACAGAGCACTGGCTTCTTAGATGCTGTGGGAGCTCTGCTTAGAACGGCCCAGTCAGGAGTGCCACTTAGAGTCCAGAAAGCTTTCTCACTTCATTTTGAAGACTATTTGTGTTATGTGGTTCAAATCAAAATGTTAAAAACATTATCACAAAGTGTGTCTCAAGTAAAGACAAGGAAGAGATGATCTGGAGTATAATCATTTAGCGAATACCTCCCTAGTTTTTCCAACTTCATCATCATTACTAGATAAGTTGGCACCTATCCCTTCAGCTTTATGGATGTTAAGACTCAAACATGTAACATATGTTTTAATTTACCAAATAAAATTCCTATTCTCTTTGGTACCAAAATGCTTCACAGTTGAGTATTCAGCCCCCTTTGGCTAGCATATTAATTATGCATTATTCATAATGAAAGGTTCAAATTTGCTATGCTGCAACTGTTTGGCTCTTGACAAATGATTGTAATAGGTGACACCCATTTTTAAGGAAATAAAGAACAGCAGGAACTGAATTTCTCCTAAAAAATGCCTCATACTGGGAATCTCCTCAGAAAATGACCGTATACCCTGTTAACTTGAATTCTAGGACACCCATGTGTTTTCCAACAGAGCTCATAATTTTGTTAGGCTGCGAATGTTCCCTGGGCTTCTGGAGCAGCTGCCACTCTCATGGCCCTGTTGGCTTCCTCCACTCTCTGGACTTAGTCAGTGTTATGTAGTAGCTTTCACCTCCTCCTTATAAAATATATGGGGCATGTTTTCAGGGCAGAGGATTTCTTGTTTGCTATAATTTATTCTGTTAACTAATATTTATTGAGCACTTTTATGTACTGGGCAGTGTTCTCAGCACTAGCAGAATAAAGATGATTTGGAGTGTGCATAAAGATTTGGTCAATCAGCTTGGCTGCAATGTGAAATACTCAAAGGGAATACGAGGAAAGGAATTTAAGACTGCTGAGAATCCCTTGCTAGGATCAAGGGTTTTTTTTTTTTTTTTTTTGCTTTTGCTTTATGTTCATTGCTGGCTCTTGGAATGTGGAACTGTTAATCAGTGATGTCCTTAAGAGCTGTTTGATGAACTGGAAGAGGGGAAAGAAGCTAGGAGTTCACTTAGAAGTCTCTAATTTTCCAGGTGAATAGAATTGAAGACCTAAGTTGAGTTAGGTTATGTGGAACCAGCAGAAAGAACATGGCAAGGTGTGTGGCAGAAAAGATGAAGGAGGAAGAGAGCAGTCAAGTTCATAATGAGACTGGATCTTGAAGGACAGAGAGATGAGGATAAGATGAACTCTGTCTTCAAATTTCTTATTTTAGGGGCTGGGGAGATGGCTCAGTGGAATATGCGCTCTGCTGGGAAGTATAAGGGCCTGAGTTCAATCCCCAGTTCCACAAAAAAAGAATCATATTTGAAGAGTCTGAAGTGTCCATGAGTGATCCTAGGAATGACTGAAAATACTTGCTGCCATCTCCAGTAAGGTACAGACTTTAGATACATGACTCAGTTAAGTAGAAATGCTGAATCCTGAAGCAGAGAAAGTGTGGGCACAGAGCACAGTGAGATCTCTTGGGGGCTTTGGGGATGGTCCAGTATCAAAGGGAAGTAGGTTGAGAACCTTCATACTGTGGCAGCCAAAAGGAGGGAGGAGACTCAAGGGCTGGATTCTGAAGATGAGAGCTCAATGAAGAAAAATGTTGCTGACTTTGGAACATTACCGGCGACATTTGAGAGAGCTCTTTCAGAATTGTAGGGATACAAATCAAGATGCAGGAAAGAATGTGACATATTTAATAGACATGTTACTTCGGTTATTATTTGAAACAATAGAGAAACCTTAAACAGTACGTCCCGGGAAATAGAACACAAAGCAACCTCAAAATCAACTAGGTCCCTCTCAGAAGTGAAAACTACTTTTACAAAATGGGGATTGGTATTGCATTTGAATGAATCCTGGTAAGCTCACAGTAACTAACAGGGTAGGGAAGGGTATTGGACAGAAGACCCTGGCAAGTGGCTTTCTCTAGAACATTAATGGTATCATAACATTGGAGAATAAATTCTCAAGGAGTTCAGGTTAATGCAAAAAATGGCTCAGGCTCCCCTGTAGTGGTAGAGAAGATTATGTGTGACACCAAAGGAAACGTACCCCAACTTCATGGGCCATCAGGAATTGTCTTATCTTTAGGATTTGCTGTGGACAATGTATTCCTTCTACTTTATACCACATATTTTTTCTTTATAGGGGCTAAGCAATTTCCTGCATTACAGTTTTGGTTTTTAAATGTAAGCATCATGTTGATGATAGTGATAATAACAGGGCCTTAATTGAGGAAAAGCATTATCAAGGGTAATTGATCTGTGTTTTTCCTTAATTAGTTGTTGCAACACACACGCATTAGTTAGCAAATCTTTTTCCAACTTCTTATGAAGAATGAGGTATTAAAGGGACTAAGATCCTCCTGGAGGTGAGGACCCTCCAGGAGCTTCCAGTCCCACAGCTGAGACAGAGGGGACAAGTTGATGCCACTATCTGGAGCAGCCTTTGAAACAGATGCACGGCTTGAAGGGACATGAACTGAGAAACCTTCACATTTTCCTTGGAGATTTTGTGACACAAGGTGACTCAACATATCTAAGATGGATTCTTCCATTAAGAACAACATGAAACATGCTTCCCCAACCCACAGCTAGTCTTTTTCCTTTAAATTGATTTTCTTTCTTCCTTTTTTTTTGTGGTACCAAGGATCAAACTCAGGACCTTGTGGCTTGCCAGGCAGCGCTTATGTCACTGAGCTATCTCCCCATCCCTAAATTAATTTTATATAGTACAATATGAAGTAATAGGTGATGAGAGAGAAAATGAAAGGGAAATCTGGATCTGCGAAAACTAGGGAGAAGAAAATTCTTTTTGTGATGGTTGTTTCATACAGAAACCTGTCTACTCTGTATAAAATTGAATGCAGAGGGCTGACCAAATAGCTTAGTGGATTACAGCATCTGCAAGCTGGGGAAGGGGCCAGGGGTTCGATCCCCCAGCCTTCTGCCCCACGGTGCCAGGTCCCCTCACCCCAGGGCATGCTAAGAAGCAATGGAGACTGGGCATGGTGGCACGAGCCTGTAATCCCAGGTCTTGGGAGGCTGTAAACAGGTGGATCACTATGAGTCCAATCTAATAGTGAGATCCTGAAAACAAAAGTATTTCATTTTTTACCAAATTTGCTAGAGTTCCTATCTTTCATTCATACAGATACCATAGATAGTTAAAGAAGAAAAGCAGGCTGGACAGCATAAAATAATATTTCTTTTCTTCATTATTGGAGTTGTTCATTTTTTTTAGGCTTTTGGAAACTTTCACAATTCTACTTTTTGACTTTTAGAAGCAGCAACTAAACAAAGTAACATGTATCACTGAATGACATAGATGACTGTTATGGAGTTAGCAATATCAGCAATCCTTAGACTAGACTTAATAGATAAGTAGCTGGATTTTTTTCATGGAAAGTCCTGATGTAGATGGACGTTTCTTTGCTTGGAAGCCCTATTAAATTTTCATTACAATATCAGATTTTTAGAGTAGCTTGTTCTTTGGAAACTTTTATTTTAACAGTGACTGTAACAAGCTTGTTTTATATGCTGAAGATTTTATAAATAGCCTTCTCTCATCATTTTATATCTCTTGTCCAATCATATTTCACAAGAGATTCACTTTTAGGGAAAAAAATCATTGTTTGTTCAGATGTCAGTCTCTTAAAGTAGTGCGATTCAGTTTGAGCTCTTCACTAATTTTTGTTCAACATTCTAATTGTAAAAATGGAACAAATAGAATTAATTTTTGTCTTTTCAATGTAAAGTGAATCACTCTAGTTTTAAAAAAAATATTCTTTCACTTTTTTGGAATAGATGAGCCAGAATATATGTCTTTCATATGAAGGAAAAAAGCTCTAGAAGGTCATAGAATACTGGAAGCTAAATGATAATATTTAGCAGAATTGGTCATGATCTTGCACACTGATCCTGTCACATGCAAAACCTCTGTCACTAGGTTTGTGTGAGCGAGGTGGAGGAGAATCATGGTGATTCAGGCAGCATCTTGAGGGAAGACAGTGACCACACATGCAGGTGCTCAGTCTCTAAGACTGGGCGTTGGTTGTCCAGTGTGAAATCCTGACCCTCGGCCCACAACTTTCATGAGGATCCACCGAGATAAATAAATTACACTGTGCTAAGTGCTTGGGGTAAAAGTTCAGTAGTTTGGAGGAAAGGAACTGCAACAATTCCAAGTAAGAGGTGATAGCTGAGAACAGGACAGCTTCACTGAGGAGAAAAAGGAAGGGCTGTGTTTAATATTCATGAAAGGTGACAAAATCTAATTGTATACTGTTGGGAAAGGATGGTAATAAATTGGAGGCCATTTGAATCAATCTGACAGGCCTGGGGAGATAGCTCAGTAGAATATGTGCTTGCCTGGCAAGCACAGGGTCCTGAGTTCAATCCCACAAAAATAAATAAATAAATAAATAAATAAATAAATAAATAAATAAATAAATCTATCTATCGGAATTTGTCAAGAACATAAAGCAAAGATGAATCCTACATAATCCTCATTGGAAGCCTGTGTTTAAAAAAATCACTGCACATCATTGCTCTTACAGTGAGTTTAATGAATACTGAATGTACAGGACAGCTAAGAAAATGACACTACTAATTTCTATTAGTTCATTGAAATGAACAGTTAGTGTTTATATTGCTTGATCAAACCTACAGGATCATATCTGGTAACCTAAGCAACTACTTTGAAGATAACAATATGCAATATAGCCACTAAATTTCCTGTCATTTTGTTTTGAAATCCTGTGTTTTTTTTATTCTTTTTAAAATATAAATTAATCTTATAAGTTGAATTTATTTAGTTGAGAAAAATGGAAGAGTTTTTGGGAAACAACTGGCCACCATTTGCAGTGGGCCATCTTGGTATGTGAATGCCCTGGGGCTGATTTCTCAGTGTTTCCTATATGTAGATAACATCATTTCTGGTTAGGATGATCTCAAATTAACATTATGTCACTGTTTTAATGGTTCCTTCAGAATCTGTGGTCAACTGGTGTAGAACAGTGGTTAGCGCTGACTCTGAGGCCAACTGCCTGACTTTGCTCCCACGCTCTGCTGCCCATGGAGATCCTCGAAGTTATTTACCTTTTCTGTAAGCCACATGGCTCTCACCTGTGTGATGCGGACACCCATAGTTTCTGTCATATAGCGCTAAGGTCAGAATGAAATGAGCTACCATTTTCACTGCACATAGCATGTGGCATATGGCGGATGCCATGTCATGTGTCAGCAGTGCATGAGGTGGTAATAGCAGTGCTAGCAAAAAGCAGTCCTGGGACGGGAATGGGCGGAATCGGTAGGCACAATTTTGTTGAGTAAAGCGCTCACCTACTGTTCGAATAATCAAGCTGTCTCAGCTGGAGAGAAGCCCTTTGATTCACCTGCTGCTTCTATCCCTTTTCAAATCTGATAATTCCATACCAGTGCTTCCCATTGCACATCTCCACGGCAGTCTCCAGCTATATCAGTAGGCATGGCAACAACATTCTCAAAGCCCCATAGGCTTCCACTCACCTCAAATCTATTAACTAAATAAGACTTTTCAGAAAGACCGGAAGCACATGACATGAAAATTATCATCTCTGCTCTACAACATTGGAAAACTCTGCTTTAAATAAATAGAAACATTTGTCACCTGTTTTCCACAGTGATGAGACATAGCATTTTCCTAGCTGCTGTCCTCTCTGAGCCAGAATTAGTTCCTTTCATTGTGTGCACTTTTCAAGCTTTCTGAACTTGCATTTATCATAGCTGCTATCAGAGTCATCTGTGATCCTTTGCAGCCTGAAATCTTCCCCTGGATAAGAGCAAAGTGGTGCTTTCAGCTTTTCATCCTCAGTACTTAGCAAAATATTATTATTGCTGTGTTGTTAACCAAGAGAATGATTACTTTGTGTAATCCAATGAGTGAATCAGTCAGTTCAGAAAGGTTATGAAGTTTTCAGTTCTGTTAAACACTGCCCTGGTTAATACTCAGTGGTGTGTGTTTTTCAGGAGAACAGTGCCAGAATTCAGCTGTTCTTCTGGGGGAATGCTGTTTGAAAACAACTTAACAATCTTGGGTAAAAGAAAATCCACCTGAAAGATGGTGAGGCTTTGTTTCTGTCTCATCTGAATTGCAAGATTGTTACCAAGCTTGGTAGCACTCAAAGTCCTCTCTACCAGCAGCTTGGCAGTGCACAGTGTGTTAGTGTTGTCTGTGCTCAGCTCAGGGAGTGGTGCACACCAGGGCTGCATCCTTCTACCCAACTGACCCAGCACCCAGGAACCTTCCTTCAGCATCCCTCCTTCCTTCCTCTGTCCAGCCTCCCCTTATCACAGTTGTACCCTTGACTGCTGTGAGATCAGCTCCTTGGATTCCACAGAAAAGGCACTGTCTGTCTTTGTTTCTGGTCATTGCATTTAACATAATGTCCTTAGTCCCATCAGTGGTCCAATGACAGGATTTCATTATTTTTATCACTGACTAATATTCTATTGTGCATATCAACCATATGGCCTTTAACCATTCTTGTTTTTGTTTTTTGTTTTTTTTTCTTTTCCTGTATTTTAGGGAAGGGTATACAGGATGTTAAGGTCTCACTACTAGATCAGACCTGTTTACAGCTTCCTTAGAGCTGGGATTATAGGCATGCGCCACCACACTCAGGCTCCATCACTGGCTCAGCATGCTCAGGGGGCGGGGCCAGCAGGGCATGTAGCCAGGAATCAAACCCTGGCCCTTGTACTTGCCTAAGCAAGTGCTTGGTCCACTGAGCTGTCTCGCTGTCCTTAGGGTTTATATTTTTTAAATGCTTATTCTTCTGAGAAAAAGTGCTTGAACATTCTGATGACGCAAATGCTCCATGTCTTTTATTGTATCAAGTTAATGAAAAATATTTTCCATGTCTTTTATCTTATTCAGCTGAGGAAAAATACTGACTCGATGTACCTGACAATATATGATGAAATATATAGTCTCAAAGATAATGTGAAACAAACTAAAATTCCTCCAAAGCAGCATGCTTGATGTTGGTGTCCTGTGGCCAATATGTGAAGGAGTACCATCAGTGTCTGAGGTTACTCTGAAATAGTTGCAAGTTCTGTTACTATTTTAAAAGCAAAGTAAAATCTAATACCTTGTGGGAAATGAGTTAGGGGTGATATTCCAGTGTCTGTCTGTCTGTCTACCTCTCTCAACCTTTCTTTCAATCTCTCTCAATTCTGTTTTGGTCTTTCTGTTTGTCTGTCTCCCCCCCCCCTCTCCCTCTCTCTTTAGTTTTGGAGGTTTTAGAAAAACAGTAGAAGGCTAGATAATAGACAAATTCAAATATTTCCAAAAGCTTAAGTGACAAGTCAGAGGCAATATGAACAGACCCTGGTAATGGGTGACATTCCAGAATCAATGAAAAGGAAAGAAAAACAAAGCATGCCCACCCATATCTGACCAAATCCTCTCCCCAATCCTCTCTCCACCAGAACCGGCCTTCATGGTGATGGTCAAGGCATTTGTACGTATATATCTAATGGCTCTGAATTTGACATTTCTCTCACCTAAAATGGAGAGTGGAATACCACCTCTGTCACATTTATAAATGACCTTGCATGGTAGATCTTGTTTTCTCCTCTAAGCCCATCCTTCAGTGCTATCTTTTGATGTTAGTAGAGCTTTCAGTACCAATGTCTTATGATACAGTTTGAAAATACACAATGGAATTTGCCTCTGTTCATTTTGTTCTAAAATGGTCTCATTCAAACACTGCAGTGACAACATGTATGAGTAGCTGCCCATGACTCTGGGACTAAGGTTTTGGAGCCCACTGTGATCTGAGTTATCAGGTGGACTTCAGGCTGCTTAAAATGACAGGTTGCTGTTGATCCAGAAGCTGACCAGAACAATGGTGCCTGCAGTGTTAGTTTGATCATTTAAGGTAGCATTGCTGCTTTTATGTAGGAAAACCAGGGATGAGAAAAGAGGCAAGAAGTAGAAGGTTAGTTTTATTTTATAGAAATAGCTCTGAAAATAAATCCACAAGTGGATAGTTTAATCCCATGTACTCTAGAGCAATGTCTTGGTTTTGCTCTTAAATGATGAGGTATGTAGTCAAAGGCATATCTCCATATCTGGATTCCACAGTCTCCCATCCAGTACTGTTCTTTTGTTCTAAAATTTTAGTTTTATTTTATTTTTGCTAATTTTATTGAGAAATAAATAGCAATGAGACAATTTCAAAAAGGTTAGAGAAGAAAGTTTTGAACTAACAGTGTTTAGATAAAATTTTAGTTTTGAGTTTTCCCTGCTATATGACCTTAATGCACCCTGATTTGATTTTCTATTTTCACTTGGGTGTTCTTTACCTAGTGAGCTATTTACTGAGTGTGTTGTAAACACAAGTCCTTTATACAGTGACCTGCTTTAACTCCAGAGGTAACCAGCATTGCCGGGCCTTCTACCACACTACTAGCATACTAGGTATTCTTATCAGGAATGAGAAGCACAGTTATCTTTGTCAGGATCTTCAGACCCTGAATAGCACCAGACCTGGTACATAGTAATCACTCAACTGATGCTAAATAGCTTACAGTGAATATGTTTAGTGAGATTAATGAAAGTCTACAGTAATGGAAGGGTGTTCTTTCTCTTTCTCTCTTAAGGAGAGAGTTAAAATTTTATTGTGAAGTATGAAGGAGCTATTTCTTACACAAGCTAACAAACCTGTAAAATCATATCCATGTGACCCTTAGAAACTCTGACAAGCTTATTATGAATGCAGATAGACTGGTTACAAATGCAGATATATTCATTATGAACGCTTAAGCATTGCAATTTTACATTGCCAGTCACAAGCCCCAGAAAGTCCCCACTGCTGTGCATTTCCTGGGCTTCCAAAGGAGTACTTGAGCTCCAGCATGTTGCTTTTGCCACCTAGTCAGCATGACTTCCGTGGAGGGTGAAACACATCTGGAAAGTGGAACCTGCATTAAAATTTTTTTTGCATTAAAATTCTTGGTGTGTTAACATGTTTCTTCCTTGGTATTATAATTTTCAGTGTTAATAGAAGTCTTTTTCTGAGATCTGATAATTAAAAATGATATTTTTACATATTTTTATTTCCATCTATTTCTTCATTCTATCTTGTTCAGATAGAATAATAACAATTCTTGTGAATTCTTGTGATCATGTCCCCCTTCAGACACGAGCCTGGGCATGTCTTGATTTGAGTCCCTAAGCTACAGAATGACTTCAATGTACCTGTTTATATTTAGTTCTAAAATGTGTCTCATTTTAAGGAATAGTTAGATGGCTCTCCTAGTGATTATTTTGCTACAGAGGGATAGGAAAAGTGCCCACAGATGACTTGCAAATTAAGTTTCATAAAACAAAATAATGAGAGTAATAGTGATACTCTTTTGATTATTGAAACTGTCATGATAGGTGCTAGCCACTACATTTTGGATTGGCTTTGGGCTATCATATTCCTGTTGCAAGCCTATGAGATGGAATTGGCCACCTGGCAATACGGCCGGTCTTTAGCAGAATTATCCCCATCGCCAAACAACTCCATCACTGGTTCTGGTGGAATGACACTTCTTTGTCAATTTGCTGTTCTATTAGTGATGCACCTAAGTAGAAGGTCACTGTACTATACTATTTCATGTTGGCAACCACCTTGTGTAAGAGTGTGTGAATCCATGTCATCAGTTCTTTTTAGTTTATATGTGCAATCCTTTCAGTCTCATTCTGGAATTTTGTGCTTTGCAAGGGGAGATAATATCAGTATCCAACTGGGACTTTTTAAACATTTGCTAAAACAAGCTTCATTTTCTTACATCAAACATCTGTGACTTACAAGGCTCTAGCATCCCATCAAGTGCCTAACATCCCTGTTAAAAGGGAAACCATTTCATCATATTCTCATAATTAATGGTACACTGCAGTCTCTTTAGTGGTTATCTTGATCTCCTGACTAAAATCAAGACCCATCATGAGGACCTCAACGAATTAGGTTGGGGTGCAGTTTAAGCACCTTGGGTGAACACTTTGGAGCTCCCACATTAACCTGCCCTGCTCAGCACTTTGTATCATTTGGCATGACTATGTTGTACCCATTATTTTCTATGACAGTCAGAGTTCTTGAGTTGTTGCTTATTCTGTCTTCAAAACAAAGGAAATCAATAATCCTGTGAGTGTCAAGGACTAGGGTTGGTTACCTTTTCTGGACTAACTTTGATTCATTTCTTAACTAGGCCAAACAGACCCACAAATATCAAATGCTGACCTTGCCCAGATAATCTATCTTAGTTTCTTACAGGCTTGATGATTAATTAGGGGCTGAGCAAAAGAGCATCATTTTTATTTTACTTTCTATTTATCAAACTACTATTTTCAGTTATGGCTATTGTGTCATGGGAATGACACTGAAAAATTAGCATAATCTAAAAGTGTACAGCAGAATAATAATACACTCTTAAAGATACAATCTGTGAGGAGATATTAAAACACTGAGTGTTCCAGCCTCCAGGAAAAGCAACCAAAAAGGACAGGAGAGCATCTGAGATGAGTTATTGCCAGCATGAGTAGAGCCCCCCTGATTATCAGTGGACTACACAAAGCCGCAGCATTCCAAGGGATACATGTTGCTGTGGTTCAGAGCTAAACTAAGTATCTAACAGTCGGCAACAAGACGATATATTCATTTACTGAAGGTGTACTGCAACTGAATTCTTCTATTGAGCTGTGTGGAAACATAAGGAGCTGGCTCTGAGAATAAATAACAATTCATCCTTAAGGATCCAATGGGTGTCCATGTTCTCATGATGCCCATCAGGGAGACTGGTTCTAGAGTCATGTCCAAGCCCAACAAAGTCTGGAAGGCACAAATTATCTCAGGACTTAACAGGCCCAAATCTTGGTTTCTATTTATGTATCTTCTGCCTGTCTGTCTCTTACACACACACACACACACACACACACACACGCATGCACACACACACACACACACACACACACGGAATTTTTAAGTGGTCTTCAGAATAGGTGAGACCGTCTACCAGCCCATCTGGAAACCTGGTGACTAACGGTAAACCTGTCCTCAGAGAAGCTTCTGCCTGATACAGCTTGTCGGTCAGGTGTCTGCCCAGAACACAGCATGGAAGAGGGACAAGCCACTAAATCCAACATTGCTGGAGCAGCAGGGCCCCCTATAGAGTTATGCAACTGAATTAGCACATCTGGGCAAAGAATAGCTTGGCAGCTGGAGTGCTGATTGCAACATACAGTATTGAGAAATAAGACATCGTGGTGAGGTTGGGGATGTGCACTGGTCACGGAGTTTCTCATTTTGGTCTTCAAAAGGTTTGAGAAAAAAGACAGAACACGGATGGAGGCTTCTGCCAACTGAGAGCAGGAGGCAGTCTGTGTGATGGACCACAGCAGTGGGGAGCAATGGGGAAATGCCTATTATCCACCAGAGCTTGGAAGACCTGTATTGATCCTATAATTACCGAGTGTGACTCCACAATCTGAGGTGCCTGTGCTACAACTGGGTAACATTTTACACAGGAAAGGAAACTTCAGGGATTACAACCACCTCAAATGCCAGTTTCCAGAATAAGAGATTTCTCATTGCTCTGAAAAGTCTGTCATATGGAAGATGTGTTTATCAAATCGATTTTAAAAAGCTTTGCCTAATTAGTAAAGAAAGAAATATGAATTAAATTGGAGTAGCACCTTTCATCTCTTAGAAGTTTCAAAATTAGTGAAATCATCTAGTGCTGTGAGACGTAGGAAAACTGACACCCTCACGTGTTTCCGGTAGCTCTGTAAATTAGTGTCAGGACTTCTGGGAAGGACTCACCATGCCAACATGTATCAACTTCCACAAAATGAACCTTTCACTTTCTTTATCCCAGAAATTATATTTCTGTCACTCAATCCCAAGAAAGTAGTCTCTTGTGTGAAAAACAAAAGCAAAAACAAAAAACAAAAGGAACTCAAGGCACAAAGATATTCATTATAATATATACTTAATAGTTGTCAAAATGTGTGCACAACAAACATTTTTAATAGCAAAGGATCAACGATTATATAATTTATTCTTAAGTGAAACATCAACTTAACCAAATATATTTACTGGTAGCTTTGAAAACAGACAGACATGGAAAATGCTTAGGATGTGAGAACAAATGAAAAAGAAAGGTAGGAAAGGTTATGTAAATCAAACTAGCATATCAAATATATGATCATGAAAACAGATGGAAGTAAAAAATAGCTACACTGAAGAGGAAAGAGGTTTGATGATTGCTTTCTTAATTTTCACAAGTTCCCATTATGTAATTATCATGTGTCTATTTATTTAAAATTACATCTTTTCAAATGTAGCTATTTGACGTAATGGCATATGCCTATTTCTTAGGCGTTTTCAGATGTTTAGAAACAAAATGTCTCCACATTTCCTGGATAATCATGGTTCCTTTTTTTCTTCCAGAAAAGCAAACAGAGCCCTAGATAGCTATGCATATTTCATCACTCAGTGCCAGAAAGTGTGCTTGTTTTTGATTTGCATTAAGTACTCTAATTCCTTTCTGTCCCATCTTCCTTTAGCTGCTGGCATGCATGTGACTCTGACATGATCATGGTGCTGGGCTTTCTTAAATGATTAAAGACCCAGATACACTAAATGGAGAGATGTTCTAAAGTTGACACGAATGACAATCCTACTTTAAAATTAATGAGGTACACTTACTTTCAAATTACCTTTATTTTGCTAAATCTGTAGGAGTTTCCTGGTGAATCTAAAATATCAGATGTGCAAGAATATTAAAATATTTTTCGGGTGGTTAGTGGAGCAAACGAGGAAATTCTTATTTCTTATGTGGTTAAGCCTATGAGTTTCATATATTGTCTCACTTCACATCAGAATGGGTTCTTCTTATGGACTCTAATTTTATCTTCCAAATATGCAGCACAAATTTTGGTTGATTTACTCATTACAGATCTCCTGGTATGTGTAAGCTCCACTTCACAGACATGTTGCATGTTCTTTGTTTTAATTCTACCACCTAACCCAGATCTGGGCTGTCAAGAGTTTTCTAAATATTTCTCAATAACCCAATACTTTGTGAAGTCACATTTATCATTTCCATTTTGTAATGAGAACACTGGGACTTAGAGTTTGGTCACGTTTAGACAATCACATTTCTGATGGAGACAGAATTAGAGTCAGGTCCTGTAAGCACCGAAAGCTGCACCCTTCTCACTGAGTCATGTTACATTTATATTTAAATAACTATGTAAGAACTTAGTGGATTTATTATGGGAGTGTTAAAAGTAACATTCTTTCTGACATATTGACAATTTTTATGCAGAATTTATTTTCTTTCCCCTCCCTCCCTCCCTCCCTCCCTCCCTCCCTCCCTCCCTCCCTTCCTTCCTACCTTCTTTCCTTCCCCTTTCTTCTTCTCTCCCTCCCTCCCTTCTTTGCTCCCTTCCTACCTTTCAGTCTGGCTATCAAAATATGATAAATCTGTTGCATGTGCACTCAGCTCTAGACTAAATATCCTGCTTTCTTGTGCCTAGTGTCTCCTAGTTGCATTTGTCTTTTCATCCAGACACAGTGGTGTGAATGCTGCATCAACTTTGGGGAACTTTTAATGGGTCATTAAGAAGAGTTTGATAAAAGAAAAGGGCAGGTGTCCCACCTGTGGAAAAGCAATAATGGAGCAGATTAGTTTCCCAAGTCCAGCGTGGGGCTTGCTTCACTGGCCAGCATCCAAGCTACTGGAGACACAGCTGGCCTTGGCGGAGCCGCCGAAAGCAGCAACACATGTCCCGGTAGACTCTGGGTATTGAGTACAATGGGACTTGAACTTAGAAGACAAAGTTTTGGCTTGAGATTATTGCTCACATTGTTGCCATCCCTTTGGTGCATGAGGCTGTAGGATACCACTACGGATTGCCTGACTGTTTGGGTAAGATCGGTCCCAATTGGTTTGACGATCAACTCTCCTCTTCATTTCCCAAGATATGCTTTCATTTTATTGGATTGGATTGGGAAAGATTTTCACCTCTCTGATCCCATTTCTTCCATCCTTTCCTTCTATTCCACGTTGCTTCTTTGCCTCCTTAAATCATTACCATAATCTTGGCCTCAAAACTATCAGCAACAGCCAAAGGCCGCCTCATGAGGGAGAGATTACTTTCATGTGTGGCCTAAACATAGCACATAAACTACTCCCTGGAAAAGAAAACAAAAGCGCTTCCCCCAGAAGATGAGAGCATATTCTGTGAAGAAATGCCTCGCGTACACTTGCTGGTGTCATCAGTGCGCCTGCGTGTGATGAAACAGAAAGTAGGCTCCCATGTGGCGCCAAGACATGGTCCGTCAGAAAGAAGAAAACCCAAAATGCTGTTTCTGTTCTTAAAACATGATGCAGATAAAAATGTTTCCAATATAATCAAAGGGCCACACTGTGTATAGGTGGTGCGTTGTTCATGATAGGGCAGGGCAGGGACATGGGGTGAGGCAGAGCCAGTCTATAGTCATGTACATGCAGAAGGTGAGGCTCCGCGAAGAACATGCAATCTGTGTACCAAGCTGATGGCTGTGGAAAGACGGTCTTTCTAAGGTTAATATTTTTTATAGCTGTAGGAAGGTTTCATATAAACCTCATCACACTTCCATGGCCAAGTAGCAGGAACAAGAGAAAAGTGCAATTTAAGCATTCTCTCCAGAAATTATTTGTCATCACTGTCTTTCTATGTGAAAACCGAAGAAAATTTAATTTCTTATTTGTTTTAGAGAAAACCTTCTTAAAAAAACCATTTTTTCAAATAATTTTATTGAGAAACAAATAGCAATGAGACAGTTTCAAAACTGATTAGTAGGACATTTTCAATAATTAATACATTGCATATTGCTATCTTCTTAGTGGTTATTCATAGTACAAGAGGCAGACATGATATCCTGTCCAAACACTGTTAGTACAAATCTTTCTTCTCATTGAATTGAGAGAGAGTAGCTGTATATCTATCCTAACTATTTTGTATACAATATGGTCCTTCATTTGCATCCTCTTTTTTGCTTAGTTTTGTCAGAGATTGGTATTCCATTGCCGTTTAAATATTGTAGGTGCATGAATTCAGCAAAATATTCCAATGTAGTCCAGTAGTCCATGATAGTAGTGGGTTTTCTGTAAGACTGGCAATGTTAGAAGTTGTTGACTTGAGCCCTTCGCAGTTCAGCATATTAATATGGCTTTACTTCTTATACTTCATTTAAAAAACCATTAATACTGTAAAAATGAAAATAACTCACATGAAAGCTGCATGATCAAACAGACATGATGAAATTGGGTTTTTGTAGCTTATTTATCTGCAGATTCACCAAGTGTCTATCAGCTCTGTCACCCTCTTAGGCACTCAAGCTCAAAGGCGAAGGAGATGGGTGCCCTGTCATCAGGTCCTTGAGAATAGGGGATGGGAATGGATCCCATGGGCAGAGTGGCTGGGGCTGCAGTGCTCATGAAAGTCCAAGTAGTTACCAAGCAGAGTAGCGGAAACGCCAACCAGCTGTAAGAGGTGCCCGTGTTGATACTGGAAGCTAAGCTCTGGTTCTCCTTTAGCACTCATGGTGTGTAGGGATCAAGGGGCTGCAAGGAAGGGGCCAGAATGGTCAGGGCACCAGGAGGGGATGCACTTCGGCATTTTGGTTGCTAGTGATCTGCCCTTGCTGCAAATCAGTTGTGAATGTGGAGCGCTCATTTAATTCATTTAAAAAGCGAATGCCCAGATATTGCCTTCACATTTATTCTAGGTTGCTGGCTATTTTAACTGCACTAATTTCATTTCTGCAGCTGTTGCTGGGCTTCAGTTGAAATGATGTACATGCCTTCCCAGGGCAGGTGGAGGAAGGCTTTGGTGCAACACTGCCCAACTCCAGGTTCTGGACTTAACTGAAGGGAAGCGTGTGTGTGCAGCAAAGCCACACCTCTCGAACAAGGGTGGCTGTGCAGGGCCTTTAATCTGGCCATATTGCATTTCATCATTGGTGGCTCGCATGAAAGAAAAAAAAACCTTGCGGTACAGTGGCTACTTTAATCTGTCACCATATATTAATCTTGGCTCAAAATCAAGGTCCAATGACCAAACTTAGTCTTTGAATGAAAATAAAAGTGGTTCAGTCATTATTGTTACAGGATTTTCTTGGAGTTAATACTAGATATCTTATCTAACAGAATAGAAGTAAATAATAAATTGAGAGACAAGAAATTTATTCCTTATGCACAAAAATGCCTGACAAGGTACCAAGAACAGAGGTTTATAAGCCATTTGGTATTGTTTGGGTGACTGCATCAATATTTTGTAGCACAACACAGTGTTCTGTGGGGCAACTGTGGAGTTGGCCCTCCTCCTCCCAGAGCGTGGAGCGAGTAGCTGGCCATGGGCTGGCTGCTGTCGGCTGCAGCCTGTGATGCAGTTGGGATGAGTGTTCCTGCTTCCCAACTGTCTCCTGTTTCTTCCCAAGGGAGGTAGAGCCCGTAGCAGGATCAAACAACAGCGCTTCCCCATCGTGGGGCAGCAAGCTGCATGATTAGGACTCCAGAGGGATTTGTGTGCCTGCCTCACACCCCGGGCACTTCCCCTCCTCAATCCCTGTGGAATTTCTCAGCTGCAGCCATCAGTCCAAAGCTGAGAGGAGTGTGAGAGAGACAGACCACAGCATGCATGCTCAGGACCACACTCCACCTTTTTCCCAGGGCTGAAAAGCAGTGCAGTGGGCTCTGGCTGGCCCACATGTTACATTCAAGGCACAGTCATTGTCGTTCTTCCTCCACTTCTACAAGGCAATGGCTCCATGTGTAGCCATTCAATAGCATGCCAGTCTACAGGATGTAGAGTTGGTGGACTTGGGTGGCTAGACCCAGGGTCACTACTTCCAGGTACTGGAAAGCAGGAGAAGTCTTGAGTGAAGAAATGAATGATTTCCCTCTCATAAAACAATATTTTTCAGAAATGTGGAGCTCTGATAGAATCTTTTCATGTTATAGGCAAGAAATCTTACGATTATGTAGAACTTAAGGACATCAATGTCTCAAGAGTCTCTGGCTCTCTTTCCATGATCCTCCTGTCTGTTTATTTCCAAGATGGTTCACATCAACAATTCCATGGCTACAAATCCTGAAAGAAATCACTGTGCATCAGAGGAAGTGCTGGAAAGGATTTTAGAGCTTTCCAATGGAAGCAATCAGTAGAAAGATACAGATCGTGCTAGGTGGTCTGGACTCACTCTTATAGTTGTCACTACAGGTTCTGTAATACCACCAAGTCAGTACCCATTCAGTGGGGAGGAGTGAATGAAACTGACCTTCAGTGTTACAGATGTCCAAGTATAAAAACTAACACTTTCCAAGTTTTGAGGCCCACATCTTCAGTTGTAAAGATTTGTGCATTTTGAAAGAAGAAACACACACTGCAGAGGATGCTATTCATGCGACCACACCTGTGTTGTAATACTGTTTCCAAGGGCCAAGCCTGCCACCTGATGGCTGTGTTGGTAAGAGAGGAACCCTTCACTTCTAAACACCCTGTTTGTACAGTGCCCCTGGTGGCTTTCTCGGTGTGCACAAACTTAGAGGCCATCTTGGCATTCAACCTCAGCTGTTCATTTGCTACACCCAATTAAGCCTCTATGTTTCTTGTCAGAGGTCACTTTTGGTATCTAATTATCCTGATTGGCACTAGCCTGTATGTCACCTTTGCCTTGTCTTTTGTGGGAGACAAATAATTGGCTCTTCTGCCTCCTGCAAAGCTCTTCCATCTCTTGCAATCCAGCTGCTATTTCCTTCCTGTTACTCACCAGAGAACTTCCTCTCTTCTGCCATTAGAAGGCTTTGGGAATCTGGACCAACCTCACATAGGCAGCTTTTCTTAAAGCCTAAATTCCTAGCTGCTGTGCGCATGGCTGGCTGTGCTTGTGTATGCCTTTCTCTCTATCTATCTCTTCCTCACTACGTCTACTTCTCAGTCAGGCTAGAGTTTTGCCTTCTGACCACTCTTTAGCTCTCTTCCCTGAACAACTGTGGTGTAACCACAGCCACTTGCAACGTGATGGTTATGTGCTAGCCAGTGTTGTTCTTTGCTTTATTTTTGTTTTAGCCTTTGCAGTTCTCATAAATTCAAGAGATTGTTTCAGGAAGAAACCAAATATACAGAGACATATAAAGTGCTGACAGCACAAAGCATTCATGCCTATTCTTTGACTCAAAACATTTTAATATCCAAGAATTGTCTTAGTTATATCCACATTTATCTCAGCACAAAACATTCTGAGAACAATCAAACTCAATCAGGTGCCTAGGGGATTGTCTTTATTTATAGTAATCCTTTTTTTTCAGGCTGAGTATTAACAACTAGCTTCAAAGAGTACCAACAGAACTTAAGAATTTCCTAAATGACTGTGTAATGAGGAGACCGCATGTGGGAAGTGACTAACCCTGATTAGGTCATACATATTCACAAATGTGTTTGCAGGGAGAATATAGGTCATGTCAAGATGGATTAGGATCCTAATTTTCTTATTTTTATTCCCTTTTAAACAGACATAAGAAGAATCACTTTATAGTGAAAATTCTGTTGAACACATTTCACACAAAGCTCTTTGTGTAAGAAACTTACTTGATATATATCATGCAAAGATCTTATTCACGACACCATCTTTTGTGTCTTGAAAGACACCTAATGAGCCTGAATAGCACGTTAAAAATGGGTCATGTTAGTAAGCGGCGTAGAGTAGATTTCATAGGACCAAATCTATTCTGAGTATCCATCTCTTCCATATTTACCACAGCAAACATTTTCTTGGAGGGTTTTTAAACCTCTAATGCCACATGGCATAATAAAATGTCATATTTATTTTATTTATTTTTTATGTATTTGGTACAGGGTCACACTGTGCAGCTCAGACTCATAGCAATTCCCATTTTCAGCCTCCTCCATGCTGGGGTTAAAATATCACATCTGAAGATTGCCCTATTTCAAGGAAAGCTAATATGATAACCGTAGTGCCAAATCAAAGAGCTCAAGTTGCACTTTAAAATGATCTCTGTCCCGCCGGGCGTGGTGGCTCAGGCCTGTAATCCCAGCACTTGGGAGGCTGAGGCAGGAGGATTGCTGTGAGTTCGAGACCAGCCTGAGCTACAAAGTGAGCTTAAGGCCAGCCTGAACTGCATAGTGAGACCCTGTCTCAAAAAAAAAAAAAAAAAAAAAAAAAAAAAAAAAAAAATGATCTCTGTCCCGTAACCTTAAGGTTTAAGCCTTAAACTTGCACTCCTGTAGTTAGTTCTGGAGCTCCTGGTCTACTTCTCAGGGGGTTTTCCTAAGTCCTTGAAGTTGCTTGTGCTGGCATTAAAGACAGCACTTTCTGGCCCCTAACACACATGCAGTTCTTGGCATGCTCTGAAGCTCCCATCTTTGTTAGAACGAAAGCTCCCAAAGGAAAAACCAGCACAGTACTGATTTTTTTTTTTTTTACATCAAAGGCTATGTGAGCATGTGTGTCCCCAAAGTAAAAGGTTTCCTATGTTTTAAAATTCTGAGTTTCTACTGGACAAAAAAAAGAAATTCAGCTTCCAAAGCTTAAATCACATGTCGGGGATGGCGTGTCTGTAATTCCACTGGGATATGTTTGCTTCCATGTCATGCAATGGCTGCCGGAGCAGTAGAGTGCTAGAAACACCATGCAGGCATATGGAGAGACATTTTATTTGCAGAAATCTATCATAACATTTTTGTATTCTAGGGAATTTTCCTGTCAGGATGAATCTGAGAGTTCCCTGTGAGGAAATAACTATTTATTTTGAAGGAGGGAATGAAGTTCTGTGAGTGAGCTTAGGGGGTGCTGAGGATCTGTTTTAAATGGCCATGTGGGACTGGATTCTCTGGCAAAGATAACATCCATTTGCATTTTCTGGGGGAGGCCTGCAATTCTCCTAACCTGCACTGTCTTTGGAGCTTTGACTGCAGCTTGAAGCGTGTAATCCTTTCTTATTCCAGTTTAGGAAACTGAGGATAAAGATGTAAAAACTTCCTACTTTAATAAAAAAAAAAAAAAAAAAAAAAACCTCTTAAAATATTTACTAAACTGGTAATAATATTGCTGGGAGGTGGAATTGATAGTGCAGTGAGAATCAATTAATGTGCAGCTTGGAAGAAAGACAGGGGACAATGGGCCAAATACATGGAAAAGGAGGAAGTGTCGTTACTCGTAGGTTGTCACAGTGGTTCTCCACTTCCTCTCCCTCCTCTACCACCTCCTGTTGCACAGTAAAATGGTTTTTAAACATTTAGTTTTTTTTTTTTTTTTTTTTTTTTTTTTTTAGACAGGGTCTCACTATGCAGTTCAGGCTGGCCTTAAACTCACTTTGTAGCTCAGGCTGGTCTCGAACTCACAACAATCCTCCTGCCTCAGCCTCCCAAGTGCTGGGATTATAGGCTTGCGCCACCACGCCCGGCTTAAACATTTAGTTTTAAATTTTATTTTATTTTAATGTTTCTTCTAGAGATTAAATCTATGAGGAGGAAAAGAATGATAAAAATCAAAGGATTAGTCCAAAGCACTTCAGGCCTGCATGTGAAAACTGTGTTGGCCTAATAACTACTTCTCCCCATGTTAGTATGGGACTTTATTGATCAAGGGATTACATGATAAAAATGTGTTGGAATGATTATTCTAATGGTTCTCTGCAGTGGATTTGGGAGAGATCAGGAAAAATTTAGAGCTGAAAAGCCAAGACTGAAGCTATAGTATTAACGATGAGAATGTCAAGAAAGGGTTATATTCAGAGCTGCTTCAAAGAAAAATACCAAAAAGCACCATGTTTCTGAGAAGGAGAAGTTCTGTAAAAGTCCTGGAAATTATAGCTTATGTGAATTAAAAAAAAAATTGTCATAACAGCCCAAATTCTGAAAGCCATGAAATTCTTTGGCTAGAAAGGCAGTGGTTTTGTTTTAGAATGCTGAGTCTGAGCTGACTTAAGAGCCTGATGTGTAGAACTAACTGTTTGCAAAGGACTTAATGGATAGGTGAGAAACATTTATGGGTGTGCAAAATAATTGTAATCATTAGCATTTAAAGAATGTTCAGCCAGGCATGGTGGCACGGCCCTGTCATCCTAGCATTCTGAAGTCTGAGCAGGAGGATCACGGCAAGTTCAAGGCCATCTTGGGTTACATAGTACGACCCTGTCTCAAGAAACAACAAGAATGAGGAGAAGGACGGGGAGAGGGAGAGGGAGAAGAATGGGGAAGTGGAGGAGAAGGGGGAGGAGATGAAGATGAAGATGAAGGTGGTTCACTTTATGTCAGCTATATATTTCAGTGGTTCTCCTGGTATTATGAACCCGGCCAGGCCATCCATCAGCATCATGCCATGCCATTAGCACCCTCTATGATCACTGGGCTGTGCAACCTGGACTCTGACATCAGTGCTGTCTGCATTGTATAGATGAAGGAACAGATCCTAAAAGGCGAATCTGACCAAAATTGCAAGCTCATTTCCCACTCTAACTTCCATTAAAAGTGTATAAGTGACAAAGTCCTTTTAAGTTGTTTTCCCTGAAAGTGTATCAACTAAGTTTTTTCTCATATGAAAATATTATATCTTCCACGTGATAACTACTCTTGTGATATAACATGTAATCTCACAAAAAAACAAACTCTCCTATCTCCCAGTCCCTGCTCTCTGACATCTTATAGCCTCTCCCAAGCAGGTAGAAATTTTTTTATAAAGCTGTCATGATAAATCCCCTGTAGGATCCTGGAGTAAAACGGTGTAGGGCCATAATAATGAAACACTTTTTGTGTGGGAAAAGAATGATAGAAATAACAACTGTGTCACATCAGACCTCATCAAAGTCAGTGAACCGCAATGACAGGCTGTGTGTAGTCTTGCACAGTTTCTACTGAGTATTCTGCAGTATCCTAATATTAGGAGCAGCAATAAGAACAAACCCTCCCTTGTAGAAATTCCACTTCTGGAAGCAAAACATCTACATAAAGTCAAGGCATTTTCACTGCACTAGATCCAGAAACTTCTTTTCATTTGAGTTCAATAGTTTTCCAGTATATTCTCATGAAAGTCTTCAGTTACCTAATAAATTCGGGTATTTTTTTCTTAGTTATAAAATGTATAAGTATGGATTAATTCTGAATAGACTTCAAATGCTTCATCGAAATCTAGCACCACTTAGAACTTACACTGGGGTCACAGGAAAAAGTTTTAGAAGGCAATTTTGGTCTGTTGGCCTCTCCACAAGGAACACAAACTCAAACTATTTGAGAGTAACTGACAGGTTCACATCATTTTGAGAATTATATTCACCACAATTTGATATTGTGGTATTTATTTTAAACATTTAAATAGCAATGGTTAAATTTTCCACTATATTTCAAATTGAAAAAGTATAGAAATAAAATGAGAATTCTACTCTTGGCATGTTTCATAAGAAATACAAAAAGTCATGCCTTACTGTTTGAGAACTCTCCCAATGAGAAGCATATTTTAAACCCTTAAATCCCAAGAAAGTATTGCATTTTGCTTTCAGCAAATACACATGTACGTATCCTCTCAGTTGGCTGTATGTAACCTCATGTGTATGTACACTGTTCATGAACCTGCCTTTATTAGCCACTCAAGGAAGTTCATTTTTTGCCTTTTCGTTCCTTCCTTAGGTCATATTGGGTTGCTTTGGCATTTTCTTTTGTACTGCTGGGAATTAAATGTAGGGCTTCATACATGCTAGGGAAATACCCTACCACTGATCTATAGACCCAAAGTTCTTCTCATTATTTTAAAAATATTATCACTTAATGAACATGAGTTTTTACATATTTTATAAGTTATATATGGAATTGTTTAGATGGTCCTATGTAAAAGCTTTAGCACACCATATTTATAAAAGAATAGCAATTAAATTAAAGATATGAGTATTTTTATTTGACTTAATCTATCACTGTAAGAATTTGACAAAACTTTACAGCATTTAGAAGATCATAACATAGAGCCATAGAGATAGCTCAGCAGTCTAACTGCCTGTCTAGGCAAGCCCAAGGATCTGAGTTCCATCCCTGGCACCATGGCGCTGGCCCTGCACTGGGCACACCAAGCTGGCCTCCAAGACTTAGGGTGGTGGTGCACACCTGTAATCCCAGCACTGGGGATGCTGAAACAGGAGGATCACTAGGAGTCCGAGCTCCATAGTGAGACCCATTACCAAACACAAAGAAAGAAAGAAAGAAAGAGTTCATAACATAAATGTTCACATTATTAAAATTATGGCATGATCTAGTTTAGGGTATAAAAATCAAAAATTAACAAGTTTGCTTTTGTTTATGACTAAGACAGAGTATACAATTTTACTAGCAAATTAGATTTATGCTTTATTAGCCTAATAATTTATAGGAATATAGACCTTAAAACATTTGCTAGTTGTCTCTTGTGTTTATAAAAGAAAACAAATATTTTTCCAAATTTTAAATTGAACTCATTGCTTTTAAATATAATAAATGTTGGGGCATAGGTATGGCTCATTGGTACAGCACTTGTGAAACAAGTGTGAGATGCTAGGTTCTACGCCCCAGGGCTGCTCAAAAATAAAAATAAGGTACTATGTATCTGAAAAAATACTTTCTAATGGGAGTTGTGAGATGCAGGTGTTTTACTCTGAAATTATCACTTTTATTTACTATAACTTTCTTTTACAAACAGACATTCCTGAAGTATTACAGTGCTGCCTTGGTTCACAAGTTTAATTGTTTCCAGGATTCTGCCCATAAACTGAATTGAATAAGAGCCACGCCAAGTCCACTGGTCAGGCTCAGTGTTGACCTCCTGGGGAAGCTGGGCGCAGTTGTCCTCCGGCTTGTGTGACCATCAGAATCACAGGAACAATTGAGGCTGTGAACCAAGGCACCATGGTATAACTGAGGAACTGTCAAACAAAAACACGTGTAAAAGACACCAGGAATGAGCAAGCCTGTGTTACGTATCGTGGTGGAGCCCGTACTGATTTACAAAGTAAATACTTGGGAAGTAAATCTCCTGAAAGAAAATTATCTCTTAAGAATTGATGAAGTATGCTATTGTCTCTTTGCTTTTGCTTTCTAAGAGAAAATCTTTTGTATTTATGTCTTGTACTCTGAGTAACTACTTTCCAAGATAAAAAATACAGTGTATTTACTATTATTCTTTTCTTTTTTATGTATTTAGCACAGGGTCTCACAGGGCCAGGGAGATGGCTCAGTGGAATAAACACTTCCCTGGCAAGCACAAGGGTCAGAGTTCAATCCCTGGTTCTGCAAAACAAAAAAAAAAAAAAAAAAAAAAAAAAAAAGACTTCCTACAGGGTCTCACTACACAGATTGGACTCCTGGTGATCCTCCTGTTTTCAGTCTCCCAAGCACTGAGATTATAGGCTTATGCCCCCAGGCCTAATCTCAATTGTCCTTTCAGCACACCCTGGGGGTGGGGCCAGCTCAACAGACTGGGGATCAAACCCCAGTCCCTGCACCTGACTAAGCAGGCACATTAATCTGCTGAGCTATCTGGCCAGCCCTCTTTTCTTATCTTGTTAGGATCTTTTTAATAAAATGAAAACATATGGGTATGGAAGCATGAAAGGAAAAACTGAGCTATATGAAGTAAAGTAGACATAAACCGAATAGCCCACAGCACTGCCCCTGTAAGTTCTCCTTGGGTGGTCAGTGCCACACTGTAGATGGGAGGATGAGCTGGGGTATCCCTGCCCAGGCCCAGGGCTGTGAGGAGGAACAGTGATGTGTCCACCTGAGTAGCCTACCAGAGTTACCTGGCAGGCCACTGGAAAACAAAGTTTTGTGGGAAATTCACTACGGCTCTGTGCAGCCACTGCATCTATGGAAGGTCAGGAAGGCAAGAGGCTGAGTTGGGAGCCAAGAAGCCGTGCTCCTGTGTGTGAGACATTAGGCAGGTGGTCTCCTTTTAAATTTATGGAAATGTGATTCAGTGCTTGTGTATTCAAGTGCTGCCATCCAGTATGGCATTTTTGTACTGCTCTGGTCATGCTGCATAGTGCAAGGATGCATACGAGCCCCTCAGTATGTTGTAGTACATTTTAAGAGAATACAAAGAATCAGTGTTAGTTCCTATTCCCCTTCTACCAGGCATTTGCTGTTTAAGCCTTTTACTTCTAATTGTGGAATGAAAGGCTTTGGTCCATCTTGGAGGAATTTTAGGCATCAGGCAAAGAAGCAGGTGGGAGGGCTCTGAAATTAATCTGTGCTTGCCTGCAAGGTTAATCCAAAGATCTGAAGGTAAACCTGGCTTAGCCTTCTGCATGTAGCTGCAGGATGGGGAGAAAGACTCGGAAAGGGAGTGATCTGCTGTCTGCTGTGCACCCAAACAGGTGGCTCCCTCCCCAGAGCCAGCTGCAGCTGTTAGAGCCCCAACCCTGGGCTCACAGGGTGGAGCAGCACCAGGGAGCACACATTGCTCCTACCTCCCCTGCCCAGCCTGCATCTGCTAGAGGCTTCTCCTTGTCTCCCTCCCTGAGTGCAGCTCTTTCCTTGCCCTAACATTTCCACTTACCTTCCTGAAGAATTCTGAATAAGAGTATTTTTGGGGGGACTATGACTTTTGGAGACGCTGTAGGCTATCTCGTGAATTTAAAGGGTTGTTATATGTCTGGAGATGATAGGCACATGTCTCAACATTTTCTTCTAATGTGTTAAACTGTTAGGAAGTCTTCCTACATTTATTGATGAATAGCAGTAGCACAAAATATGCATGGTTTATGAACATGAATGCATTAGTAAAAATGCATACACATTTTGTGTGTATATGTGTGTGTGTGGTGTGTGTGTGTGTGTGTGTGTATGTATACATATAGGATATTTGACATATTTTAGCCTTGTAACAGTTGCATAAATGTGGCAAAAATAGTCTTATTTATCAAAATGTAGATTAAATTGAAGTGAACTGAAAACTAGTTCAATTTCTTTTCTATATGTATTTAGCACAGGTTCTACAGGGTATCTCTATGTAGATCAGACTGGTAGTGATCCTCCTGCTTTCGGCCTCCCAAACACTAGAAATTATAGGCACAGGCCACCACGCCCAGTCTCAATCGCTGTCTCAGTGCACTCCGAGGGCGGGGCTGGCACGGCGTGCCAGGGATACAACCCCTCCACTTTTCACTTAGTGAAAACTCATTACTGTTCTGTGTTCTCATCATCATACTAAATTGGCTCCTTTACTGTGGTTAGCAATTACTATTCACCTCTCATAGTCTTTTTTACACACATGTATTGCTTTTAGGATCAAATATGCAAATTCATTTTAATCACTATCAATGAAACAAAAACACAATGTAAAAAAAAAAGAAAAAGCTGAGGGTTATTGAACACCTGGTATGTGCCCGCACACATTCATTACCTCCTTCACCAAAATTTCACCAGATGTTGATTCTCTGGTCCCTATCCTGGTGACCACTGAGGCACACTCACATCACAATGGCCACATGGTTTTCTGTTCTCAGGTTTTATGGCAAAACACTTATGCATAGCCACAGAGGGCAGGAGTGCTCCCCGTGCTTCCTATTCACTTGATACCTGTTCTCCAAAAAGCAGACATGACCAGAAATGCATGTTGGAATAGAAAACAAGAGGTCGAAGTAAAACACCAAGTTCATTATGAATTCTGAAACCCTTCTCTAACACTCTGCGTGCTTAGCTAAGAATGTTTAGAAAGTTAAAAGTGTTATGAAATGCAAATAGAATCCCTGTGAAAATCTCTTCTCAAGAGATCCAGAAAGGTTATGTTTAAGCTTGAATCTAAAATATTGACAGATGGGAAGGAGCAACAAGAAACAGGCTAGAGTTGAAAGATTTGGGTCATTGATCAGATAACAATATTCAGCTGCTCCCAGAAAGCACTTATTCACAAGATCACACAAAAGCTCACAGTGGTCTTGGTCACTTCTAGGTGTATATTTTTTAGCATGGTAAAAAACCTTACCAGGTGTATTGTTAGTTTAGAATAGAATCTTTCAACACTATTAACTATGAGCCATTTGAACTGGCTTGGTGTAAGGGAACTTGTTACGATGTTGTTTGCTGACCTGGGTTTATCTACAGGTGGTTTACAGTGTATTTCCATTGTGATTAAACTTTTCCAAGCCTCGGGATGCCTGCCTTATGCTTTTGTGAACTTAGCAAGAAGACTTTCTAAAGCATGAGCAGTATCAATTGCTATGAATTTGCTATTGTAGTCTCCCTTGGATTTGTGTCATTCATCTTTCACTGCATGAATTCTCCACTTGAAGCCATCACTTTTTCTATGGCAAGTACCTTCTGCCTTGTCTCTTTCCATCCATATTCTTGAACTTGTTTGTTTGGCAGAGTCCTGTCATTCTTCTGACCAAATTCACTGAAAAATCCTGTTGCAAAACTCTGGCCATATTCAATGAGCAAGAAAGCTCTAGCTTCTATATTTGTTCCTGGCACTCCTGCGTGCCTGACACATTCTACCTCACTCAGTTTAGAAGGGAAATGGTCACTACCTTTTTCAGCTACTGTGAAGTACCTGTCTTGTGTCATTCTCATTGTTTTTTTCCTTGTTACTGGGCTGATTTGCTCACTGCTTGCTGTCAAATTCACCTCATCTAATTCAATTTTAAGTTTTGCTCTTAAATTTAGATGCAAGATCCAATTGTTTTATCTGTGTCACTTTTTCAAACGTGACATGCTCTTGGGGCCAGAGATACAGTTCAGTGGCTCAGCTTCTGCCTGGCACACGTGAGGTCCTGAGTTTGACTCCCAGCCCAGTACCTGGAAAAATAAAGGAAGACGAAAGAAAGAAAGATAAACTTGACATCCTCTTCATGAGCAAAATCTTCAGGAGTTTTTGTCTGTATAGTCTTTTAGTTCACCACACCCAGTATCATGTTCATTGGATGCTTATTCTTTGGCTTCCTATTGTCTTGATACTCCTCCTCAATCTAATGTTTTCTTTGTAAATCCAATGAATTTTAGATCTAATCTTCTCATAACTCAGTTTAGCTTCAGTTTCTCTCTGAAATATTACAATATTATTCATAAAACCCTGTCATCTTTCACAGATTTCTTGCCAAATATCTTGTTTCCTGACATTCTACTCATCAATCCTCAATCTAGCAGATTTTCGGCAACATTTGGTTCATTTCTTTGGAACTGCTGACTGAATGTTTGAGGCAGATGTATCCAGAGGTAGCTGGTTTTGATTTCTTCAAAAGATACCACTGCTTTTTTTTTTAATCATGTTTTATAATCTGATATCTTTTTTAGTAGCTTTCATTATAAGCTCTTTTAAAAATAATTATGTAATATGTTTTTGCTTGATAAAATTTTATTATTTTAAAGAAACTTTCTTTGGGGGAGGATAACAAATAGCTAATTCCCAATTGATAAATAATAAGTACCAACTTCTATAATTTGTCATTAAAATCAGGATAATGCTTCCTCCCCCACCCCGTTTGTGGGGAGGAGTTGGGCAGATAGTGAAAATGCCTACCATTGTGTTTCCTCTGTGGTCAGTTCTAACTTTTTTATCTTTACCTGATAACCATCTTATACATCTCTTTCCTTTTTTTTTAACTGGGGAAAAAAGTATGTATTTAGAATTAGCCAGCTGGACTCTGTTTAGATGATCCCAATTTTATTGCCAACATCTGATGCATCATAATTAGGAGCCAGTCGAACATATATGCCTTCTTCTCTCCATCAGGCCTGATTAGGGTATTGACCTTGGCAACATCGATGTCACAGAGCTTCTTCACAGCTTGATTTGGTGCTTATTGTCTTTGACATCTACAGTGAGCATGAGCGTATTGTTGTCCTCGATCTTTTTCATTGCTGACTCTGTGGTCAGGGGGAACCAGATGATGGCATAGTGGTCAGGCTTGTTTCTCCTGGGAGCACTCTCCGAGGGTATTTGGGCTACCTCTGGACCTGCAGTGTCTTGAGATGGCAGGAAGTGGGCAATGTTCATATCTTCTTCTTTTATGGCAGAAGGTGGGCAATGTTTGTATCTTCTTGTTTTTGTGGCTGTGGATGCCTTTCAGCATGGCCTTCTTGGCCTTCAAAGCTTTTGCTTTGGCTTCAGCTTTGGGAGGGGCAAGGGCTTCCTTCTTTACCTTTGGTGCCATCTTGGTAAAAAGGCTCCTGCTTCTCTTTCTATGTGTTTCAATGTGAAGCATTTTTACTTTGACACTTGTAGTAAAGCTCAATCTTGTGACTTCTAGATTCAATTCTGGAGAATCGTCACCTAGTCTGTCTTCAACAGAGGCTTCCACCAATGGTTCTCCTAAGCAAACCATAGATATCCTAAGTGTGCAGTGCTTGCTGCCATAGGCCTTAGTTAAAGTGACTTTATACTACAAAAATTTTGATTGCTAATCTTTAGAAAGCTGTATATATTAGAATATATCAGAATGTATATGTTTGGACAGGTGTATCAATGTATATTTTTCATACCTAGTAAGGTAGCACCAGGCTTATTTGCCTATTTTTATAATTTTCTTCCTGCTTTCTATGTGGCTAAGGATGCATTAAATATAGTGAAAACCTCCTTTTATTCCAGAATACAGAAGCAAATCTGAAATTTCCAAAGGCCATTTTAGACTTTGTTGCCGAGCCACTCTGGCTTATGTTTTTTAGTTCATTTTACCATTTAATTGCTTTTGTACTTTATAACAAAGCACAAATGACCAGACTTGTCCCAGTGAGAGTTAGGGCATGAGCTCACAGGGTCATTGATGTGGCCAGAGCTCCTGACAGTGGTTTCACGTGCAGGACAGCAGCATGTGGACGCAGCTGTGTGCTCAGGCCTTCCCTGTCTGTGTCTTGAACCTTCTGCTGTGTGGAAGTCATCAGTCCTGCCTAGCAGCTCATTCTTTCAGGTTGGGCTGCTTTGTTTTCTTTGGCCAGTTTCTCCCAGGCAGCCTTGCAAGTCCTTGATTCTCACTATGGGCTAATTGCTCTCATACATGGCTGAACCGTAATTCAGTGGGAACTATTCCTGCCCAAGGAAATGAGGACAGAAATTATGTAATTGAGAATAATGGCTTGAATGCTGTGAAAGGCCACAGTCACATGTGGGTCCAGTACACACGAGCTTGGTGGTCTTCACAGGAAGCTGAAAGGGGAATAAAAGTGTTCTCTCTACTTTCTAAATGGCATCTTCGTATGGGCTATTCATTATGTGAAAGCAATGGGCTGATCTCTTAGAAAAACCAGACTTAAAGTTACTAGCTAAACACAGCCCAATTAAAAAGGTTGTGTGTCTCTGCAGGTCATTTTCAATTAAATCCAAATATATTCATATTTATATTCATAGTTAATAAATATAAATATTTGTAAGTATTCTTTTCCTTACCAGTATATACATTTAGATAACTACTAACTAGAAGCTCTTGAGATAATCATAATGAACTTGACAGAAGAGAAACCATAGTCATTTGGGCTTAATTTGCTTAATTAGTAATACACTGAAACTTTCATGAAAGAAAGATTTCTAGGGAACATGAACTCTTAAGACTATCAATTTGCTCAGCAAAATCTCTCTTGCTGATGGTTTCCAAGTAGAATGTGCAAAAATGCTGAGTCTTCAGTATTCTTAACACTAGATGATTAAATATATGGACCAACTTTCATTTGTAATTGCAGCTGAAACAGCAAAGGCAAGACTGACCTTTACAAACATCTGGTCCCTTTCTTGAAGTTGGTGGTTAAGAAGAGTGAAATGTGTAGAAAATATGTGCTAACTATTTTATAACCAGAACAAGACAGTCAAGATACATTCAAAAGTTGTCCTTTGGATTTCAGGTCCTCCAGGGAAACGGGGGAAGAGGGGCCGAAGAGGAGAATCTGGTAAGTCTCTCTTTCAGCTGCTTCATGTCATTCATGTTCTGGGAAGATTCCCACATCTGCTCCTCCTAATTAATGATAATGCTTTCTTGAGGTTGTGTGTGTGGTGGAGGGAGTTGAATCGTCTGTGCTACATCTAGAATTTTTTTACATTCCTATTATCTCCAACCAACTGTAAGTTGGAGAAGTTTGCAAAGCATTGCTCACTTCCAGAACCAGTGACACCCAGACTTGGCCTACTTGTTGTGTCGAGTTACGGCGACCCTTCCAGTGCACGGCAGAAGACTTCCTAGCTGGGTGCACCGTGACTCTCATGCTTCCTTCTTCATAGGTGGTCAGGAAACACAGGTTTTCCTCAAAAGCATCTGCCTTAGGTTTCTAGGGCATAGGTACTGGAAAGCTCTGTTATGACACGATCCAACTGGCGCAGTTGTGGCATGCTTTAACTCTCATTTTTTTCAAGCTTTGGGAATCTGTGTCCTCCTTATAGAGCCTTTGAATTGAGTGATGACAACAGCCTTAGCAAACATCTAGCATTTTAGTTTGTAGTCAATGAAAGTAAGGCCTGGAGCAATCGGGTCACTTGGCTGAGGCCACAAAATTTTCATAAACAGAACCTGACACAGAAGTAATCACGCTGAGTCCCACTTCAGGAGCTTTTTGCTTTCAGGCCAAAAAAAAAATGGCAAATTAAAATATTTTTGGAATTAAGATCTACCAATATTTATGTTCATTTACTGTATAAGTCTAAGATTTCAAAAATGTAAATCACTAGCTGAAGCTCTTAGCAGACCATCAATTCTTTCTTTAAAGATAAGTAAGTTAAATCTGATTGCAGCATGCTTTGAAATTTTGGTTTCCAGTATTTACATGCATTTGTCAGTATTAAAGACAATTGATTGCCAAATGTTGAAACATCCCTCAGATAGCAGACTGATGGGGAGGACTCCTTACATGTCAAAGAAGAAAGTAATTATGAAAATTCATTAGTTTGGGCAATGTAGCTGCTGGGTTCCTTTAAGAATATTTTTAAACTCAATCTTAAAACTTCTGTGAACCTAAGTAATTGGAAACTTGTAGCAGTATACCTTCACCAAATTATAAATCTTCATACCAGAGGGTGCCCTGTAAGACTATTTTGAGGGAGAAGAAATGACAAGACTTTACTAGAGTCAGACAATTGCTAAAATGTTCTTTGTGTCCAAAGAAAGAAAGAGTAAGGGGAAAACGTTACATTGATGCGAAGTTCTATGGAAAATGTAGGTTGGTTCACAATTTCCTAGCTACTTTGAACTGAGGTTTTAATTAACATGTAGTATTGGAAGTACTGAAATTTCTTATTCTTCCATGTGTTTTGATGAGAAACACAGCTCTAAAGACACATATACCCAAGCACTCAGGTTTTCTTTATGCTGAGTGAAAAACATTCTTGGAACAAGTAGCAGGTATGGTTCTGATTTAGCTATTTTACAAATGCAAGAAGTTGCCTATCCGTACTGTTTGCCATAAGTAACCAAATATCCTCCTAATTCATATTTTAGCTACACTTTTATGAGTTAATCAATCCTATCGTGTGCAAGTATAAATTCATTTTTCTGAGATGATAGCCAATGGTCCAGAGCCTAAAAAAAAGTTGACCAATTGTTCATTTCCAGGTAGTGTGATGAGTCTTTAACAGGAATGTTCTACATATTCACTAATTCATCTCTCCTTTTTCTTTTCTCTTCACCCCTACTATTCACAGGTCCTCCTGTAAGTATGTTGGTTGATGACTTCAGCTGTTCATTAATGAGGATCACGTATGTTAAAAATCAAGATATCATTTATATTTCACTTAGGGACATCCTGCTGACCTCTTAGGACTACTTAAACTTGGAAAATTACTTGTTTTTTAATTATACATTTTGGAATCATGTGATATTTGGAGTGCAATGTGCCCATGAAAAATTTATTTTTTTATTTTTTTAAATTATTTTTGATATGATCACATACCAATTACTTGCTTGAGACTTTTGAGATAATTAAGTAGCCTTAATTTAAATATTTAAATTAAATTTAAATATTTTTCCTCAAAATTCTGAGGTTTCTTTTTGAGGCAAATCTCCAAGCTATTTCACACATCTTTTTTTTTTTTTTTCAACTGTTTAACTTGCATCTGAAATATTTGCATTTGCCACACCACCAAATGCAGATGGCAACATGATAGGGCAAGTGATACCCCCTGTGGGTTCCGTCTCCCTGCCTCCCAGGCCGCCCTGGCTTTGAAGTCTGGTGAAGCTGGCCTGCAGAAAGAGCCCTGTAGAGTCTATGGAGAGTTTCCCTCTCCTTTCCTTGAGGAGGTCGAGCCTGCAGCATTCCAGGCTGCTTTGCGCTCCCAGGAACAGATTATCTTGTCAGCTTCAAGCTGGATGTGTTTTTGAGTAATATCCTGGATATCTGCTGCGTGACCCTGTGTTTATACCGAGCACTGTGCTCTTACGGTAGCAGCGACCATTGGCCTTGGGCTATTTTCTCATCCCAGAAAGCCACTCCATAGCAGAGGTCACAGGCACCACTTGGCAACTTATCTAACAGGCCTGCGTGGTCTGGGGAGGGGCTCAGTGTGGACTCATTGGCTCTGTTCAGAGGAAGCATTGGCTTCCAAATATCTTTTGCAGTCTTCCTGCCACATTCAAGCATGGAACATAAATCATGTGTGCAGTGAGCTTGCTTCTGTAACTGACTTTCGGCTCTTGCTTAATGCTAGGCAGATGGCATGCCCAGGTCTGTGAGCCTTTACTCTTTGGCTTGTATTTAATCCTCTGTCTTCAAAACTAGAAAGAATCCCTGGCTATCCAGAGAAAATTCTGAAGGCAATAGTCAGCATAGCATGTTTGGGGCCTCTTCCTGTGCAGTGTGTACTGAGAGGCACCTCATCTCATTTCCTATGGTGACCATTAGGAGTCTAGGATTTCCCTGAAAACACAAGAGCCATGTAGCCCTTGCAAGAACTTGGACCATCTAGTAGCCTAGATTTCAGACTTAAATATATTGTTTTTCATTCTCTTATTATATATAAAGGAAGAGAACTATCATATTACATCCCTAGAATATGATAGGAAAACTGTATTCTAGTGCAGCATTTTTGTACATATTTTATTTTGTCCTATGAAACTCTGTAAAAAGCCTGCTGTTGTTCAGTGGGAAAACTGAGGCTCAGGGAGATTAATTATAAAACTTTGCAAAACTAGAGGGTTTGCAAACTTGAAACTGAATTGAATACAGCTGATTTAAATCAGCTTCCTACATTTTTCCTGTTGCTTCTGAATTGGTGTTATGACAAGGATCCTTGCTACCCAAGTTTGGTGGGTCCAACAATATTCCTTGACATAAATAATAATAAGGCATAACATAATAAAGTACAAAGATGTGGAATGGTGAATCAATAAAGCAAGCAAGAGCACTGGTCTACTTCAACTAAACTGAAGAAGTTAGAGCATGGTGAACCCTGCCACAGAAAGGAGGCATTCTGGTGAACTGTCATACTCAGTAAAAGGTAATAAAAGTTGTTTAAGGCCACTGATTTTGAACAAGAGAAGAAAATATTTTTTTTTATTTTTAAAGAATACAAAAAGTAAAAAAAAAGCATTAAAAATGATACAAAATTTCATTAAGCAAAGTAATAAATAGCAGTTCAATAATGGTTGCTGTATTGCATGATGCTATCTTCAAATTAGTTGTTTTAGTAACCAGATATAAACCTGCAAAATTTATTTAAAAAAAAGAAAACAACAAAATGCAAAAAAATAAAAAAAAAATAAAAGAATACAAAGAAAAAAATTTAAGCATTAACTGCTCCTTTCAAAAGACCGGCAGAAACTGGCAGTGCAATTATCCAAACTATCCTGCATATATACATAAATATATCATTTTTCCCTTCTTTTATTTGTCCTTTTCCTTCTCCTAGTTTTTCCTTCCCATTGAAAAAAGTATTTCCTTTTCACAGTATCTATTTTACCATTCATATTTTATTTACTCTTTCATGTTTTCACACTAGTGAGACAATACGATGTTTGCACATGCAGATGTGATTTAGTTCACCTACCAATATGGTCTCTACTTGTATCCATTTATCTAGAGAAGCCTCAATGCATCTTTTCTATAGCTTAGTAATACTCTATTGTGTAACAATACCACATCTTTTTTATTCGTTCCTTGGCTGATGGACATTTGGGTTGTTTCCAAGATCTAGCTATGATAAATTGTGCTGCTATAAACATAGATGCACATATATCACCGTGGTATGATTATTTCAGTTCTTCTGGAAAATTACCTGGGAGGGGAATAGCTGGCTTGAATGGACCTCCAATTCTACCTTTTTGAGGACTCTCCACACTGATTGCCACAATGATTGTACAGTCTGCACTCCCACTAACAGTGGAGAAGGGTTCCTTTCCCCCCTACCCCAGCACTTGTTAGTGGTTGACTTTTGATGGTAGCCATTCTTTCTGGTGTAAGATAGAACCTCAGTGTTGTTTGCATCTCTTGGATGACCAATGCCACCCTTAGTAGTATAATGGAGCCTCACTGTAGTGCTCAGAGTTCCATGTTTTGGGACCCTCTGGGTAAAATAATAAAACCCATCGAGATTCTGATTTCTAAATCCCATTTGGGGTTTCTAAGAACCATCTGTTTTCTGCAAATTTGGCTTTGGAGTAGGTGGCTTTGTAACAATTTTCTATACTACTCCTAAGTAAGTACTTCTGAAGACATTATTATGGTTAGACAGGCTTAACAGCATATTCATAAAGAGGAAATTCCTGAGCTTTGAAACATTTAATTTCTAGTGACCTTGTATTTTCAGCACTGCTTTGTGTGTAGTCTAACCTTTGTATTTCTTTTCCATGAACTGAAATCAGACAGCTCATGCAGTTTTATTATTTTTTTGATATTTTAATTTTAGTTCAGCTTAGTCCTGAACGTATGTGTTTAGTACAAACGTCTGCACTCCCTGGGAAGCCGGCACCTGTGCATCACGCATCTCAACTCCTTTCTCCATCCCTTTTCCTTTCCCATCTACCCATTCTTTGTCTCCTTCCTTTATTTTCCTATGTGTCTGCAGTGTACATTTACATTTGTGCCTTTTGAAAAACTATTCAACTATGTCTACTAATCAGGGAAGTAGATGCAACACATAGTTCTATATTTTGCTGTGATTGTGGGGGCTTTGCCTCAGTCTCAGCTTTGAAAAAATGAGGAGTCCTGAGGTAAGCGAGAGCACCACCTGCCCCGCCTTTGGTAAGCACTCCTTGACCTGGAACCTCCAGAAGCAAATCCACAGACCTTGCTCTGGCCCCAGGTTCCATGGAGCTGTAGCTTTCCTGTCCCTAGAAAAACCATGACCATGAAGATTAGCAAATGTGGCCCGGTTGATCCACGGGAGGCAGGGCGATGCCTGATCTCGTTGGCTCTCGCTGTCACTAAGCATCATCATCTGGTTTTCTTGCCCTTCCAAAATAATGTCCTTAAGGAAGCTTTAAAAAAAAAAAAAGAAAAAGAAGAAAACCATATTAATGAAGGAATTTAACTTAGCAGGTTTACATGTACATGTTAGATTTTTGGGGGGATATGTCTTGGAAAACTTGGGTATGTCACCCTAGAATTACATGTGAATATGTAATAATCTGTTTCTTTTGACAGCTCCCATATTTTTGCACATTGAGACCATTTATAATTCAAAACTTGAAATGCAACTTGAATCACATCCCACGTATCAATGTACTCTACAGGAAGCTGTTCAGCCCTATGCATTTCAACACAAAGATCTTGTTGCCATAGGAGCCTCTATTTTAAAAGGTTCTAGAGAAGCAATTTTATGTAATGTGTATAATTTGTTTTATGTGAAAATCAGACACTTTTTCTACTTTCCTCTAAACATGGTGTGTATTAGGATATTAGTCTCAAGGTCTCCACACCAGACCTTTGGGTGCATGGCCCACGTCACCACAGTGGAGCTGGAAGGGTGACCTTCCCGTCAGCTCCTGACTGTGCAGTTACACCGACTTCTTTCGAGATGCCGAACAGTTTTCACTTTGTGATGAGCAATGACTTTGATCAGAATTTACAAAATAACTTGAAGGTCTTCACATGGAACAAGTGTTCCTCAGAGTTCTGATGGTTTTCAGAGCCAGCTGGGGTTGTGGTCCCTCCATCTTTTCAACCCGAGAAGAAATGACTTGCTAATAGTCCTGGGTCCCAGAGTCAAGCAAGTCCTGTAACTGCAGCCAGAAAAGTCAGGAGACTTCTGATGCTGACAGTTTTACTCACATCCGCCTATCAAGGCCTGTAATTGTGCTTGACTGACAGAGATATGATGTTTATGTTGGGAACTGGAACCCTCTGAGGTGTGATACATGATGCCACTGCAGCACCCATTCTGTCCTGTCCACCCTCAGCAGTTGTCAACTCAGTTTGAACCCCAGACTCCTGTTGACAGATGAACAAAACAGACTCAGCCAAGTTCAGCTCATAGCACTCTTTCTGCCAATGTGCTAGATGAATTAAGAAAAGAAACCTCTAGGGCTTTTCCATGAAAGTCTCTGAAATTTTGCTTCATATTGAAAAAAAAAAAAAGGTTAATTTTTACCTCAATAGTAAGCCTTTTGTTTTTGAAACATCTTTTATATATTGTGTACTGGGTCTCACTACCCAGTTCAGACCCATAGTGATCCTCTTGTCTCAGCCTCCCCAGTGCTGGGATCACAGCCATGTGCCACCATGCCCAGTTTCAGTGGCCTGCTCAGCACAAGGCTGGCATAGCATGCAGTACTGGGTATTAAACTTGGGTCCTTGTGCCAGCCCAACAGACATTTAGACCACTGAGCTGTCTCCCTAGCTTAAGAGTAAGCCTGTTCTAAAGTTTACACATAACTATAATTGAGAGCCAGTACCTGCCCTGTTTGCTTTCAAAACAAACTCATACCACTCTTGTGAGTTAGGCATTTATTAGACCTATTTTTCAGAGGAGGAAGCTGAGGGTGGAGGCAGGCCAGTCTTGGCCCAAAGATGCATAGCAAGCAGGAGGCAGAACTGAACTGCAACCTGGGTCTGTCTGCCTTCAAAGCCCACTTTTTCACATTCTCTATTAGACAGCTTTCAGGCATCCACATCATAAGTGTATCAGTCCATCGTCTTCCATGGGCTGTTCATATTCAGTCCTGCTTAGCTATTCATAGATTTCATGTCTTCCTTGCTGCCGTTACCCTATGAATTTATATGTAATATACTTATCATCTAAAGGGAGTGAGTTCTGTGAGATATCACTCTAAAGGGAGTGAAGAAAACTAGAGTGTGCATGGTGAGGCCCAACTATAATCCTAGCTATGACTTGGGAGGCTGAGGCAGATGGATCTGGAATTTAAAGCTGACCTGGATGACTTGGTAGGATCCTGTCCAGGTAGGGGGTAGTGGTAGTGGTGGGAACTAGATAAAATATTTCTGTGGAGCTTCTTAGCAAATGTTCCTCTAATTACTTCTTTGTCATATTTTTATTTCTTTTGGGGCTGAAAGACTGTTTTGAATGTGTACTGGCTCTTTTTCTATAACGGAACCTTTTTTCTCGTAAGAAGCAGTGGTGATACAAAACAATAACTAGATAGGTTTTATCTCCATAAACAAACCAAAGAAACAAAAATCTGCGGAATTTATGTTTGAAGCTGGCTGGGGTCAGAGTTATAAGATGAAAGTAAGCTGCCACAAATAGGTGATTCGTTTAGGGATACTGCACATAGGACTTTCTTATAAAAAGAGGAAGAAAAAGAGTATGATGAAGATCACATAGAACAGATTCCCCAGTCTTTCCATGTCTACTGTTTTCAGAACTCAAGTGGCCACAACTCTAGAAGTCACAGTCCAGCAGTTTATTCAGATGCTTGTCATTTGTTTATGTAAATAGTAGAACTGGGTTAAATTGTCAGAATTCTGGAAGGAGCAATGGTAGCTAAATTTACCTTCAAACTTGAATTAAAATAAGGGCATTAAAGTTTTAAAAAGGAAGGAAAGAAAATACTCAATGACAATATCTTTCTGCAGCATTGTTTTTTCTTGTAAATTATTTCTGGATGTCATCTGTTTTAGAGTAATTATACTGTTGTACTAGATAGACACTGAGATGTTATTGGCTCACCCCAAGAGAAAAAACTGGGGAGCAGTATTACAGGTTCAAGTCCAGGGATCCTATACCAGAGCTACATCCCCAGGCTTTTCGTTTTTGTTATTTTATATTTTGAGACAAAGTCTTGCTAAGTTGCCCACACAGATCTCAAACTTTTGATCCTGCTTTAGCTGCCCAAAGTCATGGAAAAAAAAAATCCATTACTCACACATGAAGAGAGACAGGCCTTCTACAGGGGACGGGAGGAATGGAGACTGCTATCTTCAGGATCGAGTGTTGAGGTTTTCCTGGGAGTGGGTGTTGGGATATCCGGAAATGGAGCACAGGAGTATGGTGGAAGGGCGCTCATGCTCACGCTCGCTCTCGCTCTCGCTCTCGCTCTCAGGCTCGGCTTCTTAACTTTTTTTGATTTCTTTCTACTGGAAGTACAGGAATTTTAAATTTAAACTTTGACAAGAGTCAAATCTGATGGCCATCCTTAACTCCAAAACAGGTAGAGAAATGGTGTAGCTTGGGGAAAAGAAAGGTAAATAAATTAGGAAAGTCTCTACCATTTTATCTGGAAATCATTCCTTAAAAAAATAGAACCAGCAATCCCCAAAGAGTTGTGTAGAGATGGCTGCTTGGGTAACACCGTCACTTCTGTCACAGCGTTACACCTCACAGGAGAACACTCATGAGAACTGCTAGGACTGGAAACCTCAAGTAGATAAAGGAGCCAAAAGGACAAGATTTAAAACAAAAGCAGCAGAAAAGCTGAGGGACAGTTTGTAAGGAGAGTAGGGCTGTGCGGCCAGGGCCACCACCTTCCCGGCAAGGAGGGCTTTGCTCTCACCCTCCGCTCCCAGCTGCGATCACCCTGGCAAGGGCGCCTTTCCTGCTTCCTGTTTCTCTGGTCACGGAATGTCTAGGACCCCTTGTATTTATAACCCTGTTTGGTCAAGAAGCCTCCTTAGCAAGGAATTCTGGTACTTTGTTTGCATCCACCTAGTTATCTCAGGGTAAAGCTTGATTTTTTTTTTTTTTTTTTTTTTTTTTTTTTTTTTTTTTTAGTAAAAATTATTTGAAAAATGATGAAGCTTAGACTTACTTTTGAAGAGTGGAGTAAGAACAAATGATTAAAGCAGGAAAGCATTGGGGATGAATTCTCTCTCTGCTATGGATGATTGGTGGATGGACTAAGAAGGAACAGAATGTCTGTCTGTCTGTTTCTCTGTCTTTCTATATATCTGTCTAATTAGTCTGTCTGTGTGCCTTTCATTTGCCCATCCATCCATCCATCCATCCATCCATCCATCCATCCATCCATCCAGACACATTGAGAAACCAACCTTACACGTGCCAGCAGGTGCTCTACCACTAACCTACGCCCCTAGATACACTCAGAGGTTTTTTTCTAGTATTGAGGGCTACACAGGGAGCTATGTCCCCAATCCCTTTTTAAAGTGAGAGTGGCTCTAATTGAATTGCTAAGTTTCCCAGTAGGTCTTAAACATGTAATCCTCCTGCCCCAGTATCCCAGAGTGCTAGAGTCACAGGAATGCGCCACCGCATTGAGCTTGCAGTCAGAATTTAGAAAAAGAAAATCTAAAAAGAGAAACCAAGAATCCCCATTCTTTAGTTATTAAATAAAATTTAATTCTCCCTTTGGTAGAATTAAAAAGACATCAATTTGGAGTCTTTGCTGCTGGCTGGAAAGCGAGCATCCCCTGCCACGCCAGTGCATAGCCTACCCAGGTAGGGTGCCCTTCCCGTTTCACCCTCTTACCTCCAAACAGTCACACTGCTAATTCCTAGGTCCATTTGCCTATGCAGACTGCTAAGTATCTTATGGGACACACTAGGGAAGTGAGTCCTGGTCCTGTGTATTTGTGAAGGAGGAACCAGCAATGCTCAAGAAAGCCACTTTATATAATACAGTGCAGCTTAGTCACATTCTGAACACTTCATTTTGAATATGATTGAAGCAGCAAAGGCAGATGTGATGACACAGGACTGTAAACCCAGCCCTTGGGAGGCTGAGACAAGAAGATCACCGCAAGTTTGAGGCCAGCTTGGGCTACATAGTGAGTCCAAAGCCAGTCTGTATGATAGAGTGAGATGCTGCCTCAGCAAAACAAAAACAAAAATTTTTAAAAGATCAAATGAGTGTTTTCTTTGAAAGGGCAAAGCATTTAATAATATTCAGCAGCATGTGACCACAGGGAGGTGTTTACTATCCCCCTTCTCCCAACTAGCTATTTAACATGGCCCTGTGTGCCTGCTGCACACAGAATGGCTCTGACCTTGATTCTGATCATGGGACACCATGGAGCTCTCCTGCATTGGGTCTAAGTTCACAGAATGCACTGTTCCTCTGAACCAGGTTGTAAACTAGAATATGTCAAGAATCCCCATTCTTTAGTTATTAAATAAAATTTAATTCTCCCTTTGGAAGAATTAAAAAAGACATCAAGCCAAGGACTCTGAAGTGTTCCGGGTTACCTAAATGTTCTTGCTCTTAAAAAATCATTACTCATGATATTTTTGTGGAAGTTTTATTTTCTTAAGTTTTCCTGCTCTGCTAAGATTTGCTTAGGGTTAAATAAAACTTGGGCTTGCTTAGTCACTTGCCAAAACTTCAGCCTCAAAGATACACACATGGCTACATTTTATTTCTGCACACTTTTCCTTGAAAAATATTTCCGTGTGATCAAGAAAATAAACAGTGTAGCACAGGACTTAGGAGAGCCTCTAAAGGATGGATAATAATTTCTGTAGTTATTTAAAATATAGTGCCCATTCACTGGTTCATTTATCAAATTTATAGTGAGCACCTAATAGATGCCATCTCCCCTGCTATGTGATGGGGAAAATGACACATGGGACATGTCCCTGCCTTTAGGAGCTTGACCACATAGTAGAGAAAAAGAAAAACATAAAGTGATAGGAATAATATGAAAGAAAGGAAAAGTGTGTGTGGGATATGTCAATCTGTGCTGCAAAAACAGCAGAGGAAGAAGTCATGCGGGCTTGGATATGCCAGGGGTCAGGGCTGCCTCTAGGGCGGAGACACACTAAGGCCTTGTCCAGGAGCAAATCCAAGTGGTGGAAAAGGTGTGGCCAAAGCTTACTGTACAAGGAGTGCTTAAAATGCTGAATACATTTTTATTGTAGTGAAGAGAATCCATCCCGCTTTGGACACACTCATCCCTTCTGTCTTAGCGCCTTCTATAGCAGCTCTGGAGTCCTCTTTCCTGAGTGTCTTTAGTTGCCCAGTCCTGGCTGCCTCTGAGACCTGCACTGAATAAAGTCATTGTTCTTCCATGATTATTTTCACTTGGGAAAAGAGCCACAAGTCACAAGGTGCCAGACCTGGTGAATACGAAGGAAGCAGGCACAGCGGTATGCTTCTATTTGACAGAAATGATTGCAAGTGGTTGATTACAGGAGTGTGTTCAAAACTCATGGTGAACATTTACATTAAAAATTTATAACAGTAAAAGACACAATACCATTAATCACCATCGACTCACTGAAATGTTCCCTCTCACTTCTAATACACTTAAGCCCATCTTTCTTGGCAATGTCTCTTTTGCTGTAGGAAGTTTGACAAAATATAAGTATTCGTTGTATTTTTCAGTCATCCCTTATGTGTTTTTGAAGAGGTTGGCATTTTCAGTGTCTCTGAGGCCCACAGAAACATGGCACTGTGGAAGCTTCATATTAAATAAGGCTGGATGTGAAGCTCAGGGGGATGAGCGAGAGGAAAGAGGAAGCACAGAGACCAGCACTCTGTGTGTCGCGGCGACCCTGGGGGGCAGGCTTAGGAAAAGTGCACAGACAGGAAGGACAAGAGCAGCACCTCAAGAGAGAAGACTGGGGCATCCGGAAGTTACTTGGAGAGGAATGAAATGGTGTGGTAGGAGAGAGCAGAGGGCTGTAAGGAAGGGGGCAATTGGGGTAGCCTTGCTGAGGCAGAGATAGTGGGTAGTGACCAGATGTGAGGGGAAGAGAAGAGGCTGGGGTGGCTCAGGAGTCTGGTGGAGGCCACTGGGACCACAAATAAAGCTGAAAGAGCAGCATGGGTGAGTCAGAAAGATGTGGAGGCAGTGTCCAAGCCAAGTTCCCAGGAAGGTTGGTGGGATTTGTGGAGAGGCCTGAGGAGCAGGCAGGGGAAAGATGGTTCTCCAGAGAGGGCTGAGTAGGCCTCACACAGCAGAGATCCCAGAGCAAGAAAAGAAGCCTTTTCCAGAAAGAGGTTTCTGTGCTGGCTATTTTGAGTTTTGAGTAAGGCGTGGTGGAGACATTTATCATCTTGGAGGCCTACCAGACTCCTCTCACTGCCACCAGAAATGATTGTTGGTGGGGTCTTCCCTCCCTCAATTGCTACTGTGGCCTCAGTGCTCAGTCTCTTGCAAAAATGACAGTTAAGATTTTTAAAAATGAGGGCTCCAATCATTTATCGGTAACAACAGCTTTGGTGATATTCCTGGGAGGCCAGCCATCGAAGGAAGTGTTGGTGTTCTCCAGAGACAGAGAACCCGTAAGACATTTAAATACTTAGGTAGAGACCTTTGTTTTGTGCATTGTCCCACCGATAGGACACCTGGGCAGGACTTCCATGGTGCGTTTTCGTGAAAAACTCCTTTTGGAAGCCTTGCTTTTACTCTTCAGGCCTTCAGCCGGTTGGATGAAGCACAGTCCTGATACTGAGGGTAGCGCACTTCACTGCAAGTGCCCTGAATACAAGGTTCCTCACATCTACTTCACATTCGCAGCAGCATCTTGGTTGGTAGAGGCTGACCAAATAGCCAGGTACCAGCACCAAGTCAACCCAATGCACAAAACCAACTGTTACACTGCGCTGACGGTGTCCATAAGCAGCTCTTTGCACTCCAGCGCTTTCCTGTGATATACACCCTTACTTGTCCTTTCTTGCTTTCTTCTTCCCTTCCTATGGCCCCTTCTTTCCTGTGTTTCTGTCTGTTCAGTTTGTATACTCCATGTACACAATCATATGACTCTGAAGGTGAGGTCTCAATGTGTGTGTGTGGCTTGACCAGAAGTCCTGGCCAGCAGGTTGTTGGAAGTTAGATAGCAGGCCTTCTCCTGCGGGTCACTGGATGTCACTGGCCCATGAAATTCACCCAGCTGAGAGTGCTGCTTTTTTGCCCCTTTGCTTCTAGTGAGGCTCAGAGATAGGGAGTGACAGACTCCAGCAAGTGGCTTTTAAGTGGCATGTGGGCACCACAAAGCTCTGGAATGCTTGAATTTGATCTCTTTGCAACAAATAAATGCAGACCCACACAATTTTCAGAGAAGCATGACACATTTGAGGTTAAAACATTCTGAGAAAAGTGGTACTTGGAACCTATGCTAAAAAAACAGTGGTTGGTGATGGCATTCTGCTGCCTAGAGGTCACCATGGGGCACTAGGTGCTGGCCAGGGCCTGAGGGTCCCATCAGTCTAAGGGTACAGGGGATAGGCTAAAGGCTTCAGACCAAGCCAGGGAGACAAAGGGCTTGCTCCTCCTGATCGTCGTCAGCCTGCTCCCCTGTTCTCCTGGCTGCCTGAGCTCTGTGGACAGAGAGAAGACGAAGCTAGAGCATCGTACATTGGCTGCATCGCCACTTCCTCCTCAGCGTACACAAATGAAATCCATATTTGTGCCGCTCACCCACAGAAAAAGTAAAAGGTTTGGCAGGCATTCTAGAAACCCAATCTGGAAACTACAAATTTAAAAATAATTATTTTAAATTTCCTATCACAAACTTCCTTCTGGCGGCTTCCGGTAGCAACATGTATGTTAGGAGACTCCAGTGGGATTCAGAATCCGAGCAGTGCACAGCTCTGTGTTGCCTGGAGCCTGTGGATTTTATAGGACCCATGAAAGCATGCTTCAGGCCTGTACTGCAGACCTGGTCTTTTATTCTGATATAGAATTTCATTCGACAATAGTACACACATACTTGGTCTTTTGATTTGCAGTTTGGGGAACAATTTCAACTTGTTCCCTTTCAGAGAGCATTACTAACGACCAATTGGCATGCATTTTCAGGCTTTTTCACAGGTGAGTGTGCAAGTTGAAAGAGTGGATTAGAGCTCTCCACAGGCCCCCAGATAATATATTGTCCTTCTGAGGTAATCGCTGAATGTATATATCACTCACCATATGTAGCCTTCCATTTAGACTTCTAATCATTGGCAAAGAATAAGAACTGGTCATTTTTTTAAACCATCTCTTGGAGTGGAACTAATCAGCTTGTGGTTTCCTTTCAGGTAGTCTGACCATTATCCAATATGCCCTGTATGTGTACATCCTTGGGTAGGAAGTGACCTAAACTTCCACTTCCACTCTCGTGGGGTATTTATCCCGCTGCCCCCCCCCCAGCTCCATGCAGCCTCTACTTTGCATATTAAAGTTCAGCCTCTAATCATGGAATCTTCATGTCTGGAAAGTTGAGATGAGGTTGCCATTACAAACAGACTTACTTTGTATGTTATATGGCACGAGTTGAAAAGGAACTATTTTACAATTCTTGTATTGTTTACTAGTTTGCAAGGCATATGAGAGATGAGGAGTTATTCCTTGGCCAGCCCAGATCCCCTGGGTTTTAGTCCTTAAGAATGTCATTTTCCCATAGCGTTGGCTTCCTTGTTTAGAAGGACAAAACAATTCCCTAGTTTAAACTTTAGCTTGGTGATGCCAATAGAATTTAAAAGAGAGTTTGAGGAGTATAAATCACCTGATGGCAATTTCAGATTGTTGGAACATTTTGAACAAAATGAAAAATTGCTTGACTTTGTATCAAATATCATACTTTATAGGAAAATCACTACAGAGATTGTACAGTTCCTAAATATGAAGTTTCCTATGTGCAGGTATTTAATCAAAAACACAAGGCAAGTGAATTTGGGTTGGGATACCTCCCCCTGCTCACTATTGTGAGGAAGGTCAGCTTTTATTTTGTCAATGACAAAAAAAAAGTATCCTGAAAAAGGAGGCAATTTCTTTCATTCCTATTTGTTAATACTTTCTAAAAATGCCAGAGACCATAGAACTGAGGTCCTATTCACAGCTTCTGCTCTACTAAGAATAAATTAATAAAAAGTTCTCATCCAGGTAAGTTATTATTGTAAATTGACCTGCCTTGTGTCTTTGTATTATTAGGGACTCAGGTTTTTGCCCTAACGTGATTCCTGAGATGCGGAGCGCTTTAGGATCCGCTGATTTACAGCCCACTTATTATCATGTCAGTAAACCAGGCTTTATGGCCCACGTAAGCGTCCTTGCGGGAAGCCTTCGGCAGCAGTCACCGTGCGGTTTACACTGGAATGCTGCTTGTTTGGAGGTGGAAGTCAGCGTCATTTCAGGTGTGAAGTGTTTCCTTGCTACATCCTGCTTTTGTTGGCTGACGGCGGCTAGGAGAGGTCCATGCCATTAAACTCAGCACAATAAATATCTCACAGACGGGCATCTCCTCTGCTCTTTCTTTGCCTCACCACGTGCTAGCTAGACTTCCAAAGGCTTTAGGGTACTGAGAGTGGCAGCACAGGGGTATCCTAAGTGACAGACCTTCAAATTTTGTAATTTTAAATTGTGACCAAAACTTAGTCAAGTTTGTTAGTTTATTCCTCAAGGTTGTTATATGGAGTTCAGCAATATGAATATGTATACTTTTACAAAACATTAGCTCCTTATCTTAAAGTGAAAGTACAGCCCTGTGTGGGAACATGAGAGACAGTGTCACCAGACAGGGACCACTCTAAGGTGACAGAGGGCGTGTGCCGGAGACTGCTAAGCAGTGCGTGTGTCTAAATGAATTCCTGCCTTGGGGGAGATCCATAAAGTGTTCCACATATTGAAGAGTTCTGTTCTTTGAAGTGTTTCTACCACATCTGTTACGAAGATTCATTCCTTACAGAATTTCAGCCAACAAATTTTCCAGAAATGACTTTTTTCACAACTTACTGTATTCCGTCACTGTGGTAGAACCTGCATCACTTGTACTTCTTGAGTGATGTGCAGGGCAAATTAGAATTTGTATTCTCTGTCTGCAGTTCCTTAAGAGAAATGAAAAACTGGTAGGTGAAGATGTTTTTCATGAGCTATTTTCACACATTTAAAAAAAAAACAAAACCTCCTGTACTCAAGGGCCGGAGTTCATTCCCCAGTTCTGCAAAATAAATGAATAAATAAAATAAATAAATACTCCTGTAGTTAAGGAACTGGATAGTGCTATAAAGGGAACTTATCTCCTTTATAAATAATCCTTTAATGACGATTATCCTATAATTACTGTAGTTAATCCATATAATCGTGTTAATCGACATAATTTTGTTAACTAATGGTTTTACTTTAAATGACAATAGGAAAGTTAGAATATATTGAAATGAGTTAAAATGTTTGAATATTATTTAGTGGTTTTCATTTCATTTTCCTTTCTGCATTCAGATATGGTTCAGACAAGGTTAATATTTGTACTAACGTAAGAATCAAAATGTATTTTGCAGTGACATAAGAGTAAGAGACATGTACATTTTGTATAAAGAATATTGGTGAAAAAAATTATTTTTTCTTTCCTACTGGGGTTAGAGGGAGGGCCAGCCAAATAGGTTAGCAGATTAAAGCAACTGCAAGCAGGCACAGAGGCTGAGGGTTCGATTCCCCTGGCCTGCAGTGCTGGCCCTGCCCACAGGGCTCACTGAGATGGCAGGTGAGACTGGGTGTGGTGGCACACACCCATAATCCCAGCTGTTGGGAGGCTGTAAACAGGAGAATCACTACGAGTCCAATCTAGTAATGAGATCCTGAATACCCTGTAGACCCTTCCCTAAAATACAGAAAAAGAAAGGTTAGAGGAGAAAATATGGTCCTATAAATTTTCATGAAAGGAAGATAGATTGAAAAGAACTTAGAAAGCTAAAATATTTTCTATACCAAAAAAATACAGGCAGGTTAAAATTCTCTCCTCTAAGATCATGAAAGAGGTTCCAAATGAATTGCTGACTTTAAAGTTTTGAACATCCGAGTTCTGGTTTCGTTGGGACTCCTGTCCACTGTCCTCTGCCCTGGAGATGGCTGTGAAAACAAGGGGCCAGATCCCGTCACACCCCTCACAGTGCACATGGGAGTACACCTAGCACAAAGGAGTTAGAGCTGTGTGGCACCTGCCCTTGGACATAGGTGGACCCCGTCTCTGCTCAGTGGCAGAACCAGGTCCTTGACTACTTCACTGTTGTGTTCCAAGTGGCACTTCCCGGCACCCACACACCCTTTGTGTGTAACTGCACACTGGCGTCTATGTGCAAGTGTCGTGTGTGTGAACCAAACTAGAACTTTCCCCTGAGCTCTCCTTCCAGTCAGGGTGGTGGGAGATGGAGAACAACAAGGCTGGGGTTTGCAGTTTGTCAAACGCTGTAAGGTTGGCTTTAGCAGACTTTGTTTCTGAAAGCTTGCCCTGCCTTCCGAGCCCATGGGGAAGGCTTGGTGGGACAGCCTAATCATGCTCACCAATTATTATCACAGGTGACTGTCTTAGCCTACTTCCCTTCCCTTGTACAACTTCAAGGATGGCCAGCCAGCCATGCCGCAGGCCGGGCTGGGCCATTCATGCGTGGACATGGGCTCAATGCTCTCTGCAGCAGACGGGAAGCATGCTGGGCCTACAGCCCACGAAACACTTTCTTCTGTCCCGTTGCGGTTCTTTAGGCTCATTCACAAAGCACCCGCGGAGCCTCGTCAATGGCCAGGAATTTAGCCAGTGCCTCTATAAATGCTAAGCTACATTCCCTGTCTCAACTGAGAGCATTTCTATTACAGAATAAAAGAAACGTGCTCAGGAGCCTCTGGATGATAACATTACAGTGTTCGAGTGAGTCTTGGCAGCACTAATTGTATAATGTTCTCTGTTAAAATGAACCAAGGTGCTTTATTCTCAATACAATTGGTTTTATTTTAATTGAAAAGCAACATCTTTAGTTTTCACAATAGGATTCTGTTGCAAGCTTTACAGTTGCTTGGGAAAGGTGGAAATCAAATGGAACAACCAAAAAGAAAGAGAAAAAACACTACCAAGCTTGCTGTGCTGCTTGTGACTGTTGAAAGGCTCTCTTACTTTGCCCTGCTTCTCTAGCACCCCGTGGTGCTGGACACCGAATAGGTGCTCAGCGAATGTTGCGTGAAACAAATGCATGCATTTGTAAAGCTTAAGTGGTTATGGCATTAGTGTGGCAATAGTTAAAATAAGAGTGTAGGCTCTGGAATCCGACAGATTGGAGTGTGTCCCTTGCTCAGTGTTTCCACTCACTAAGAGTGTGATCCTGGGGAAGTCACCCAATACCATTCTATCACAGTTTCCATCATCTAACATGGTACCTACTAATGTCCCCACAGCAATGGCACAGCCCTGCAGAGCTAGCAGTTCAGGAAGTCAAGTGGGAGAGAAAGGTTGCCATTAACCATGATGGGGGACAGATGTGGTGCTGTGAAAGAAGAGTTTGTGGGCAGTCAGAAGGAAGTCACGTGCTGCATGAAAAGTTTTGTATGTAAGGTGGCCCAGCCTATGGGACAGGGGAGGCAGGGTAAGGAGGGGGCCAGGAGCCTGTGGTGATATTAGGGAGGTCACAGTATCAAGAGCCTGTTGGAGATTGAAGCCTAGGGCTTTGCCTGGCAGGTCTGACAATACCTTGATTTGGTCGAAACTGCTATTTCCATGGATGAAGTAAAGTTAGGTTTTAATATCTGGCCCTTGCATCCCCCTGGGACTGCCAAGTAAAAGCTGCTGGTCCTTCCATGGCCTTTCCTAGCACTCTATTGACATGGTGACTCCAGTCCTGCAGGTTCTGGGACTTGGATGGTAGAGTGTACATGGCTTTGTTACAGAAAATGTAAGAATGAGAGATTCAGGCAACTTCCCTGGTAATTCATGGTCAGCAGTGTGTAACAGTATGAGGTGCTATTTGAAAAACTGGTAAGAGCATAAATAAAATCCTGGTTTTTATGGTAAAAGATATTTTGCCATGGATCCCCTCACTTTGCACATACTTACCATGCTGCTCATGGCAGCAGCTCTGGGGCCCCTTCACCTTGAGCGTCTTTCATTGCACTTATGTGGCTGCCTCAATCTCCTGAATCCATTCAAAACCCTGACCTTCCTTGCTCATTCTGATCTGGGGGAAGAAGCAGTAGTTGCAGTGTGCCAGATTTGGTGAAGAAAGTGGGTGAGCATAGAGTGTCATGTATTATGAGCATACAGTGTCGTGTATTATGAGCATACAGTGTTGTGTATTTCTAATGGATGGCACTAGGAAGCAGCATTAGTTTTACTTCTGACAATGTCTCATAATGAAATCAAAATGTGTTAAATCAAAAGTTATACATTTGCATAATCACACTCCACTTACAATGATTTTTTTACTCCCTATTGAATAAATACAAGTAATATTATTTGTATATTACTAAAACTAATTTTAAATGCCATAGAAATACAAAATAATTAAAATAAATGGAATGCATGGTTTTCAAAACTGTTAAACAAGTACTAGTAAAAAATTAAAACAGTTTAATAATACCAGAAAGTCACCAAATCAGGCCACCCCATTAACTGATAAACTATGGATACTATTAAATGTACCCTTGTGGGTACGTCACCAAATAATCCAACAGTGTGTGCGAGACAGGAATGTCACATCCTCCTCCTGGTCCCTTTTCCCTCACTAGCAGATTTAATTTTGGGTCCATCATCATAACCATTCTCTTTGTCAACTTTTGTCCCTTTGTCTTGGCTGGAAAAATTGCACACCTACTTAATGCCAGCTCACCCTCTACCTGCTTGGTGCATGGAAATCCCTGAATGTGGGTGGCAAAAATCCCTTAGTAAGCATTTCATTTTTAACTCATAAGCAGAAATCTCAAGGGGGTCCACCAGCAACCTGTCACTTACCCCTAATGAGTACACTCTCTTCTTTAGCTATTTCAGATCTTTCTTGCCCTTGAGTCCTTCTGTAGGCTCCTATTGCACTTTATTGATAACCTTTTTTCTTAATTCCTGAGCACACTGAGTATATCAGTTAGTGTTTTCATCCTTGAGGCTCTGCACCTGACACCCAAAATGTAAAAGAAGAAAAGCTTACTTCGGCTCACGTTTCTGAGGGTTCAGTCTATGGTTAGTTGGCTCCAGAGCAGAAACAGCACGACACAGGTATTGCCGAAGAAAAGAGCTTGGTCCATGATGGCCAGGAAGCAGAGAGAGGGAGGAGGGATGAGCTGGGGACAAGAGCACAGGCTCACAGGGTGGCGCCCGTGGCCGCTTCAGCCAGGCCCACCTGACAGCACATTCAGCCATGGTGAGGCCACTGAGAGTGCAGGGGGAGGTGTTAGATGCACACTGTGCCGTGAAGGCAGCCAGAGTGTCACATGCACACCCTCTGCCCACCACAGCTGCTCGTCACTCAGGTCTTCATCTGCCTTCCCTCCTGTTAGCAGCAGTGAGCGAGCCTTCACTTGTGCAGCTCGTCTGGCCCCTTCTGTCTTACTTGAGAATATTTCTCTTCCCACTATACCCCTCCTAGTTGCCATCCATTTCCCTTCTTCCAGGTAATTATACCACAACATTTTCCATCTTGGAACTGCATACAACTTCCTTGTCCCCATCTCTTTCTCCAGATCCTGTCCCATTTCTTCTCAGTATCTGTCCCTTTTTACAACAAAACTCCTGAAGATGCTCATCCACTAGGGCTTTCTCATTGACTCTTAAATCTTTACCCATCTGCCCAGGACTTTCTTACCAAGGTCACTGGTATTGTTTGCCATGAGGAATGTATGGGACAGGATCCCATTGGTGCCATGCTGGACCACATATGACCCATTTGCTTGTATCCCTTGTCTTAAAACTTTCATCATCATACACTATCACCCTTCCAGTGCACTGCTGCTCCAGTTATTCCTTCTCCACCTGCTTTGAGATCCTGGGGATGGCCCATGGCTCTGTTCTTTGCTATGATTTCCTTCTGCTTTCCTGGCCACATTCTCTTGCTATATGACTACATTCTATGAGGTCAGCACATGAGTGTGTATCTCTGGGTTGCTTTGAACTCTGAACATCTTCCCTGCATGCTATGGCTTATACATAGATGTCCCCCAAAACCCTGATGTGCTCCTAGATGGAGCTTTGGGGAGCTGGTTAGATCATGGGTGTGTGGTATTGGGATTAAGGCTCAGACAAATACATTCATTTAGCATAGTTCTAGATGTGGGTAATGGAAGCCCCACCCTAGATGTGAGTGGTACCCATCAATAGGCCTGTAGCCTGGCTGAGACAGTATAAAGGCTGCTTGCCACCTACTTTGCCACACCATGGACTGTTTTTCCTCCTCAGTGCCCCTCTGCCATGCCACCTATAGAGGCAGCCAACTATAAGCTAAAATCTCTACAAACTGAAATGAGAGGATCTTTCTTTAACTAGTGACCACTGGGTAGTCTTTCCCAGCAATGAGAACAGCATCTAAGATACTACATTTCTGTCAGAAATCTCAAAGTTATTACAGCCACAACCAAATTCTGGGATTCAGCTTGCACTCTTCAAAGCCATTCCTCCTACAGCCTGCCACTCATCAACACAGGACCCCCGTTCTTTTAGCTGCCCTGGTCAGTCCTGAACCATGCTTGGCTGGCCATCTATCTGCCCATCTTGTGCCGGAAGCTGCCCACTTTCCCACCTCCAGGGCTCTTGCCCTGGTTGCCATCACCTGCCTATCACTTGGAGTGGAGTCTTCTCAATCTCTATCCCGCAGCTCTTTCCTCACCAAGACCAGGATCCTCTTGAGACTGAATTCAGAGCTGCTGCTCATTGGTGCACCCCTCCCTGCACCGTGGCTTTCTGTCTCCTGCAGGTAAAACAGCTGTGCAGGCCGGGTGGGCTGTCCCCTCCCCTCTGGGGATGCACCCTTTTCTTTCCTCTCACTCACCTCTGCCCAGACCCATTGCTGAGTCCTTGAACACATTACTTGGGACTCTACCCAGACAGCATTTCCAGACAGCATAACCATCAGAAGCGGCACTTAATGTGGCAGTGACAACTGCATGTCCTAATGTCCTCTTCTCAACTGCTCAGCTATAGCAGAATTTCCTATCTCCTGTGGACCAAAGGCAATGCAGCCTTTGTGATCCTAATTTAATGAGCTTCTCTCTTTCAGATGTCTATCTAGGTTTGTGTGGCTCTGTCTTTTGTCAGTGTTAAATTCTTCCCCACAATTTCCACTCTAGGACACTCTTTCTCTTCTGCCCTAAAACCTTTGTATTTCTCAGAGGTTCTTAACTCAAGAGCTATGATATTCTAGAAAACCCAGGGATGGACTTATGTGTACACATGTGTGGGTGTGTACAGTATTTGAGGCATTCCAGGGCTACCCAGAGCAGCCATAGCTTTTATCCAATTCAAAAGCAGGCTCAAGAGCACTGCTCTTTTCTGAGGTGATCTCACTCCACTTTGGCTTTAGCCATAGTTTCTGCATTGAGCATAATGAAAAAAAGCTCACAAGGGTCCTGGTCCCCCATGTTCCAGGTCCAGCCCTCTCTTCAGACTCTGTGTCACTCAGGAAACGTTATCTAATGCCTTTGAAAGTTTATTTGTTCAGCTACAAAAATGGAAGACAAGACTTAAGAAGTCACTTTGGAAGTTCTTGGTGACTTGTAGTAGTCACCAAGCAGTGGCTGTTATGACACAGCCCCCTAGACCAGGTCCCTGGCTAATATTCATGTATATACTTGCACAGCAGCCTGTCTTTCCCAGTTTTAAAATAGATTTTAAGTTTTGGGGTCCAGCCTCCCTGGACCAGTGCCCCTGGGGTGGCTCCTGCAGTCTACACCGACCAACTTGGGGTGTTAGCTCTCTGCTAGCGCACGTTTATTAATGGGAAACAGCCAGCGTGATCGCAGCGTACAGTCAGGCCCATCTTTCAGCACAAGGTTTAGAAAATTGGAACTGGGCACTTACATAAATTTAATCAGCCTGAGAGTTTATGAGTTGGTTTTCAGTATTTAGCTAGAACAATCAAAATCACACATTTCAGCACATAGCAGAAACCTCATTATTCAACGTACACAACATGACGAGAGGGCAGTAGCAGTTGCCACTGCACTAAAAGGCACATATGTTTTCAAAGTAAAGGATGCTGAGTGGCTGTCTACCCCACACATATTCCATGTGTTTGTTGTATTCTACTGAGCAGGTAGCTGCTACCCTGGTTTATTTACCCCTTGGTAGCCGATCCTGATTCCCTACCAGTCCTTAAGAGCTTGGATGAGCAGTATTATGTCTCTGAAGTATGATACACTTCATGGTCAAAAGCTTATGTTCTTTATACCCATAAAGCAGCATGGCTAAATTCCACATTCTTAGCTATGCACATATTTTGGTCTACAATGCAATGAAGACCCCAGTAAACCTGTGTCTAGCAGGGACTCCCAAGCTCCAAGGAACCCCAGGACTGATGGCCTGAATCCACCACCCGCCTCTGCCCCAGTCCACCCTGAAAAGGGTGTGAGGGCATCCACCAAAGTAAATGTAAAAAGCTTTAATTTTGGAAAGGACATCCTAAGGATTTGGCAACGTTCTTCTAAATAATTAAAAATGCCCAGATTTAGGAAAAAGTTGGAAACCATAATTCAAAATCCCTGACCCAGATCTTCAAGTAAATTAATACAGAAAAAATTTAACAACTGAATTAATTAAAATCCTGTTTAAAAGTGTCCCATGGTAAATTTGGAATTACGTGAATATATTTGTGATTAGAAATTGGCCTGGTAAGATTTGAGGAAGAACAGAAAACAATAGTGATAAGGCACCGTCATCTCACCACCCAGAGAACCGAGCTCTTATTGTAATTCCAGTGTTGTGGCAGAAAGAAATAATCAGTGATACATTCAAATGTTTATATTGAAAAATGTAGACATTGTTTCTAAGAGCAAACATCTGAATAAGCTTCAATAAAAAAATTAGGAGTGTTTTGTTTTGTTTTGTAGTTTTGTTTTATTTTGTTTTTTAACTGGGGATAGAATCCAGGGCACTTGCAATGAGCTACATTACCAGCCCTTCTTTGATTTTGAGACAGGTTCTTGCTAAATCACTGAACTACCCAGACTGGACTTGAACTATTGATTGTCCTGCCTCAGCCTCGCGGGATGCTAGAATTACAGGTGTGCACCATCGCATCCAGTCTCAGTGGCTGGCTCAGCACGCCTTGGGGTGGGGGTGATGTGGCATGTGGTGTAGGGCATTGAACCCTAGTCCCTGTGCTTGCTTAAGTAGGTGCTTAGTCTGCTGAGCTATATCACCCACCCTTAACTGTGAGTATATATTAAATGCAATTGTTATTTACATGTGAAAGGCAAGTATTACATAAGCAACTTTCCAAGTTTCAGATCAGTTTGTATTTTCTTCACATAAAGCCTAACAAAATCATCTCCAATGTTCATTGTTTCTTCCTCTCTCAAATTTTAAAAGAGAAAGGCTGGGTAGACATGAGTATAGCTGTTTTCCTTTAGAGTTAGTTGAATGTTCTTTGGCAGGATTAAATCCACAGACGATTAAGTATTTTTCAAAGAAAACTTTAAATTGAAAGATTCTTATCTGACTATATTGTGTGACCACAGCTAAGGTTAGAATTTCTAATGGCTGCCTGTTGGGCAGTATAACAGGTACCATGAATTATGGATAATCGTTGTTTTGGTCAAATTCATGAGCAGCTGAGAACCCTGACTCAAGACTCAGTCCTGTGAAGCCGTTTCTAACTGATACACATAGTCCACAATGCTTTATCTCTTCAATTATTTCTCTATCCCTAGTAAATCATTTATATGTTAATTTGTTTTAAAAATACATGTCATTGGGACTGGAGAGATTGTTTGGGGAGGTTCGATCCCTGGTACCATATGCTGTGCTGGCCCCAGAATGCTGAGAGTGCCACACTGGCCTCTGAAAACTAGACATGGTTCACGCCTATAATCCCAGCCTGAGGAGACTGGGACAGGAGGGTCACTAAGAGTCCAAGTGGGGTAGCGAGACTCTGTACCAAATAAATAAATAAATAAATAAATTTAAATGTTAAAAAAATATGTCATTTTTTATCTAAATTCAAATTGAATGAATTATTGGTACTGGCCACATAGCCTGCTTGAAATTGCCATGCTATATTTGTAGCATAATTTACGGAGGAATTTGAGAAACTCTTTTCTTAGAAGTTGGATGAGTGGGCTTAATCAATCTAGGAAGTGGTGTTTCTTCCAGGCAGACCATTGGCTGCTGTTGTGTGACACGTTTGCATCCCCTGCTCATGGTCTGTGTGGCTGAATCCAGCTTTCTAATCTGAACAAGGTGCTGTTTTTAGTCTGCAGTGAGTAGAAGCCAAGAGACCGCCCTGCAGAATATGACATGTAGAGTCTACATTTTGAAAAATCTGACACATAATAATGATAACCCTTGGAATGGTTGTTTAAGACCGTTGTTGTGGATTTGGGGTACACCTCTGTACCACTAGCACTTGGGAGCTGAGGCAGGAGGAGTGCCACGAGCCGGAGGCCAGCCTGAACTGCACACCCAGACCCTGTCTCAAAAGGAAACAAAAACAACATCACCGTCAACCCTTTGGGGCCATTCAGAGCATTGTTCAGTTTACAGTAATCTATCCAATCTATCTGCTGCTTTGGAAACCTCTGAGAGTTTGGGTCCTGGGTACTGGACATGAAAACGTGAGCAAAGTCCTGGCACAGGGAGGGTTGCCAGGTTGCTGCTGCCTCAGGCACCAGCACACGGGGCATCTGTCCCCCTTGCTGGGAGCATGACACTGCTGGGGAGCCACTCTGCAAAGGCTAAGTGACCCATGCCATTGGATGGATTCCTGTGGGTCCTGCAAGGACCTGTGCCACTGTAGGAGTCCTGTGTCACCCCAGGTTCTAGACTTTCACCAGATTCTTATTACAGACACTGTTTTCTACTGAAAAGAAAAATCAGCTGGACATGGGAGTATGTGACTCTGAGAAGTTTAGGAGATAATGAAATTATAACAGTCACCTTTAAGTGATACACTGTAGACAGTGAGTGTTCTGAGATGCAGAACAAAGGAGTGACATCTTTAAATGCAAGAGAATACAATACATAGAAATCCTAACCTGCAGAAATAAAAGCAATGATCAAGCAGAGCTTCTTCCGAGATGTTAAGGCCATTTCTTTGTAGTTGCCTCACAGCAGAAAAAGTAGCTTTCAGAGTTGCACAAACAATGCTAATATTCTCTCAAGGTTTTGGAGAGGAAAGCTTTGTAAAAATCAATCACAATAGATACACACAAGTCTGGTATCCTGGCCATTCCACAATAATATAGTATTCTGAGACCACACTTGTGGATCCCTGACTATGCATGTGTTAAGTTGAAAAGAAAAACAATGCTTGTCCCATCTGAACAGAAGGACCCAGATCTATCATCCATAGAAATGCTATCTTGTAGCACAACTCATAGGCTTAGTTAGAAATCCAAATGACTTTGTTGATTTGGCGAGCAGTGCTGCCACTTCCTGACAGCTTAATTGTGCAAACAGCCCAAGAAAGAAGGTTGCTATTGCTCTTTAATTGCCTGGAGGAGCAACACGTGCCCCCAAGGCCGGCCGGATGGGCTCATTTATCATGGTTCATATGGTGCACTCCCTTGGGACCCTCTCGCGGTTCAAGCGTCTGCTACTGGCCATTGTTTTCCAATGCCCTGTTCTGATTCCTGGTTTGAAGTCACCTCTTCCTGCCTGTGCACAAACTGCTGTGGGGACATTGTCTATGCTTTTGAGAGACAGTGAGTTGGTGACTTTAACCCTTCAGCATTGTCTTCTAGGCCTGCATCCTGACTGCAGTGTTTCTGAGTTTTAACTGTTTGTCTTGGCTTCAGCCCTGGGTTATATAGCATCAGCGTTTCTTATTTGTAGAAGCATTTGGTGATTTGCTTGTGAGGAGAAGGCCCCTTTCAGTAATTTCATGCCTTAAAACACAAGTTCCCATGTGTTTGGTGAGCACTCATCATAATTTATAAGTAAACACAGGGAATATTCTAAAAAACTGAGAAAAGTCAACTTTCTTAGTTAATCATATTCATTACCTGTAAATCAGAATGAACTAGAAAAACACGCGCTAACGAGTGAGAGAGCTCCTGCTTTCCGATGAGCCTCTCTAGAGCACTGGAAGGGACTTAGGAGAGAATGTTTTGGCAATTGGCCAGGTGATAAATCCTGTCACCCAGTGTGCGTGGTCCCCACGGCATTCCTGAGGGGCTCTTCCTGAAGGCCGCGGCCGGCCCTCTCCCTGCCCACTGTGCGCACCAGGCAGTGACACTGCCCCGCACACTCTGCTGGGACCCGATGGCTCCACTGGTGGCTGCAGGACCCCGGCTGCCAGGCCATTTCTCAGGGTGTGGCAGGCACCTGTTGGTGACTTGATTGTCGTGTCGCATAGTCCCCAAAGCTTCAGTAAGCCGTGACGCCTTACTGTGCGTCTTACTGTGTGTCTTACAGTGACGACGCTGTGTCTAGGGCAGGGTCGCTAAGTTGGGCATGCTGCGCACATTGTTTCTCTGGGAAGTGCTCATCGCCCACCGCGTCCACGCTCTCACACACCACACAGACCCGGAGATCCTGTCACGCTGCAGAGTGATTGGGTTCCCGGGTGCTAAGGAACTTTTCAATGTCTTTACAGAGCTCTACTTTTTAAATTATTACTACTTGCTCTCACTAAGCTAAAATCCATAGTACAGCGCATACTGGTATATAATAGCATACGTGCACCCATTTTGCTAAGTCATTGGTTCAGTGTGGTGGCAGACAGGCCCCATTTTAAAGATGGAGAGGAAACTGCTATCATTTGTCAAACAACCATGGAATCAGAAAAGCTCAGCAGCAGTGCTGAATAGATTCTTTTAAAGAAATTTCTTCTGGTTTTAAATAATCCCATATTTTTTATTTTTCATATATCTTATAGGAGATATGTTTTAGGATTCTATACAATGTATATTCATACTTTTGACTTTGCACTAGCTCTAAGCATCAGAAAATCCCAAAAGTTAAATATTCTCTTTAACTAGGGACTCTGGGCACAGTGGCTGTGGTGTGTCCCAGCACTCCAGAGGATGACGTGGCAGGATGGCACGTGGGCACAGAGTGGACATCTTTGGGGACATAGGGAGACCTGACTTCAAAATAATAACAGTCTAGCTCAGTGTAAAGGCTCTGGCTACAGCCCCCAGTACCCCACCCCTCTCCAAAATCCCCAAGAGCTTAAAGGGAAGGTGGAAAAGGAAGAATGCATGTTCTGTGATTTTTGTCCAATTTGTGGGCCTGGGAGGGTCCCCATTACCTGTCAGGAGAAAGCCCCACCTTTTTAGAATCTAACTTCTGCTTTTAGTGCTGGTTTTAGGGCTATGTACCTCAAAATGCATTGTGAGTCTGCCTTCTGTGAATCAGTTAAAAGATGGGGTGCCCACAGATCTGGGGTAGCAGGATAGTGCTTGGTGCCCCAGGAACAGGGGAGGTGGAGTCTTAGCTCATGGGAAGGCCACTCTGGGACGAAGGTTGGTCCTGGTCTATTGGCAAATAACAGTGACCTTGGCCACCAGATGAAGTGTAGAATAGCCAGCAAGGAAATGGTTAAATTTTCAATCAGATTTGATGTTAAATTCCGACTTTTGGGGCCCAGTGAGATAGCTCAGTAGAATAAGTGCTTGCCTGGCAAACTCAGGCTCTGGAGTCCAATCCCAAGTACCATAAAACAAATTAATTCATTAATTCTGGCTTTCTCATTAATAGGCTGTGCAGCCTTGAGCTTATCACTCTGAGCCTCGGTTTCTCCATCTGCAAAAGGCAGAACAGTTATTCCTCACCTCCAAAGGCACCCGGCACTCAGGAATGATGAATGCGTGCTATCCCCTTCCTCTTCACCACTACAGAGCAGCGGAAGAGAGCAGTGGTGGCAGTGGCTGGCTTTGCATGGAGCTGACTGCATAATAACCTAGCCCGCCAGTTTTCAGGTCTGGTCCATCGCTGGAGAGTTAGCATCCAAGTCCTGAGAGAAGAAAGCCCCATCCTGGGGAAAGGCTCAGCAAGAGAGTTCCTGAGCACGGTGCCCTGACGGGCAGCAGGGCCAGTGTCACCCACCGCCCATTGTTCTTGGACTCCCAGGCTCAGTGGGAACTTTTTCCTTACTCTCATCGACACAAAGTCCAGCTTGTGATTATAAGAAGCTGGTGTATAATCAATACTTTTATTAATAGGTGATTTTTTTTTAACCAGAAGTGTTTGCCATTGCACTGCTTTGGAACGATTATTGTCTTAGGCATTAGAAGGTGACATTCATTCAAAATGAATTTGATTGGCCTGAGTTCGCAGAATCTGCTGACTGTGCAAGAAGTTGTTCAATGATCTAAAGACTTTTCATATCCTTTTTAAATGCCTTGAGTTTGTGCAAAGTAAAACGTAGATGTTTATTAAAATGTCATTGAAACAGTGAAGAAGTCAGTGGCTCAGTAACTTCTAAAATGACCCTGAATACTTAGCTCTACAGTATCCACACTGGCAGCTGTAACCCACCAGTTATGGCAATGTGAGGTGCGAGATTTCTGTGACTTTTCCCCAGCTCAATTCTGGAACACGCTAAAACCTGTGGTTCCCTTTGGAGATATAGATAATACAATAGACCATAGCATCAGATATTTGAGAAATAGCATAGGGTAAAAAATATTAAGATGCAATGTAGTTTTTTAGATTCATAAAGTTTCTCAATAGTTAGGTACTATAATCTTCAGAAATATTGTGTAAAGATTGTGTAAACTATCTTGGTAGTGGATATTCTGCGTGGTAACACTTCATAATTGTCTCTTCTTTTTCTTCTTCTCCATTTCAGGGGCAGCCTGGTCCTCAGGTAAGTGAACTCTGCTGACAGATTCATCCAGTGTGAAGGTTTCTCTGCAGCACTTTTCCAAGAAAACAAGAAAGCTACGAGGTGGTAGTCATGACACCGTACAGGAGAGCACGTGGGCGCCTTCCAGGGCCATGCAGCCACCTCCGCTGCTGGGCCACATGGCGAGGTTTGCTGAGTGTCCTGCAGAATGTGGACCTCTTAACTGATCTGGACCAGCACCACCGCACTTCTGCAACAGGCAGGAAGCCCGAGTGTCAGGCATGAGCTGGCCTCGCATTAAGTCCTAATTAATCAGGCACTAATAATGCTGTAAATCCATGGCAGGATCCAAATCTGGTTATTGAGACTGTGATCTTACTGGCTTCATTTGATTTAATACAGACAGATATTGATTTTGCCCTACATTTTCAATATAAACCAACTGCTGCAGACTTGATTTATAATTAAGCATGAAGGCAGTCAACAGGAAATCTTTTGGAGCTCCAAATCAGATGGAGGAAAATGAGTGAATTTTGAGACAGGGCACAGTGTGTGTGGAGATGGAAACACAAAGGAAAAAGTGAGTTTCTAGAAATAGGACAACAGATTCAAACTCATGCTAACTGTGCTAACTGTGCTCTGTAGGATGCTATTGAGAAGGGGTTTCAGTTGTGAATTATTTTAAGCATTGTAATAACTGTGAACAACACGATAATTGGTACATTGAATGCTACTTTTCCCCTATGTTGTTTTATAAATAAGCCAATTCATGGTAACTTTGCAGTCAGCATCGATAGAATTATCTATTATGTGCTCATCCTAGTCCTGGACCACCAGAACATGATTTGTAGTTCTTATGAGCTCTCTGTATAAGGGAATCTAATAAAGTGAGCAGAAATTCCTATGTACTTCCTAGGAGAACAGTTCTCTGTACACTAAGCTCATTAGAATAAGTTTGACCTTTATTTTTTTTGTATTTTAGGTAAGGGTCTATAGGGTGTTGAGGGTCTCACTACTTGATCAGACTCGTACTCACCCACCTGTTTACAGCCTCCCAAGAAGTGGGATTACAGGCGCGCACTACCATGCCCAGTCTCAGTTGCTGTCTCAGCATGCCCTGATGGGTGAGGCTGGCACAGCAGGCCCGGGGATTGAACCCCCAGCCCCTGCACCTGCATACAGATGCTTTAATCCACTGAACTATTTGGCTGGTCCCTGATTTGTGTTGATGATAAATCACATTCTCATTATTTGTCCTTTCTATTCATATTTCAAGTTAGTTAGAATTAATTATTAAAGGGGATAGAGAAGAAAGTTGTATCTCATTTCCTAAATTTGACATAGCTGTTTTATAGTGAGGTGAAGACAGAAAGGCTCCTTATACTCATCCTTCTACTTCACACTCACGACAGCTCGAGGACTTTGTGTTATGTGCGTGTGCTCACACGAGTGTTCACATAGCCATATATTCAGGGGGGACAGAGGCTCACCTGGGTGAAGCATCTGCTGGGAGAAGGTGAGGCTAAATCCCCAGTGCTGCCCTCCCTGTTCATGCTGAAGCCCTGAGAGAGAAGGTGAGGCCGCCAGCAGTGTGCTATTGGGGACAGCATTGTTAGCTTTAAGGTATTTTAGGTTCATTTGGGACCTCTGTCTAACTTGGGCCACTTCTCAGTCAGGCCAGAGCAGTCCTGAAGGAGGTGGGTGCGGGTGGTTTGAGAGATGACCCCAGACACAGGAGCAAGTGGAGAAACGAGTAGGGGAGAAAGGGCAAGAGAGGGAGAGAGAGACAGAGAGAGGGAGGCACAGAGAGGGAGGCAGAGAGAGAACGTGTGTGTGTGACAGACAGATGACAGACAGACAGACAGACAGCCTTGAGCTGCATAAATTGCCCACACTGACCCCCAGCTTGCAGTCTTTCTGCCTCGGCCTCCTCAGTGGCTGCATTGGGTGTGTGATGCCACCCCGTGCCTTTGTTCGCCTTGGTCATTATCATTTCAAGTGTATGCCATTTTCCAGCTCTCCATATCTGCCACCAGCCCCTGCTCTGTGCTCCTAGCAGTTCCACTTTTTAGATTCTCCATGTGAGCACAGGAGTGAGTTCACACAGCAGCTCTCTGTGCCTGGCTGACTGCTCTGCTTAGCACAATACACTCCAGGTTAACCCATGTAGTTCCAAATGCCAGGATTTCCATCTTTTAAAGGTTGAATAATTTTCCATGACATTCAGGTATTACACAGTTCCATCCATTCATCAATCAGTGCCACCTCGACAGATTAGGAATATATTCCATATATAGGGAAGAGGGACTTGAGTTTCTGGGCTTGGCTTATTTCACAAGTAATATGTTTTACAAGTTCATCCATATCATTGTGAGAGTCAAAATTTCATCCTTTGTCTTTGCTGAACTGTATTCCACCACATCTATCTACCATGCTTTTTCTGTCTATTCACCATTGGCAAGCATAGCTTTTTGTGTCTTGGCTGCTGTAAGAAGTGCTTCTTCCAGATACCAATTTCCCTTCCTTTGGATACATTTGAGGAGTGGGATTGCTGAATGCAGGATAATTTTCTTTTCAATTTTTTGAGGACAGCCCATACTGCTTTTTTGCAATGACTACTTTCCTTCCCTTAAGCCCACATGTCTTGCCTTTCTGAGAGCGGTCATCCTAGCTGCTCTGAGGTGATCTATCCATGTGGTTTTCACTTGCACTTCTCCCATGATTGGTGATATGGAGCACTTTTTCATGCACCAGTAGGCAGTGTCACATCCCAACTACCAAGGTCTTCTAACTGCAAATGGTCAGTAAAGTGCTAGCATCTCCAGTCCTAAGACTCACCACTGCCAGCCCTGACTCCCACCCACCTACAAGTCCTGCCTGCCACCTGCACATACTATTCAGCAAAGACACACCCCAGGCTCCATCTGCACCTTAGGTGGAAAGCATCTGTGGGGGCCTTGGCCAGCTACAGGCACCATGAGGTCAATGCCCTGCTCTGATGCCTTCATTTCCATAACTTGGTCTCTGTCCAGATGTAGGCCCATAGTTCTGTCCCCAAGTGGCCCACCGGCTGGGTGGCTCCCCACCCGCATCTTCGCTTTCTTCATTGCTGCCTGTCTTCCACAGGGTCCGCTCCCTTTCCTTCTCCTGCCCAGTAGTACAGTGAGGAGGGGAGGAACAGGAACCTACTCCGTGTGCCTTACTAAGGGCACTCACCACCAACCCGACAGCAGCCCACACCGCGGCAGCTTCGGGCGCTGACTTCCCCACTGCGGACTGCACACAGCCAGGACATGCCTGTTACAATGGCTGCCAGGAAAGTGAATATTTAGCCTTTCCTTTATTCACAGTGGAAACATGGAAGTTGGATTGTGACTACTATCAACAAGTATCAAGTGCTGGCCAGATAGTTCAGCAAACCAGAGCACCTGCTTAGGCAGGCACAGGGACCAGGGTTCATTCCCTGGGCTGCTGTCCAGCCCTGCCCCCAGGCGCTATGAGATGGCAATTGAGACTGGGCATGGTGGCATGCACCTGCAATCCCAGTGCTTGGGAGGCTGAAAACAGGAGAATCACTGAGTCACTGAGTCCAATCTGTGTAGTGAGACCCTATGTATATGTATGTATATATATCATGGTATCTGCATCATCCGGGTACGATTGTCTGGTTCTGATTATGCCACTCTTCCACAGCCATAACTGTGTCTCCCTCTGTACATAGCTGAAAGTGCAAGAACATCTTGTTTGTTACCTGATGTTCAAATCCTCTCCTGCAGCTTATTCTCTAGGCTTATCTTCCTTTACTTTTTCATCAGTGCTCTTTCTGTGCTGTATGCTTCACCCAAAGAAAGCCACTTCCGTTACTGTTCTAGCCTTTTTTAACCTAGTCCTTCGACACACTCAGGTTTCCATACTCTGACCTCTACTCACTGTCCTCTGCACGAGATGCTCTTCCTCGCATTCCCTGGTGCAGCTTCACCTTTTCCCGGATGCCGCATGGCTCGTTACCCGCACAGCTCTTTGGATCACCTCCTATTTAAGGTGAAGGCGCATAGTAGACTCCTGTGTGTGACAAGCTGTAACTACAGTCCTGGCTCTGGCACTTGGCAGCTGAGCACTTGGGATGGTTGCTCAGCCGCCCTGAGGCTTAGCTTCTCAATCTCTGTCAGAGACAGTGATGTCTCATCTCAGCATACGGTGCAATCCGAATGTGTGGCTCACACGGAGCCTAGCACATAGCCAAACACAGGAGGCACTGACTCTCTGCCTTTGTTTTCTTCTTTCAGTTGATGGCTATTTCTAAAGTTCATCTCTCCTTGCTAATCTTCAAGGGCAAGATACCTGCTTTCTTTCATCTTTATTTATCACTGTATCAGTTAGCTTAGTCCTTGCATGAAGTAGAAGGTTCACAAACATGACTAAATTGTGATTGGTGGAATAAGAACTTAAGGGAAAGGAAACTGGGGGTGAATGGAAGTGACCAGCTGTGCATGCCAAGCGCCCTAAAGCCATGCCGCACATAAACAATGCCAAGGGAAGCCTGTCTTTGAGGCTTCCCAGGGCTGAGATTTTACTGAACATTTTGTCACTTTCAGTGTCTTGCTTTCACATGTTATAGAGAGTTTTGAAACCTTTATTTTCTTTTTTTTAGTAGTGTTTAATCTTTGATGAAAATGAATAGCACTAACCCAGGCCATACTCATGATATTTTATAGCAATTTACTGGCAGGATAAAAGAGTGAACTTTGATATTTAACAATCAAGAATATTAATAGAAAATAGTGAGTGGTGATTATACACAGTGGCACACTGCCTAAATGTGAAAAATTTCCCACTCATAAACAATTTCATTTTACAAACTGGAGGAACTAGTTGTGTTAAAAACTGTATTGGGTCCCCATCCTGTACTGGACACCAAAATGTATTGACCTTTTCTTGGGCCCTCAGCAGTGACAGCCACCACCTGGCCCACCAGTGAAGTCTGACTGATATCTAAACCCTGCCCTGTGAGGTCCTTAAGCCAGCAGTCGGCTGAACACCTGGTCAGGCCTGGTGGTACCTGGGCTATTTCTTGGACGACCTCTGACGTGTTCAGAATTCTGTACAAAGCCCACATACAGGCCTTCATCTAGTGTAGCACATAAGCTGCTGCCTGTCAACATGAATGCAAGAATTCTGTGTTGATGCTGGCCAACAGGGGATCCTATTCCTTCTGTCCATGAAGTTTTGTTTGTTTGTTTTGTGTTTTAATTTTAGGGATGGGTCTGCAGGGTGTTCAGGGTCTTCTAGATCAGACTTGTAGTGATCTGCCTGTTTACAACCTCCCAAGTGCTGGGATTACAGATGTGCCACCCTGCCTAGTCTCAATTGCTGCCTCAGCATGCCCCAGGGGCGGGGCCCACACAGCAGGCCTGGGGATTGAATCCCTATCCCCTGCTTGCAGGCACTTTAATCCGCTGAGCTATTTGGCCAGCCCTGTCCATGAAACTCTTAATAACTGCATTATTTTGGATGCTGAAATAGTAGTGCAGTGGTATTAAGTGAAAGGCACCCTTTTGGACCTGGGCCAGTTCTGTGGCAAACAGTTTTTAGAGTTTCAAAGCCTTCCTCATAACTTCATGTGGAGGTGCCTGTGAGCTCAAGGGAGCACTCATCCCTGTGGGGGCCTGGGATGCTAGTGGGGTGCGCCTATTGTCATTCTGTATTATCCAGTGAGGAAAAAATGTAGAGAAAACCTCCAGCGAATGCCGCCAGACAATGCATGCAGGGGCGTGTGGCTGCCATTTGTAAGGGCTGCTTGGTTTGTTTTTAGATACATCTGAAAACAGTAGAAGATATCTCTTTGCCTTTTTTCCCAACCCCCATTTTTTTTCTTAAAAATAATTTCTGTTCTGATATTGTCATTGCCATTTCACAATATTTTGCCTAAAATTGACAGAATTCAAGCTGTGGATGCCTTATAAGTAATTATTTCTGGATAAAATAGTATGTTTTGGAAGCAGTATTTAACTTTCTATTCATGTGTTTTAAATTTTATACTAAGATCCTTCTAACCTAACACTTCAGCAATTCCCATATTTTGTATTTGTGTTCCCACACAGCCTTCTTTGGATTCATATACTGTGCCTTGGGGGCAGAGGGAGGGCACATACGTTCTCCAAGAAATCTGAAAAGTGTGTGTGTGTGTGTGTGTAAAACCTTAGTCTTGCTTATTACACACCAGGTTTGTCACATTAATCCCAACTTCTCTCCCAACCTCTGTATTGAGATCATAGGCATGCACCATGATAGTAAATAGATGCTATCCTGAACAAATCATACGAGGCTTGCAGAGTATTATATACCCCATATCTATATTTTATGTGTCATTATATGATAGAGAGATTTGAGGCAGCCTCTGCATTTTTCACCATTTTAACATGGAAATGGTTAAAGGAATGAAAGACCCCGTGATCTGCAGCTGGCTCGCATCGCTCAGGGTACACGCACAGCGCGCAGCTGCTTGTTTATTTTACTAGATTCCCATATTTATTTTTACACGATCATTTGTGTATTTAAAGGGTATTATATCATCTTAAAGCTTAATTTTTGTTTAGAATTCTTTTCTCCTGAAATTAATTGAAGACTTTTCATGTTCAGCTTCACGCAGCATTTTCTGTCTGTCTTTGTACTCTGCCTGGACTCTGGCAGATGGCACGCAGCACTGCTGGAGTGAAGTTAGTCCTCTGTTGCTTTGCGTTGGGGCAAGCTGTTATCTCTTCTTGAGCCACTTATCTTGATCTCCATTTCTTTTCCAGTGTTGAGCCACAGAAAATTCAGTTTTCTTTTTCCTTTGCTTTGCTGCTTTTTGAGGGCAGTGGTACAGAGGATGAGACACCGTGCCTCGCAGCAAGCACCTGCCGCCAGCCCGTAACTGTAACTCCACAAAGATTTTCTTCAACAAATATACCTGTATATTTTTCATATATATCTATACATACTCATATATAAATATACATATATATTTATTCAGATTTAAGAATTTTATACACTCAGTGATGGAATGACTGAACACACTGAAAAAAATCAGCTTTTCACAGTCCATTTTTCAGGCCACGAGCTTTATGGATTTTGGCACTCCACACAGAGACCTGGAATTTTATTCTGATCTACCGTTTATGAGCTCTATACGTGGGACAACTTGCCTCTCCTCTTGCTTTCACCTTTTCTGTGAAGGCAGTTGGTTTAACTTAACATGCATGGTGTCTGGTGCCTGTAATCCCAGGTCTTGGGAGGCTGTAAACAGGCAGATCACCACGAATCAGATCTAGTAGTGAGACCATAAACACCCTATAGACCCTTCCCTAAAAATACACACACACACACACACACACACACACATGCAAACTTAACAAGCAGCTCAGTGAAGCGCTTGAAGCAGCCTAGGGCACCCCTTGGCCCCTCCCCCCGGCATCCACTCTGAGGTACAGCCATATAAGTGTGGCCTTACAGGTAGCTTTTCACCTGCCAGAACACGTTTCAGAAGACAAGAACCTCAACACATATAGATGTTTCAGATACATTATCCCTTGTTTGATGACAAGCTTGTTTGACTACTCGGGTTTAAGATCTGTCACTCAGACTTAACAGCCCATCTTTATTTGTACAGTCCTGTACATCTTATTGATGGAGGTTTGATGTCCTTCTTGGACAGTCCACTGTTTGTTTGTTTGTTTTGGTAGAACCGGGGATTCAACTCAAGCCTTTGTACTTGCCAGGCAAGCACTTATTCTACTGAGCTATCTCCCCAGCCCTAGTCCTCTTTATCACAGGACTGTGATTTTATTGATTGCGCTGTATAGTATGCAGTTTTATGTTCCGTTGTGCATTACAGAGCTGCATGTAAGAGTTATGGAAAGTGAGAGTGAAGTGAGGTTTAGCTGTGAAGGATCTGGGGACAGAGCCCCATGAGAGTGAGAAGACCCCAGAGGAAGCCAGGCCAGTGCCCAGGGAGGTGGCAGCCACAGGGGACCTTGCCCCGGCTTTGTATGTGGTGCTCATCTCATAACTTCAGTAGCCTGGTGTTCTTAAGAGCATCCCTGATGTGGTGCTGGGAGTGACTCAGGATTGCAGCGTGTGGCAAGTGGGAAGCACAGTAGAAAAGTTGGAGTCACAGAGAAAAGGTGATCAGGAGCCAAAGTGCCAGCCAGGGAAGGTCTTTCCCTGGTCAGTGTTGACTCTGTGCTTAGAGCTTGGACAGTCACCTGTTCCTTTCACTGTCCAGAGTAGCCAAATATTCTTCTCACACATGAGGTGTGGCTGAGAGATTACAGCGGCCCCAAGGGGCACAATTTCTGTGCTGGACATTCATGTTCCTGCTCAGATCCCATGCTGTGGAGCTGTGTGTCTCCCTCCTAAGCACTCCTTGAAGGCATGGGGGTGCCCACTGTGGCTTTTTTTTTTTTTTTTTTTTTTTTTTTGAAGTACTGAGTATTCAATCCCTGGACTTTACACCACTGAGCCATGCCCTCAACCCTGCCTGTATTGGTGGGGGATGTCACATTATGTTGCCCAGGTTGGACTTAGACTTGCAATCCTCCTTTCTCTCCCAACCTCTGTATTGAGATCATAGGCATGCACCACCACGCCTGCTTATCTGTGACTTTTGGCTGTCTTTCAGCTGTTTGGAGAATACTATTTTGACCCTGATGAAGTTAAAGCTTTCCATTGCAGAAAACCTGCTAGCATAGTTATTGCTTATTTCCCATGTCGAAAGTACAAAACTATACATTAGAACTAGGAAGAGAGTGGGGGAAAAGAAAAGCAGCATTTACAAGACTGCATGTTGCTTCTCTTACCTCCTGCAGCTCCTGTTAATTATACTTCTCTCCATCTCAGAGATAAGAAAACTAAGGCTCAAGGAGTTAGTGTTGTGCAAAGATCACACAGTGGGGTAGACACAGGCTCCCACATCAGCACTGCTCTGCACAAAAGGGGTCTGGAAGTCCAGCAACACTCAAGCCTTCGTTGCAGCAGGGTGGGCTATGCTGGCCCCCAGGAAGCTTTGCATGGTCTCCAGGCAATGAAATAGGCATGATTCAATGAAGGAGGTAAAGGCGCTGCATGAGTTCAAACTAAGAAAAGAGCATGCCCAAGGGAGGGCTCATGCTCCCTATGGCAGTGACACCCCTCATATGGGCCAGCATGAACTGGCCATAAAGGTAGCGAGATTGCAGGGGCAAGCAGCCCACTGAATGAACAGAAATTTCTTTCAGAAATTCAACATCCTATGTTTGCTTTTTCCCAGCTGGGTCCTAGCTCAGGTTGCCAGGTTAGAAGGCTGCACTGTCACTAGTCAAGCAAGTGGTAATTGATGCTGTTTGTTCAGCAGGAAGAATGGTGGCAGCAAACAGAGATCTTGACAAGAGGAAAGGCTGCCCTGAGAACAGGCAGCACGAGGCCAGCTGAAGGAGGGGACCTATGGGAGTGGGGGAATAAGGCAGGAGCAGAAGTTAGCAGCAGACTGTGAAGAAACTGGATAGGGGCAGAGAGTCACAGTTTATTGGGTAGGAATCTAAAGGTTCTTTAAAAATGATTTATTTTGGACAATACTGAGAATGAAACCCAGGGTCTTCATGCTGATCTACACTCTTTTATATTTTTGGATGTTGAGACAGGATCTCACTAGGTTGCCCAACTGGGCTGGATGTGGTTATCTTCCTACCTCAGCTTCCCAGAATGCTGGGGTCATAGGCATGTGGCAACACACTCAAAAAAGCAAGAGAAAGTATCGTAAATTGTCTTAGACCTCACTCCTCTTGAAGAACCATTTGGTAGTCTTATTTCATGAAGTGCTTTTCTTTACTTTTGTTTGACTTCACCCAGGGCTGTACACGTGCTCAGCACATGCTCTACCATTGTTGCTGCTGGTTTGTTTTAAGGCCAAGCCTAGATAATCATGTCACAAGATTGGTAAATACTTCAACAGGGCATTTCAAAAACATCACTATAATTTTTTTAGTGACCTTAATAAAGTTAACAATAAAGCCTTACCATCATCCATACTCAAATTCAGATTTCCCCACTTTTGTCTCCAAAATGTCTTTATGCTGCTGCTTTGTTTCATTTAAATACAGCCCACATTCAGTATGTCATTATTAAAACTCATCAGTCTGTTACTCCGATTGCATTTTTCTTGCTCCTTGCTCTTCCTAGGACCTCTGTAGAATGCCTCGTGTGCTGGTGGGTGGAAGTGCTTCCTGATGGGAATTTTTTACTTGTTTCCCCAGCCTCTTGCAGTGCTCACTAGAGGACCAGGATCCCTGAGGTTTGGTTGTACCATGGAAATGTGTGGTAGGCTGTGGCGTTGAACCTCACATTAGTGTGGTCGGCTGGCCAACCAGTGTGGACCTTATTCTCAGTAGGCTTTTGCCTAACGCTCTCACATCCACTGAAAATTGTTACCTAGAGCTTATTTTTCACTGTAGGCTGTAAAATGGTCCCCTAAAGTTTTCTGAGTGGAGAAAAGAGCTTCAGAAAAAGAAATTATTTTTATTTTACTTATTTATTATATTTATTTTATTTTATTTTGAGGTGGATTTTTGCCATATTGCCCAGGCAGGCCCTGAGTTCCTAGATTTAAGCAATCTCCTGCCTCCGCCTCCTGAGTAGCTGGGATTATGGGTGCATGGCACCACATTTGGCTAGAAAAATTAATCTGATCAAAGTGTATAAGATGAAGTAGGCTAGGGGGTCCAGGGAATCACCTCAGTGGCATGGCCCCTATATGGCCATTGTGAGGACCTGAATTGAATTCTCAGTACCAAAAAAGAAAAAAAAAAAGGTACATTAGGAAAAGTTAGGGGAGGTTTCTAGACTCTGTGACCCAGCGATTGAGATGCTAGTGGGTTTGGAGCACAGGATTTTATGGAAAATGAAACCTCTGAAGCCTGGACATTCGGTTGAATTTTCTCAGATGCAACACTGAGCTCCGAAGCACTTGGAGGTGTGTGCCTCACCCAACAGGCACGCCAGGAGCATGCTTGTCTTGCAGCAGAACTGGAGAGGTTTGGGTTGTGCAAGTTGAATTTGAGCTGTGGGGGACATTTCTGGGCTTAGACATCTGGCGAGCAGTTGGAAGTGTAGGCTGAGCTTGGAGAACAGTCCAGATCCTCCATCAGGTAGTGGGGTAAGCCTTGACGGTATGCTTGGTAGCTGAGGAAGGCCAGCAAGAGCAGAACAAAGCCCAGGCACAATGTGGGTAAGCTGAGCATTGATCTTTGTGTCACCCACTCATCCCCAGTGCTTCAGCATCTATGTTTCAGTTTTAGCTGAGCCCAAGACAGCTCCCTTCCAGACCCAGAGGACCAGCTCCTCGACTTCCCTTCTGGAGCTCACCTGTCTTGTCCTCCTGAAGAGAAATGTTCCGACCGGTCTGTGCATCAACTCTCAAAGCCAGTCTGAAGGAACATCTTATCTCCCTGTGCTCACTATCCTCGAATCCAATTTCCTTTCCTTCCATGACTGAACTTTACTTGGGAAAGTTGACAAAAAGAATAAGGAAGAAGATTAAGATCATAACACAGACAGTAGTGGGCAGCATTGCATCTGCTGGCCTAGGACCATGCTTGGTGACCACTGTGGAGTGGGGAAAGCTGAGATGCAGGCAGGGAAAGGGTAGATGGGTAAGGTCCAGAGATATGCAGGTGGGTGGGTCGTACTCCACCCGCTCCACAGACAGCAGTGGGCAAAAGGAAGGAAGAATTGGACCACATGAAACCCAGGTACCGTGGAAGCTTGCCCTGAAACTGTTGATTGTCTTTGTCATCTGCCAAAATGAACGAAACCTATCTTGTGTTCAAAGTTTGAGAATCATAGCAATCAATGCTGTAGCCTCAGTTGCAATTCATAAAACCTATATTGCCCTGGTAAGATATGAAAGAAGAAGCCAAGAAAATCAAATTGACCTTCAAACCAGACTTCTTAAGTAGCTCAGACTACCTTATGTGGAACAGTATACTGGGACACATGCTGAAATCAAACGTTGAAACTAAACCCAAGTTTAAAGTTGGGGGTTCCTCAAGTACATCTTGAGTTCTGGTGAAGACAGAGAGAGTATTGTAGGCTAGTGTAGGGCATGGGCTGTAAAGTCCTGCCTTACTCTGGGCATTTAGACAGCAAGTTGATACTTTCTTTCCACAAAGGGAATGTTTAGAATTCCAAGTCTTTCACCATGGAGTTCATTTGATTTGACCTCTTAAAAATAAATTTCTTTTAAAAAAAAGTTCTAAGTCAAACAAAGAAGTTTTAACAATGTCTTAATACATTGAGAGGCAGAGCACAATGCTGTGAAGATAAGAACAAATGCCTCATTTAGATCAGCACTAATAATTTGACTTATATAATTTATATTGTGTTAGAAAAGAAAGCCGGAATTGGTGTCCCTGTGTCCCATTGCTTCATAAGCCCTTAACCTTATTGAGCTTTGCCACTTTTACTTTTGAGAGTGCTTTTTCAATGTTTGATTTTTTTTTTCTAAATTTTCTGTTAGTGCTGGATCCTACTAATTGCTTCCTTTTGGCAGCTGCTTAGGACTTAAGACTGAATCTGAGTGCATGAATCTGAATACATATTTGAGGGTTCACATGGACACCACGGAGACCATTCAAGACAACCTTTCAAAAAGAAAACTGTTAAAAAAAAATAGCTTTCTAGTAAGTAGGGCTGGTATGGACATTTTAAATTTTGGTTCCTATCCACCCCTTTCTGTTCCACCTCTTTTAATCTTCCATGCAAAATGAAAGGTATAAAGGATTAAAACTATAAATCTATTTATTGCTATAATTCCTTTCCCTCGCTCGGCAGAGTTTGACACCACTTGCCGCAAGTTAAACACCACTTGCCGCAACATTGAATCTGGTTCTCCTATAATTCTTTATGGGGTGCTGCTTTGAACATCAGAGTTTTATTAGGTTATCTTTCTTCTGTTTCAGTTCAGCAAGAATTAACTGAGCACCTAACTCCATCCTAGGGGTGCCTAGCTGTTTTGAGTATCTGAAGTTCAGTTTTGTTTTATTCACAATGGAAAGTGGTAAAAGGCATGGTTAAGTTTTTTGTCTGGTTTTCTTTGGCAATACTTTCTGAACAACAGAATAAACTATTAAGCCTGCATATTCTCCAAATGTTCCCAGCCACTGACCCAGGACATTCACAAAGACTTCCTTTTGATTTTAGGAAATTCCTGTATTCACTACCTTCATCCTTGGGAGTACCTGGAAAAGAAATTTTGTGTCTACTATGATTAAAATATTTACATTATAGACTGTGTACTTAACTACTACAATGGGTAGGACAAGCATTTTAAAAGTCATTTCATGTATAATGCTTCATTTGTGAAAAATAGCAGTATTTTCTCCATTTTTCCAATGAAGAAATGATTCACATAGAGATTACTTCACCTGCCATGGACCACACCAGTAATGATAGCCAGAGTTTAGTCTGGATCTGTTTTTCTTTACAATTCAAGCTCTAAACTACAACTATTATATTCTGTTTAATAATAACTCCCCCAAATTATAATTTTACTTTCAGGTGAGACCTTAAGAAAGAAATTACACATAACTACATGTATGTACACATGTTATCTATACTTACAGGAATTGTGATTTTACAAGTTGTTTTTTTTTTTTCAGAAAGAGTTCTTTTAACTTTATGACACATTACTAGTTTGCAAAGTAAAAAGTCTATGAAACAAAATGATTTGGTGATTTGGAGAAGAAATGTCCCAAAATATATATTCTACTCATAGGACAGAAAACTTCCTGCATCAGTTCCAGGTCAAAGTGTTCACTTGAAAGAACACATGGCCACATTTTAGTCAGAGGTAAACTTGTGCTAAATACATAGATAATTTATTCAGAGAAAAGATAGATGCCTGCATATCTCAATTGCTAAGGGCTCTATTTTTTTCAAGGAAATGATTACATTTTCAATTGCTATGCTATTTTTGATGTGATTTTTTCCATAACTCCTAATACTGATGATATTAACAAATGAAAGAAAGGAAGAAAGGATCCCATATTTCTCAGATTTTATAATACTGGTTTCCAAAGTAGCCCACTTTGTTCTTCAAAGTGAACCCCTATTTGCAGTAAAGAGGTCTAATTCAGAAAGGAGAGTGGGATTTCAGGGACTGCAAAAGAAAACACCTGCTGCTAATCAGGGCACAGCTGTGTGCGAGGTCGCCCTGGGCTCTGCATCCGTCCTGGGCTGGCAGGTGCCAGGACGCCGTGCTGTCTGCTCAGAAACACCCATGCTGGAAGACAGAGTCTTAACCACTCAGTTGCAAATGCAGATTGTCATGTGTTCATGAGAACCCGGACTGAAGAGCTCCAGTTGACAAATGTGGCTTCCATGCTGGTAACTGGACTTTGAGAAGGAGTCACACTGTTCTGCACTGTAGAAAAGACTTAAAAAAGAATACAGGCTCCAGCATGCCATGGTCCCTAGCAGAGCCTCTAGAGAGGCCTTGGCCTCAGGTCTCACCAGCAAAAGCAGAAGACTGTTCAGGGGAGAACCTTTGGGAGAAATGAGGGTGCAAGTGCTAAAGAAGGGTCGACAGGAACAGCTGGCCTGAAGTGGCTGGATTTTCTAAGAGTCTCCTCTCCTTAATGCTAGTACAGTCTTTGACCTTGGCACTGGTTGATTTAGCATTCTGAGGACAGGAAATAGATCTGTGCATTTGCTCTCCTACCATACCCTCTACCAGTGCTCAGGACAATGGCATGCTCCTTCAGCAAACATACGTTAAAATAAAAATAGAGTTCAATAGCATGCTATTTGATTCCAGGCTAGATTCTCCATTGAATTACTTAAAGCTTTGATGGTAGCTATCCTCTTGTTAGTTCTTTTCCTTTGCTTTCCTTTGCCCTACAAAAAAAAATAATCCAGCTTGGTTTACACTGCTCAACTTTTGTCTGCACTATGATGACCAAAGAAAACCCTTAAGCTCAATTTTACAGAGATGGATTCACAGACTATACTTATTCCTCACTATTTGATTTGCTGAAAACATTAATAAAGAAGTTAAAACTTTCCTGAAAATATAATTTTCTTAGCTCCCCTTTTTTGATTTATGAACAAAGTAGCACAATGGTTAATGAGAGAGGCATGTGACCAACTTCCACCCTTTTCCATCTCCTCTTCCTTTCTCTCATTTGAAACCCGAGCACTTGGGTCAGGTGCCTGTGACACTGCAATGTGTGGCATCTCAGAAGGCATGCTGAGGGTGGGAGCCAGACACATGTGCCTGATTCTGACAATCTTGACCCAGATCTGTGTCCTAACTCTTAGTATCAAAACTATGGCATTTAAAGTCCCACACACAGGGTTCAAGTCCTGACACCCCCAAGAGGCCTTAGAGATTCAAGATTTGAGGTTCATTTCTGGTCTCCACTAGAGGATGATCTTAATACTTTCCTCATTGCATTTCAGGGAAGATTAGATGTGGTAAAGCCAGCCCTAAGAAAGGAAACATGGTGCTGGTCCTCTGAGGTTGAGCTCGAAGAATGTATTTTAATAGATAGAGTGTTGTGAAGTTCCTAACTGCAGGGACACAGCAGTCTTTCCTGGGACTGAAGATGAGGACTAGTTTATTAAAACCTTGTCTTCACTTCTGGTTGGACTTGTTCTTTTCTCCCAGCCCTGCTAAAAACTGAGCTGAGAGATTAAGACTGAGTTACAAATGCTCCAACTTTTAGAGCATTTCATGTTTAACGACTAGGAAAGACAATGTAGTTGATGCCCCTGAAATTAGTTGTTCTTGCCAGTGTTTTTATTAAAGGCAAGGAAAGTGTCAATGTACTTCGAAAAATAGATGCCCAATAAAATAGAAATTCCTTTTGTTTACGAAAGGACACACACATACATACAGACACCTAATTTTTTAAAAAAAATTAAGTTTATTGGTAGCATTTAGGTATACATAATGGCCACATTCATTGTAGGGAATTTGTATCTATACATGATATTGCATTCAAATCCCCTTCCCCTCCCATTCCCAAAGCTTAGTTTTATCCTCTTTTTCTCATTTTTCCCTTTCTTCCTTCCCTATTTCCTGTTTCTTTTTTAACAGTTTCTTCCTATTTCACAGTAACTACTTATGTCCTTATGTACATTTTCAATTTCTCATACCAGAGCAATAACGCAATATTTACCCATGTGTGTCTGATTTATTCCATTTATGGTTATGGTTTCAAGGTCCTTCCACTTAACTGTAAATGTCTTGATTTTACCTTTCTTTATGGCCAAGTAATACTCTATTACATAAAAAACACTTCTTTTTTTTATCCATCCATTGGATGACAGGTATCTATCTGGATTGCTTGAGAGGTTTAGCTATTACACATTGTGTCACTATACACAGTGCATGTATTGCTGTGATGTGATACTATTAATTCTTCTGGGAAGAATTCCCAGAAGGGCAATAGCTGGGTTGAATGGGATCTCTAATCCTACTTTTTGAGAAATCTCCACAGTGAATTCTACAGTGGTTACATGAGTCTACACTAGCACCAAAAGGAAAAAGAGGGTTTCCTTTTCTGGATAGCCCACCCACCAGCATTTGTTACTGGTTGACTTGGAGTTTAAGCATTGTTTTAATTTGAATGATGTCGAGTATTTTTTCGTAGATTTATTTACCATTTGTACTTCTTCTGAGAAATATCTATTCATATCAGATGTCCATTTTTGTATAGGGTCTTTGAACTCATATCATCTATTTTTTTTTTGTTCTTTGTTTGTTCTAGATATTAGTTCTTTATCTGAAGAATAGTTGGCATAAATAGTTTTTAAATCCATGGATTGTCTTTTTGCTCTGTTGATTTCTTTTGCTATGCAAAAGCTTTTTGTTAGGATGAGATTAGTTGTTATTCTTTGAAGTATTTCCCACACAGTCAATGTTTTATTCATAAAATCTTTGCCTACACCTGTCTTCAGAGTTCTACCTATCCTATCTCCTAGCACATTCAGTGTATCTGTTTTACTAGTCAGGTCTTTAATAGTTAGATCCATTTTTATTTTAGTTTAGTGCATGGTAATGGACATGGCTCTAATTTTAGTCTTTGGCATGTGGAAAGCCAGTTTTTCCAGTCCTATTTTTCTTCCTATGAATGCACTTGACCCCTTTATTAAAGATTGGTCCAACTAACTTATAACCAAGCTAGTACAATAGTACAATAAAGAAAAGATACATGGTGCTTGGTTAATTTGGTATTTATTGGGAGGGGAAAGCTTCTTGACTTTTACCTCACATGACAACAGAAATTCAGTTGTCAGTTAACTCAGATAAAAATATGAAAGGTAAAGTAATAAAGCTTTTAGCTTTTAGAATAAGTATAGAAGATGTTGGATCATGATGTTGGGGTAAACAAAGATTTCAGTGGAACCCCAAAAAGGAGAACCATAAAGAGAAAAAATGTTTATTTTGTTTCATTAAAATCAAGAACCTATTTACTGCAAACAGCCTTGAGATAATACAAAGACCGTCTGCAACTGAGAAAATGCATTTCCCATAACTCTAGCAGATCAAACATGCTTCCAAAATATGTGAAAACCTCTTCATCTCCATCAATATGCATACATATGTGTAGCATTCGAGAACAAGGAACTCTTGCAAGTAAATAGAACAACTCAATCCAACAAAAGCAAAAGATGTCGATGATATATAAAGGATAAAAAAGTAATAGGTGTACTAAAGGGGATTCAATCTAATAACTGCTGGAAAAATAGACTAAAATGTAAAATTACTACACCACCATCCAAACATAAAATAAGAAAAAGAAAATACCAAGTATTGATAATCATTTGTCAGACATTGTTATGAGGGTTTGGATGGTAGAAACCACCTTGGGAAATTATTTATCAATATCTATTAAATCATAAGTTCCCCAACAGTTTCACTCCTAGATAAACACATGACAGATATGCATGCAGTTTTTCTCCAAAGGACATGTGGATTTTTATTGCAGTACTGATAGCCAAGAAGCTAGAAATTTCTGGAAATAAATAGCCATCAACAGTGAGGTGAATAAATAAATTGTAGTATATTCATGCAATGGAATATTCTAAAGCAGTAGAAGCCATAAACTATGCATTAAATTATGGATGAGTTTCACACCTAGTGGGAAAAAGAGGCCATATGTATATTTATATGGACAGAAGAAGTAGATAAACCAATCCACAATGTCAGAGATCAGAGCAGTAGCTCTGTTGGTGGAAGATAGTGACAAGTACCTGTTACCATGAGAGTTTCTGACTTGCTGATAGCATTAGGATTCTTTAGCTGGTTGTACTCATACATGTATATTCACCTCATGAAAAATCCATATTATATACCTATGACAAAATATACATGTACCTGTGTCTGTTTACATGGATAGTATAAGTCTTTCAGTTGACCTTGTGGATCTATTAAAGCTGCAACCTTTCTAATTAAATATTTTGTCTCTGTTTGTTTTTTCTCCAGGGCCCTCCTGGTCCAAAAGGTGATAAGGTAGGAAAATGCATAGCAGAAATTGATGAAGTTATTAGAAACCCATATTGCATAATCTATACTCTATTATACTTTGATTTTTAAATAAGCATCACATGTAGATTTTGATTAAAGCTATTATCTCTCTGTGTTACAGGGAGAACAAGGTGACCAGGGACCTCGGGTAAGAAATTCTTTTCCTTTCATGGGCAGAAAATTTGTTTCTAGTGCTAAACTTATTAAGTGAAAGTACTCGAGCTTCATAACTGCCCTTGTGCTGCATGATTTAGTAGTGGTTAATAAAAATACCATGGCTCTTTCAGGTGAAAAGGGCTCAGCAATAACTAATATGTGTATTTGGTGCATTATCTTAACTTGATGCCCACAAATAGAGCATCCTGCAATAATTAGACCAACTGACCAGGGGCCAGGACCTCTTCCAAAAGTCATCAACATCTACTTTTCAATTGGTATTTCAGATTCACAGGCATCATTTTGCAACATTAGAGCCATGTGGTGCTCTCTTGGACCTAGCATTTTTCTGCAGTTGAACTTTACGTGCTATTGCATAAGTACATTTTATTATAGATAAAAATATTAATACATTCCTTATATTGTTCTTCATCATGTGTTTGAATAATGCTCATTTGAATTTCTTGTTTTTTCTATATTTTTAAGCAGATCAAAGGTGTAACATGACTCAGCACTGTGGGAGGAGGGACGTCCTTCTAGCTTGCTCCAATATGGCCCTTTAAACCCTCACGACCAATAACGAATGCTTTGTTGTTACGTTGGTAGTGCCAAGTCTGCTGCTTCACATCTGTGCCTTATTACCCAAATGTTCAGACATACTGTTCCAATGATGTAGTGGCTCTGTTCAGACATACCTTTCAATTTTCTCATGTCAGTATGCACAACAGCGAGTAATTGGTTGAAGGGAGTAATTTTTTACAGTGGAAAAGCACGTTTAAATCTCTCAGGTTGAAATAGAAACTATGTAGGTCTTGATGCAGAGTGCACTCTACTTAATTATTGTACTCATTTGTACTGCATATTCCCTTTTCCTTTTGCAAATAATTCAGCTGATGCATATTTGGAAGGGATTTTGCCTTATCTCATGTTTCTTAAACCAGTTAAAGGTTATTCCATATTGCTTTTCTTTCTAGTCTTTGGATAGAAATGAGGATTAGACCTCAGTGTTGAGTTTCTCATGGTGATAGTTCTAGCTGATAACTAGCATGAAGCTAAAAGCCATCTTAATATCATGCTGTCCGCTGTCCTGGATGGGAATGGAATAAAACTGAGACCCTTAAATGGTGAGGCTGCAGCCCCTCTCTGTAGGTGGTGATCGCTTCACGCAGCCTGTCCCCACTCGCTGAGTGGCATTTCTTTCTACACACAGTATCAAAATCACTCAGCCTGCCTTTTCCAGGTAAGAGGAAAACTGTTCCCCTTCTGAGAAATCTTCCTTTGGCAAAAGAAGTGAAGGGGTGGTTCGCAGCTCAGCTGTCATCAGTCCTCACGCACTTCTCATTTTCAAAAAGGTGTGTTGGCTTTCATCGTTATAGGAAGTGATGACTGATGGTAAAGCAAGGCCGCAAGGGCGACTTTTCAGGAGGAAACCTGAAACCATCTGAAATTCACCTGGTTTCATATTGCATTACACATGGAGACATGGCCAGGGTCCTTGAAGTTTGGCCAAAAGTTCACAGAACACTTTGACAAACCCAGACTGCCCTTCACACAGACTTCAGCCCGTTTTCACACTCACCGGGGCCAAGTTACTCAAGATTCAGGTTCCAATTAGGATTTCGGAGATGGGAGTGGAAAAAAATGGATTCTTCTTTCTACTGGATTTTACTTTTATTGAAGGAATTCAGATTTAATTCCCAATGCAGAATGATCTTGCAGAGTAAATGTCCTGGAAGGTATATGTGAAAGAGAAGGAGAACCCTGCTATGGATCTCAGATTCCTCAGTTAGGGTTCTCAGTAATCTTAGAATTCTACAAACATTCTGAAAAAACAGTATTCACTTGCTTATTAGGAAATGTATCCTATAAAGACACTTAAATGAAGATTTTATATTTCTAGAAAAGTAGAAGTAAGTTAGAACTGAATCAGCCTTAGAGTTTTCTTTCTTTTTTGTGGTACCAGGGATAGAACTTGGGGCCTTACATTTGCTAGGCAGGCTTTTATGCCACTGAGCTATCTCGCTGGCCGCAAGCCTTGGATTTTAATGAAACTGAAATAGCCTCCTTTTAGGAACTCTATTTTAGCTGATGTTGGCTGTCTTTCTTATAAAGTTTAGATCATTTTAGTTGATATTCCATTTCCAATCTATTGTGTATTTTCTTTCTAAAAGAGCTTTATTTCTAAAAACAGGCAGTGAACAGATGAATGAATAAACAAAAATCAAACATATACACCATAGACTTAGATTCTGTTCTGGCCATTTGTTTCACATGATTTATTGCTTCTCATAATTAACATTATGACCTCCCAAACTCCATCATTTCTGTCCTTTGTTAGGTGACCTTCCACCATGGAATTCATTCTCTTTCGTTAAATGTGAGGTCTTCGTTTTCTCTCTCTCTGGCTCCCCACATGTCAAAGAAGAATTTGTTGTTATAGTATGTGATCAAAGTAGGAAAAACTGAAAGAAAACATAGAAATTAAAAATAAAAAGCTATTTTGGTGTATCAAGACATACACTGAAGAATATATTTGAACATTATCATGTTCAAGATACTATGTGAAATACTGTAGACACAACTGTCTCCACTTCTTTCTCCTCTATGACCACCAAATTCAACCTGCTGGTTTCTGCAGGCTTCTCCAATTCAGCTTCCTGCTCCCATCCTTGACCCTGTGTAATCCATTTTCTTCACAGAGGCTGGAGAGATCATTTTACATTATAAATTAGATCATATTACTCTCTGTTTAAGACTTTAGTGTGAAATCCAAGCCACTCCACTTGGCCTCCGTGGACCTTCAAAGTCAGCCCTGTCACCTCGACCACTGCTGCTCCCCTTGCCTCCTGCCCCCCACTCCAGCCACATGACACCTAATTTGGCAGTGTTCAGGTGTACTCTTGTGGTCTTCTTGGGGTTGCTTCTTCTCATTGAGGTGGCAGCTCACCTATCACCACCCAGGGAGAGCTGCCTCTCTACTCAGCCTGATCTGAGATGACCATGTTTTGGTCACTCATTTGCTGGTTCATTGTCTAGAAGGACTTGCCCTTCCACTCTGGGAACACACAATCCAGCAGAAGGGGGTGGTCTGCCTTATTCGTACCATCCGCACCTAGACTGGGAAGGGTTTGGCGAATACTTGTCAAATAGATGTATAAATATGATTACTCCTGCCTACAGACACACATGGGTGCCTCAGTAAGAAAGCTATGGGGTTGAGGGCTAGTGAGACAGCTCAGCAGACTAAGTGCCTGCCTAGGCAAGCACAGGGACTAGGGTTTGATCCCTGGTACCACATGCTGCACCAGCCCTGCCCCTGGGTGAACTGAGCTGGCCACCAAGAGGGGGCATGATGGTCCATGCCTGTAATCCCAGTGCTGGAAAGGCTGAAGACAGGAGGATTACTATGAGTCCAAATTGCACAGTGAAACCTTAAACCAAATACATAAAAACAGAATAAAGAAAACTATGTGGTTGTATGTTACATGCCATAAATAGCTATACCAGAGGAGCCTGGAAAAGAGAATTTTCTTCCACTTGAAAGATCTCCACCAGAGATCTTGGAAGAGCTGACTCTTGAACTAGGAATTGATAATAGGTAATCTTCTGAAGTCAATCTTCTGAAGATTAAAACACTACAGATTCCAGGGAAACGAAATAGTACAAAAACAGTATGCAAATCAAAAATAGTGTGATTCGTTTAAAGAACAGCAACATTCCATTTGCCAAGGAGATAAGTTAAATATTGAAAAATTATTTGAGGTTAAATTTTTTATTGATGTGATATTATGGGGCATTTTATATTTCTTGTGTGGGAGCTGATGAAGAATTTTAAGCACATCATACCCTGCACATTACCACCAGACTATGGTGGTGACATGTTCTGTGCCACTTGATGTGAAGCATCAAATGTTCTTTATAAAACCTATTGTATCATAGTGTTCATTGCAGAATAGAATTGGAAAAGAGTGAAGGTACAGAAACAAATATGTCACTTATCCAGGACAAGGATCTAAGATCTACTCTGAAGAAGATGATGAGGTCAGCAGTAGGACAAGGCTGGCTCAACCTGAAGCACCAGGTCCCCTGGAGGAGGGGACATGCTAGCAGAAGAGACAGAACTAGAGTCAGTTCAGCCATAGGAAAGAGCTAAGCTAGCCAACGAAAGGATCCCAAATGCCTCATCAAAGTATAGAAGGAAGCTCTCCATATCCTATGGGAGGCATGAGCTGGATGTCATCGGTACTTCCCTTGTCAGCAGGACAGGACACTGGAGAGCACAACTAAAGGAAGAAAAGTTTATTTTGCTCACAGTTTCAACTCATGGCTGGCATGGTGCAAGGCACTGGCAGGAGCATGCTGTGCACATGGTGGTTGCCAAGGAGCAGAGACAGAAAGGAGCCCAGAAGGGAGATCCACCCTTGGGATCATACCTGGGACCTGCCTCTTCCTACCAGGCCCCGCCCCTAAAACCACATCCAGCTGGAGGGCCTTGATCTGCTCACCTTCCGAAAACCCCACTGCTGAGCACGTGAGTTTTGGGGGTCCTTCAGGATCTACATCATAACAATGAGTTTTTTCTTACATAAACTTGGAAAAGGCATTTATTGGTGTTATTTTTATAATTATATACTTCAAAGATATTGATTGCAATATTTTGACCATTCTTTCATGTAGGCCGGAAGGCTATGGAGGTAACACTTCTATATCTGTAAGATCCAGAAGGATAAATGGTCAAGAAAATATGATCTCCCCCCCCCCAGGAATTTTGTGGTAGACTTCTTCTCATGTCTTTCTGGTCAGTCTGTGTCATGAAGGTAGCCGAAGCTGAAAGGGGTAAGGAGAATGAAATGAAGAAGAAAACTGTGTCATCTCCCTAACAGGTTTGCCCAAAGTGCCAAGCAAGACACTGGGTACAGAGAGGAGAAGCAGGAATGACACTAGTGGGAGAGAAATGGATAAGCAGAAGGCCATGTAGTAGGAACTGGGGCATGGTTAAGTCTGGTAGACTTGTGTCTAAGACTGGTGGCCATGGCTGGGGTGTGAAGTTCTTTACTAAATGTAGTGAAATTGAAAAATAAAGCTGTGAAATTTTAGCACAAATCTCAGTGCTTACTCAGTGTAAGAGATGAAGCTGAAAAAGAATTTCCTGCTAGGGCTAAAGTTCTTGGCTCAGTCCTTGATAAAACAGGCCAGAAGAAAGTCCTGGACATACATGATGAATTGAATTTGATTTCTGTGGAATTTGTGGTCTACATGAGATATTTGCTGGAATGGGGGGAGCAAGGGGAAATGTGAGGCTAGAATTCTGAGGTGGTGCCATAGCTGGGGGTGACAGTTGCATAGACAAGCTAGCACAGAGTGAGAAATCAGACCACCAAGTCAGAAAGGGCGGGAAATGAGAAGAGGTCTGGGATGGGTCCCTTAGAAACAGCCACCTTCAGGGACTGGGACAAGGATATAGTGTCAGCTGAGAGAGGAACCGCCAGGTCTGTAGTCCCTGAATACTGACAGAGGATGCACTCTGATGACAAACGAACATGGTCACCAACAGTGTATTCTTAATAGAGAGAAAGCCACAGCAGTGTGCCCTATGAAAGGTTCAGGTTTGGTGTTTTGGAGCTGTGGGATATTTTGGAAGTGAGGGTGGAAATCAGATTGCGTGCAGCTGAAGGGTCAGTGAGAGGAAAGTTGCCCATGCTTGACTCTCGTGGGCTTTTTGGCATTAGTTTTCTCTTACGCTTGGAGGCAATTTCAAGCTTACAGTTCTAGGCAGAACAGTTACAACCATCAGTTGATTGTATTCTGTGAGGCACTGAGGGCTAGATTTTTGAAGATGGAGGTATCCTGACTCATTAGGTCACCAGTTCCTTCCTTGATTTCTGGAGCGACATTAGTGCATACTGTCCATTCATCTTTATTCTTGCACACGCTTTTGCTATTAGGTCTTCAGGCTGCTGGGTCGGGATGGTGCTTCATCTGTGCTGGCACCAGGCCCTGCTCTTGGCTTTCTTCTCTGCGCCCTCCTAGCATAGCTCTGCAGTACAAAGCATTGTCACCATGACTGCACCTTGTAGTGACATAGGGCTTGGACAGCCTGCTGTAAGGCGGCGGTAGGGGATTCCTGGACAGAACGGAAGTTGGCCTAGGAATTCATGTTTCACATTGGTTATAATTGCTGACTGCTGAGTCCTTCCACTCACTTCCTGAACAGCTCTCTAGGTAAGGTTCCCACTTCATCCCAAAGCCTTCAGGAGCTCAGTGAGATAAGTGAGCAGCAAGGCAAATCAGGAGAAGGAGCAGAGGCAGTAGAAGGAAAGGACTGTCCACGTGGGCTGCAATTGGTGACCAGATTCTCACTCCACCACTATGTCACTAGGGGGATGGTAAGGACTGATAAAATAGGTGTGAAAAACCTCTACCAAGGGCTTGCCAGGCCATGGCTTCTTGTATCTCTTTAGAGGAATCTGGGGTGATGTAATTTGTCTGCAGTGACCCCATTTGTAAGCAGCACTGAGGTTTAGGTCTAGTTTGTCTACTTTCTCTCTCTCTCTGTCTCTCTGTCTGTCTCTGTCTCTGTCTCTCTGTTTATAATTTATTTTATTTTGAAGAGTAAAAACAAGAGCAAAAACAAATACAAGAAAGAGAAATAGGGTGACACAGTAATGCATATGTTGCAGATTTTGAAAATATTAGGAATAGCTAATGAACAAAGTTTTTTATATTATCTGTTTTTATCATCAAATCTGTTGCTCAGATTAACAGATATAGTTATACAAGATTGGGGAAAATAATTAAATACTGTTCATTGCTTTTAATCATCCACTTTTTCATTTGTAATGTTTCCGAGGGACTGGACGGCTTGCCTACAAAAACAAGGCATTTGCCATGATGTTGTCCACATCAATGTAAAATGACAGAGGCTATGCAAATATCTATGATTACTAGTGATAAATAATAATTTGTTGGATTCTTAAAGCCAACAACCGGATGATGACGTATATCGCCTACTTCGATAACCCCCTATGGTTATGCCATTATTCTCATTTTATAGATGAGGAAACCAAGACTCAGAAAATTTAAATATTTTGCCAAGGATAACAATCATCAGGATTCGAACCTAGGTACTTCCGGATTATAGTTCTACGTATTTTCTCATTGATCCTCAAAAGTAATTCTGTAGATGAAAAGAACAAATGAGACTCTGCTGGCTACTTACTTCCAATGAGAGTCCAGTGGTAAGTGACTGCCTTGTTCTTCTGCTATCTAGCAAAGGACAACCCTGGGACTCGGAGCCTCATTTCCGTATCTGCCCTTTCTGCGACACTGAGCTGCCTCGGATGGCCATGGGGGCCTTTCACATTCTAGACTCTCTGCCTTTGCTAACAAGACTGGGAAAGCTAGGGAGCAGATGCACATATGGGGCTTCTTTTCTCTTTGCAATCATGACTCATTGTAGACCAGCCATGTCGGACATGTCAACAAAGAATACCTGAATCTGGGAATTTTTTTAAAAAGTTAATTGTAGTAATTTATTACAGTAAAAGATGCATTCATTGCTATTAATTCCCCCAAAAAGACTCCCCAGTGCTTAGAATATATTGGATCCCATCTTTCATGGCAATGTATTTTTGACTCTCATAAGGTTTTAAAAATTTAAGCATTCAGCATGCTTTGGTCACCGTTGCACCACTGGATGTCCACAGAGCAAAGGAATACATATGCATCACTTATGTACCCCCTAGACTTGAGTCCAACAATCTGGCTTGCCTGGGCCACCCTGAGTAGAGAGGAGTCCTCCTGGGCTACGTATAAAATACATAATTTGTTTATGTAACAAAGCATCCTTTGTTTTTAGATAATTTCATTATAACCAAAAGGGAGGACATATGGCCCATACCCCACAGGCTGGACTCACCTGTCCTAGAACCTCCCTGGTAGGAATTTGGGCAAATGGGCAGACACTGGCTCTCATGCCAGGAGTGAAAATTACCCAGGTACCCTCTTCCAGGGCAGGCTTTACTTCTCAGCTGTGACAGCAACCGAAAATTGCACACCAATACCCTGGTTATGTTTGCTGTTAGTAATGCTTTTTTGTTAGGAAAATCAGGTGAATGAAGCCTGTTTTATAGTGTCTATAAAACTATTTGCATATTCTCCAAGGTGTTTTTATTTATTCCTCCTTTACTTTGAGCCTCCCTGGCAGAACACCAAAGTGCTTTTTTCTTTTTTTGGCCGGTTCAGCCCACCCTGAGGGCTGGTGTGGCATGTGGTGCCAGGGGTGGAACTGAAGTCCCCTGTGCCTGCCTAAGCTTTCCTAAGCAGGCACTTTAGAGACTGCTGAGCTCTCTGACTGGCCCCCAAACTACATTCCTTAACTGACAAAGGAACCCCACTGCCACGTAGGAAAGATTCCAGACCATTGAGGCTTCTTTCATTCTCCCCTGTCCCCCTACTGCTGTCTTAGCTCTTCATTAAAGTGGCCTTTTGCTTTGCCCAGTTCCCAGGATAGCTGCCCTCATCATGAGCCCCGGCCCTAGGGATCACAGGGATAGGCAGGGCTTTGAGAAGAACGGCTCATAGGTGTTTTCTCTACATTAGGGACTTACAAACATATTCTTAAAAATAACCAAAGATGTTTTAACATTTAATAGTTTTTTTTTTTTTAATTAGGACATTATATGGTTCAGAAATTGTGGAAAATTCATTATCCAAACATAGGCAACAAAACTAATAGATGCCATAAAGTTATCTTCTGATTACATATTAATCTTCTAATCAGTTGTTCACCGTCACCTTGCCAAGTACCACAGAGGCCTGATGAATAAGAGATTTAGTGGTTACTGGTCTCAGCATCACCCACAGACAGCTGCTTTTAAATGAGCCCTAAGCTCTGGCAATTTCAGTAAGCCACCCAGGAGCTCTGCTTAGCTATTTACATAAAACTCCTTTGTCTTTCCAGTGTACTCAAAGTAAGTTTTCATAACAGCTGGGACTGCCCAAGACTGATAGCGTCTTTCCAAACATCTTCAGCAAGACAGATTAAGTTCCAGAAAGGAAAGCATTTAGAAGTCTTATCTTATTATCTTAACCTTTGTTGACTTGAATGATTAAACAGATTCTTTGGCTCCAGTACTACATTTCGGTCTGGATATTAATTAGATGTTCTTATTTATTTAACCCTTGCCTTTCCCCTTAGCCTGCGAAGGGGAAATTATATATATATATAATTTTAATTTTACAAGGAATTTCTCCTGCTTCACTTTCACCCTTACTTCAACTCCCACCCCACCAACAACTATGAGCTGTTGTTTTCTTGGGTTTATTTTTAGATGAAGCATTCTCCAGCTTGGGGGTGTTAAGATGCACTGAAAAGTCTTTTTACATGAATACTTGGGTACTTTCTCTGGCACTTTGTCTTTAGGTAAAATCAAGGAATTGTTCAGCAAGGACACTATTAATGATGCCACTGTGCTGGTGCTGGTGAATGCTGTTTACTTCAAGGCCAAATGGGAAGCAAATTTTGATCCTCAAAAAATATAATTTTATAATTATAATTTATAATATATATTATTTTATATATTATATATAAAAAATAAATGTAATATATATTATATATAATTACTCATAATTTTTTACCTTAAAGAAAAATGTACAAGATTTAATGTGATATAAAGTAGAATTCTATTTCTATTATAATAGTTCGTACATATATGATATATATATATATATCATATATGTTATATATTAAAACAGAGAAAAATAATTGTGAGGAAATTATTTTAATGCTCTTCAGATTCAGCAATTGTGGACATACAAGAAAACAAGCTCATTATAATTTATGTGTTTTTTTTATATTTTCTAATAGAGGTCACTTTTGAGTGTGCTGTGTCGTACTTTAAACCTCTAAGAATTGGTATATGGAATTAAACGGGGATAGTTTAAAATTTGTTTTAGTATGGATTAATTCAGAACATAAATCATTTTGCAAACTATGGCTAATGTATAGACAATATTCCCTTTGGAATACTATTTTAAATTAGGTCCTAGGGTTACCAGTTGATGAGTAGGCTGATCAAATGAGAAAAAGTTATGTTAATATTAAGGAATAATGACTATTTTATATCACCTTAAATCTTGTACATTTTTCTTTATGGTAAAAAAACCACATGAGTAAATCTATTCCTACGGAGTCAATCTAGTTCTATTGTAATAGCTCAGTTGTTTAAACTTTTCTATAAAAGAAAAGAACATTTTGCAAAATCCTTGTACTAACAAAACAATGCAATAGTGGAATGCCTGAGATGTGATGCCTTAACTAAGGATTATATTCATGACCTCAGAGATATGAAAATGAAACTAAAAACCAGCCCTAACACGTCCTCTGGCAAAGGGTCCTGGATAATGATGCTAGCAGGCTAAAAGACCCACTGCATTTCCTTTCCATCTTTCAAGCGTAGTGACTTTCATACAAAATAATTATTTTGTTTTGTTTTATGGAGTGAAATGAAAAATGTCTACACTTTTGTCCACATATTACTTATGTTATCTACAGCATTCTTTTCACTTCTTTTTGTGACATATCCAGACACATGTTTTAAAAAGCTTTCAGACTAATGTGGACCATTTTATTCTTGAAATTGAGCTTAAATTATTGACTAATTGAAAGACTTCCCTGTGAGTAATACTTTACTACTCTTCCCTCAGCCATAAAACTATATAGATTTTGTTCTTTATTAGATTTTGTCTTCTATTTAAGCTCTAATTTTCACTTGAACTCAAGTACAAGATTCTTAGATTTGCTAAAGTCATGTAGGCAGATGCTGTGGTTTTCATTAATGATTACCACTGGAGAATGCAAACAAATAAGGAGGGAAAGGTAGGTTTGGAGTTGGTAACTTTAAGGATTGTGTGAAGGAGAAAAAGCCTGGCCCTGCATACACTTATATTTCAAATGGACCAAAAAGTGTATTTAAATTGTATTTTGTAACAACTAAACCTTGCAAAGACAAAATACACCAATTTTGTAAGCAATTTAACAGACAAGATGACCACCATTCTCTTCCATCATCGCTGGCTGCAGAATCACATTGCTTGTGAAAATATTTAAAGTGAACCAACCAAATAGACAGAAAGAATATATGCAATAGCAACCCATAGCACGGCCTCAGCATTCACAGAAAGGACCAGAGCAGGCCTCTGTTTTCGACTCCTCCCTTCAAAAGGGCACGAGAACAGTCCCTTTAGGTCTGAAAGAGATGGGTCTCTGGAAAGTCGTTTAGTGCCGGACAGCAGCATCCTTTCATAAGCGTACCTGCACTGATGCGTCCAGCAGCCCTGTGCCTCAGACACAGCCTGTAAATCATGGCTGGTGAACAGGCCTGGCTTTGTAGGTAAAGGACATCAGCTACAAGATCCTGCTTTGGGTACAGTCCTGCAGCAGCTTTGGAGGGAGCGAGGAAGCTTTGTTTCTCAACCCTGAGAAGTCAGCCAACCTTGAAAGCATGTTGGTATTCACAAACATCCTGACTTACTGCTAGTGGGTGTTTCATTAGCAAAAATAATAGTGACTGTAATAAGGAAATGCTCTCCCCTCCCCCACATTCCACATCTTTCAGGCATCATGGCTATGCTGCATTACTTTGGGTATATACAGCATGAGTTCTTTATAAGGAGTTGTTATGAAAATATAAATTAATAAACTTCCAATGAAGCCCCCCAAAGGATCAAAGAACTACTAACCTAGGCTCCGCTTTCCAAGTTAGGCACTATCTCAACTCAGGCCTGCAGTGCTATAGTAGAGTTGAGAGTGAAGCCGGGGAGATTGCACTGGGTGCGCAAGGAGAGACTTACCATAGCAGTGGCAGTGCTGTGGTTCTGGCTGGAAGCCTGTGTGACATGATTCCACTAAAGGCAGAAACTAACTGCACCCCTAGGAAGTGCAGTGAATCAACAGGTGCCCATTCGGCCTCTTTGGCCAGGCCTTCAAAAGATGATGTCAGCCTGGATAGCTGAGTTTTATTGGCAGGGGAGAAAAATAGCTAAAGGATTCACCATCAAAACTTTAATGAAGTACACATCCACTTGTTTTCTAATGTATTTTTGTTGCTTGGACCCTTTGTTAGGCTTATTATTTTTAGTAGCCACGTAAGTGTGTTTATCTCGACTGCTTTGGTTGTGATCCAACCTTGAAAACCACCTCAGAATCTTGACCGCACCACTGCTGAGAGAAGACCACTGTCCTTGGGGAGATTCCCAGGGCTGCAGAAAGGAGATTCCTCCTCCCCTGAAGTAGGAAGGGGGGCAGGAAGCTTGGGAGGGCAGCACGGAGTCCAGACATGAACAGGCCAGGGTACCAGGAGACGTGCTTTCTTCTAAGTCATGCAGCTGGTGTTATTGTGATTGTCTTTTGAAAACCTTTCACATTGTTTCTCATATTAAAAGGGGGGCCAGGGAGATAGCTCAGTAGAATAAGTGCTTGCCTGGCAAGCACAGGGTCCTGAGTTCAATCCTGAGTACCACTAAACAAACAAACAAATAAATAAATAGGTTATCCTGGGGTTGGAGAGATAGCTCAGTAGAATAAGCACCTGCCTAGCAAGCTCAGGGTCCTAAATTCAATCCCTGGTACCACAAAAAAAGTTATTCAACACTTACTTTTGCACAACCATTTGTTTAAAATATCATACTATATATTATTCTGTGTGTGTGTACATATATATCATTAATATATAATAGTAATATATATCACTGATATATTCATATATCATATATATCGATATTTATAGAGCTATATATCAATTCATGCTAAATATGAATTAGTTTCATCATAGATATTTATTTTATATACACAGCTATATGTATATCTTCTCCTAATTGCACTTATCTAAAACATCTTTATGAAACAAGAATTGGCCAAAAGTATAGAATATGCACATGCATAAGCCCTAAATATGTACTACTGTAAACTTATTATTTATGCCCTATTTTCTATTTAGAAAAGAAGGATAAATGCACAAATTAATTTCTAATTTTTGGATTAACTTGATATGTCTTTCTTGATTCCTTTTTAAAAAGGAATCTTTTTATTCTGTGGCTTTTGGGGATTAAGGAAAGCACAATTAACTTTAATAACTCCACATTTACTTTATCTTCTGGCGTGTCTCAGCATACAAAGAAAATGATTGTCAGAGTTTCCTTGAAAAACTAGCTGAAAGCAAGTGCAAGTTTTGACTATTGCAGCAAGTTTTGTTCCAACTTCCAGGGTTTTTTTTTTTTTTTGACAGGGTCTCACTATGCAGGCCACATTCATAGTGATCCTCCTGCTTCCTGCCTCCCTAGGGCTGCGATTACAGGCGCGCACCCCCATGCCCGGACTCCATCACTGGCTCAGCACACCCGAAGGCGGGGCCGGCGCGGCATGCGGAACCAGGAATTGAACCTTGGCCGTTGCGCTTACCTAAGCAAGTGATTAGTCTGCTGAGCTATACCGCCGGCCCTTCAATTTCTAAATAGTCTCTGTGTTTTTTCTCATAGTCTTCAAAGGACAAATGTTTTTTTGGACCTTGTTGTTCCTGATAAATTGGAGATTATTTACAAATCACTTACCTTTTCTAAGATATCTTTTGTCTTTACATTTCTTAACGGCCAGTAAAGTCAGAAATATCTACATGGCCAGCACCAAACTTTTCTTTGGGAGCATAAACTTGTTGATAATAACACTCTGACATATCTCATGCAGTTAACATAAGGTGCTTCAGCACCTTGTGATTTTCAAACCCCTCTGATGCATCACTCTCCCTTTTTTATGTATTAAGCTATTCGTTAAGGAAATAAACATAGAGGCTAGGTATGGAAGCACACATCTGTAATCCTAGTACTTAGGAGGCTGAGGCAGGAGGAGCCCACAAGTTCATGGCAATCCCAATAAGAGTTCCAGGTCAGCCTGGACTACGTAGTGAAACCCTGACTCAAGAAAGACACCAAGTTAAAAATAAAAAAGGTAACATAGGATAAGCAGGGTGTAGAGGCACATACTTATAATCCCAGCAGTTGGGAGGCTGAGGCAGGAGAATCACTGCAAGGTTGGGGCTAGCCTGGACTACGTATCGAGAGACTATCTCAAAACAAAAAAAGTTAAAGAAGATAAAGATTGGAAAAATTGGATACCATTAGTGTTTCCATGTCTTGATTGTTCAAAGAATTTATAATCTATTAGATAATCACTATAATTTCACTAGTAAAAATAACAGTAATAAAATTCCCCCTTTTAACAGTCAATTATTCTGTTATGGTCAAATAACTACTGTATTTATATTTGGAGCTTTGCCCTAGACATATGCTATTTTCATTTTGGGGTGTAGAAAAATATACATATTTCTGCATTGACAAAGTGAAGTTGATAAGCGTCCTCAGGGTCAGGAAACCCTAGAATACGCCGGTAAGAAGCGAGTCAGCTTCCCTTTGCCTTGCTCCCTACAAAATGACTTTTCAGCCTTGTAACCTTTGTTGTGTTGTCACTTACAATTCTTCAATAATATTGTAAAAGGAAATGAATTTTGAGGAGTTACAGGAAAAGAGGAATACCTGGAGATCCGTGAGATCCTTTGGATTTGTTTGGAAAGTTAATGTAGGGATTTACAGTTTCATCCTTCATCTTACACTCGCAGTTAGGAAAGTCAAACAAAATCGAAATGGAGACAGTCCGCTCCGTCGCCAGTGCCACGCTGCCTGCTAAGACTGTAACTCTACACTGCGCTGTGGTGTTACTTCCACTTCGGAGCCATGTCGTTCCAATAAAATGTGTCAGGGAAGAATGCAAGTTTGAGTCATGGTATCTACTCAGAATTTTATATGTAACTGTTATCATAACTCAAGGTTTTTAGAATGTGTCAAATGAAATGGCATGTGCCCACGAGGCTGTAGTTTGAGAAACTGTCACGACTTATATGGGATTTCTTTTCAGGGTGGAGCCTAGCGCTCCCTGTTGTAGCAGAGGAAAGAATCCAATGAGTTTATTTCTGCTTGTTGTTGTAATGTTTTCGCTATTCTGCGTAATCTTCTTTCTGTATTTCGAACCAGTGGTTCCCAAGGGAGCAGATTACAGGCTGTGGGCTGGGAACTTATGGACCAGATGCCATAGATAAATTTTATTTTCCCAAATTAGTTGGCAATGTTTTAATGCTGGATAATTCATATGAAGTGCTGCTTTATAAACTTCTATAGAAACATGGGAAGACCTGGCATTGTTGGGTCCACTTTTTTGTTTTTTATAATATTTTCTGTTGGCTGAAACTGAATGGAGACCATCTGTTTTGGTGGGGACATGCATTCTGCGTACCTACAGCAACACTCGACCCTCTTGGTTTATCTACGTGGGTGTGCAGTCCCTGTTGGCATTGAGTTTGCAATATTAGACAGCAAGATTGTTGTACTTCTGATATCGTAAGGATGAAGTTCATCCTTTAAAATTATTAGTATAGGGCTGGGGAAAGAGCTTAGTGGTCTGAGCGCTTGCTTGGCAAGAGCAAAGACCCATGTTCGATCCCCAGGAATGCATGCCATGCCAGCCCCCAAGCTCTGGGTGTGCTGTGCTGACCACTGAAACCAGCATGGTGGTGCACACCTGTAATCCCAGGGGTGGGGATGCTGAGACAGGAGGATTGCTATGATTCCAAGCTGCATAGCAAGACCCTGCACCAAATAATGAATGAATTAATTAATTAAAAAAAAAATATTAGTGTGTGGCAAGTCTGTTAAAAAGGTACAATTAATGCTAGGTCAAACTTTGTAGTTTTATATGTAGATTCTAAAATAATTTATGCTACCTTTAAGATTTTTCTTTAATATATAAATGATAAAATAATTTTTGAAAAGTCATACATAGATTTGGCTAGCAATTAAATCTCTACTGTTTAAAAGATATATTTTAGTGCTTTAATTACATGTACAATATAATTTATATATAATGCTTTAATTACATGTACAATATAATTTATATATAATTTATATATATATAATAAATTATATATATAATTTATATATAATTTATATATAATATATAAGCATTATATATTATAGATAATATATAAACATTATTAAACTAACGTTTCCAATTTTAAACATATATATAGAGAGACTGGGGCTGGGGAGATAGCTCAGTGGTCTAAGTACCTGCTGGTCAAGCACAAGGACCCAGTTCAATCCCCAGTACCACATGCCATGCCAGCTCCATGCCACACAGGCCACTGAAACTGGGCATGGTGGCACACTCCTGTAATCCCAGCACTAGGGAGATTGAGACAGGATGAGTCTGGGCTGTGTAGTGAGATCCTGTACCAAATCAATTAATGAATCAAACAATCTTTTTAAAAAATCACAGATCTTGAAGAATAGAACCTGGGTTACTCCTCTGAAGAAAAATGTGGCCCTAAATTTCCTAATTTCCTCTAGGGTTTTCCTTCTGTAACAATATATGTGTATCACTTAAGCTGGTATAGTTTAGGGTCTGAATAGGTCATAGCCGTAGTTCATGGTTGTTTAGAATCCTAACGCAAATTTAGTTTCATAGGTTTTTTGTTGGAGCCAAACAGCTATTTATAATATTAGTGGCTATATTTCTAAAAAGCTCTGCTCTAACTCATTGTACATGTTTGCTGGGATGTTGTTCTAGCCCTATACTTGTTTAATAGAAACAACTTCGCTTACAAACAAAACACTCCTGGCAAAATTGCCCTATTTTTTAAGCAATAAAGGACAAGTTCACAGGGCCAGGGAGATAGCTCAGTAGAATAAGCTCTTGCCTGGCAAGCTCAAGGGCTTGAGTTCAATCCCTGGTTCCCCCAAAAAATAAAATAATAATAATAATAATAATAATAATAATAATAATAAAACAAGTTCATGATTTGTTTGGAATCATCCTCTATAGCTGTATTAACAAATCTTCAGAGAAAAGTCTAATTTGCATTAGTAATATATGATCCCTTCTTTCTGGGTCCTCTTTGGCATAAAAGTAAATGGAAATGTGATTTTTCTGAATTCACCAAGTTCAGAATTTGAGGAGCTAGTCCAAACGGTTTAGAAAAAAGATGTTACATGAAGCATCCTTTAAGATAGATTATATATCCATGTGTGGGAAAGAATTGTATGCATCAGAAGCACACATTTTCTTGTGGTTTTTAACTGTTGTGTAATATAGGATTGGTTAGAATTAAAAAATTTTCAATGTCAGAAAGAACTTTTAGATAAATCCTAGTTGTCCTATTTTAATAGCATAGTAAAGGAGAAAGATGATATGGATAAGACTATCTACATAGCTACAGAATAAACTGAAGTTACATCAGGCCAATTGCTGCCAAATCCCCAGAGGGTGTCCTGAGTTTATGGTTCGTGGCCCTGCCCAGACACCTCTAGTGACAAGGAGTTCATCCTCCTACCAAGTAGGTAATCCTCATTGATGTCACCCTACATATTATAGAGTAATTTAGTCATTCCTTTAGTTGATCCTGTTGCTCCTGAATTTGAGTTGACACCAGCTGTTTTCTGCTCCTGGTATGTTTAGTATTAGTCCTTCTGAGCTAATGCCCCTTTCTTAGGACAGTCCTTCAGTGAGTTTGTAGGAGCCCTGCCACTGAAAGTTGGAATGAGCCCAAAGCCCTCGTAGTCCCAAACCCCAATGCAATATCCCTTAAAGGGTGGTGGCCCTGCAAAAAGAACCCCAATACACCCTCTGCAGATTGGGTTGACACCTTGTGCTTTCCATTCAATTTTAAGTCTGTTTAAAATACCTCTGTCTCATAAATAATTCCTTTTTCTCTGGCAATGTCTTTGGATCCTGTGACAGTTTCATGTCCTATTATATTCTGATTCTTCTTTGTGCATTTTCTTCTATGAATATATCCTCCTTAAAAGCTCAATGCCCAGAAATTAAGCCTCTCATCTTGGTGTGGTCTGGCAGAGGAAAGTGATATATAGAGTAACCATTATTTATATTTAACACAGCCTGGCATTAGATTAGTTTTAAACTTCATAGCATCAACTAGTATATAATTTTTGTCACCTTAGATTCTGAAATCTCTTTCACTGTTAAATGCATAACTCCTCAGTTGTGTATGTGCATAGGAGAGCTCCATTACTGAACCAGCACATTGTCCCTCTTATTGCCAGGGAATCAGTAGGCTATCATTTTGTCCTTTGGAATCCCACTGCATATGGATTCTGCAGCCCAATACATATCAGTCCTCCTCCCTACTTTCTCGGGGTCTGTGACAGAGAGAGAGAGAGAGAGAAACCAAGAGAGCAGAGCCAGAACCCACTCCCACACCACACACATTAGGGGGCTGATCTAATTCATTGATACATGCGTTGAGTGTACCAAGGCTGAGGTCACGAATTTTGTGATTAGCAGACACTGTCCCATGAGGAACTGTTCATCCATTTAGAGGTCCACTGTTTCTATTGGTTTCAGATCAGATTTCTGAATATTGTAGCCAAGGATGGTATAAGAAATGTTGACCAACCTCCTGCTGAAATCCAGTTATACGTGCACATCATCTGTTAATGCTCCTTTAAAAAAAAAAAAAAAAAAAGGAAATGTACATGATACTTTTAAGGTAGAATTCTTTGGTAAATTTTCACAAACAACCCTTTTAATTATCCACACTAGCATTATAAATGCAGGTGCAGTTTATGTCCATATTTTGTAGCATCTACCTTTCTTTTTCTTTTGTTACTTCTACCACTATTCACAAAGATTTTTTAAAAATGACCTGAATGATTGAGTAACTGTTTTGGTAAAGGTTAATTACTTGGAAGTCATTTCTTTAGCCCATGATACCTTTAGATTCCCAAAGTTTCTAGTTTTATCCATGTTGAATACTGCCAGTATTAGTAGCAATCTTTAATGCAACTAGCTTTATTTTTTTCTGTTTGACAGGGCATAGGAAACTACATAGGAAATAGTTGTATTGCTTTATTCTATAAACTATCAATAATTATTAGTTGACTAGAAAACCAAGCCTACTACTTCATCATTTTTTTCCTTCTGATTCTTTCTTATTGGCATGTGCATGTGATACATAATAATTACATTCATCTTGGGGATTCTTGGAATATTCTTCTTGCTGCCTATAGAATTTCTCCCAAAAGCACTTGTGACACAGATGATAATATTCCATGCCAGCTCTCTTATATTAATCCATGGCTTAACTTTCACTTCTTCATTCCTTTCTTATTATATGGTTACAGTGGAAGAAGCCCTTCAAGGAATAAATAGAAGACAAGTCTCTCTCATTTGTAAGCTAGTAAGGACCTGTTCATTCATCAATCAATAATGACACCTTGTAGGAAGTCAGTTCTGACATTTCCTTTAGAAATAGTCAAATTTATTCTTGCCTTTTTAGTCAAATTTGTTTCATGCCTTCTCCAATGTCTCAAAAGTCAAGATATATGGTCAACGGTACAATTACCTTTTATGAGTCTTCCTCTCAGCTGGGAGTAATGTTAGGAAGCCTCGTCCCAGAGCTATAAAATGACAAGTTATTCTCCTTCTCTTTTTGTTCTGTAAGTGCCAATATTCCATGTCACTCACGGAGAGTGGTTGACAGTGTTTTATGTCAAAATAAGCAATCAAGGCTCAGTAATGACATGATAGGCACACATCTTGTATTTTTTAACCACATATGGGAATCATCAGAAATCTAGCTGATGAAGTGATAGAACTTGTACCTTATCTAAGTCTCCCAGATGCCACCTGGTTTTTAAGACAAAAACTTTATTTCATGTGGGTACTGAAATTGGAAACCCATCCAAGGAAAAACAAAGCTCCAATCTATGAAACACATCTGTATTTTGTAAATTGGACTGTTGTTTTTAGATATCTTAAGACATCAGAGAAAGTGTTTTTTGTGGTACATACTCGTTAAAACACAAAACATTGTCTTTCAATTTTTATTTATTGGTAAAAAGACAAACATTTAGAGTTTGAGAGATTGTGTTTTGAATTCATGAACTCATAGGAAGAAAAAATGTAGCTTCTGTTATATGTGAGTGAATTCCTTCATTCAACAGAATATTAAGTATATTTAAATAGAGAACTGATATTATTAAAAATTATACAAAAAACTTACTTTGAAGCATAATTTTCAGTAACTTTTTAAGGCATTTTACTCTTTACTATTGACATATTTTGGCTTGTATTATCTACATTTTAAAACATTTTTTAAAATTCATTTGGTACAGGGTCTCACTATGTAGCTCAGATTCATAGTGATCCTCCTGTCTGAGCTTCTCCAGCACTGGGATTACAGGAGTATGTCCCCATGCCAGGTTTTGGTGGCCAGCCCAGTACACCTGGGTTCCAGGGCCAACATGGCATATGATAATGGGGATTGAACCCAGGTCCTTGTGCTTGCCACAAAGGTGCTTAGACCAAGCTGTTACTCCAGCCCATAATATCTACCTATCTGAAATACAAATGCATGAAAAGGACTAGAGGTAAAAAAATATTATGAGCATAGATATTTCAAATAAGTTTTCCAGGAAAATGTATCACTTTAAAAAAATTAAATAGCATTGTATATGATGTGTACAACCTAATATAAAAATGTGCTACATTTCATTCCATGACAACACCATCAACCACAACCATGAAATTAAAATCAAAACATAGAAATTCCTTGTTATGACTTCTAACACCCATATCATTATAAAGTTTAGATTTAATTTTCTAGAAGTCAGGAAATTCTGTTCTGAGATTCCCAAAGAAAACAGACTTCTCGCAGAAGATTACAAAAGCATCTTTCATTAAGCAATTAGATCATGAGCCTTCTCCCAAATAAGACCATTGCTACCAGCATGTGAGACTGGCTTTTTTTTCCTATCTTCTTTTAAAAATTTTTGAGAAAAGGTCTTATCGTGCACTTCAGGCTGGCCTTGGGCTCACTTTGTAGCCCAGGCTGCATACCCAAGAAGACTTGCTTTCTCAAAGATGAATTGTATCTGTTATGTACTTCTTCCTCCTAGAAATACTGCATAACAATCATATTTTTTAAATTGTGTGACTGAGGAATCAAGACCTCAGCACAATGTGGCCTTGATGGAAAGGAAAGTCAGTTCCTTGTATCTTGTTGCCAGTGCCAAGGGGAGAAGGGTGGCCTTTCTGAGACAGAGCCTTGCTCCACTTGCTTTGCGCGATCATTTAATGTTCCAAAACACAAAGACACAGACCTTTTGCTGAGTCCAAATCTACCATCAGGTATGTTTTAGTTTGTATGTAAAATGTTTAAATTTAATTTGAATCAGTAGTGGGTATTTAAATCTAAAACCTCTCTAGCATTTGACCTTTTCATCTTTTAAGGTGGGTTTCTGATTTCTTCGTGAATCAGGTAAAGATGTAGGAGCACTCATCTGCCTTCACCTGTGACAAAACTCAGCCGAGTAGTTATCTTTTCTTTTTGAACCATCCTGTACTCTCCTATTCAGCCAAATATCCCACTTCTTCTTGGATTAAACCTACTTTTCTATGTGCCTTGAATGCTGCACACTTAGTTATTTGTGTGTACCCCCATATATATGAGTGACATTAAAGATAATTACAGGAGTTCAGGCACATCCTCACTTACATAATTTGTATTAAAAATGTGTAGATTTTTAAGAGTATCTTCAAACTGCAAACTCTAATTCACTCTTATGTAACTAATCAAGTTCAATGAAAATGTTACAAAACTAGGAGAATGACTAAGGCAAAATATCAGAGAATAGGACCTGATTCAGAGGTGGAGAAAGTATCTAAGATAGGACCGCCCAAGCAAAATCACTCTCTGTGACTTGACCAAGTAGCCCATTTGCTGCTCCCATCTCTCTTGAAAAGTTCAAATTTCTTAAGGGCTAGTAGGCATTGGCCATAAGCTAAACTAAAAGCACAGTGATGAGCTTTCCAGGGAGAAAAGGAAGCGCAAGGATGACCACCTGTACATCATGGCTCAGGCACATGGAGGCTTGACTGCTTTTTCATCTACTGCTCTGTCAGAACAAGAGGCTACCGTCCACAGTGCACATGCCCAGGTAACTCTAGAGACAGCTAACTCTACTCCCATGCAAGAGAACTTCAGCCAATACACATTAAGCTAGAACGCTTAACTGACTTTTGGGAATGGCAAGACTCATTGGCTTTCTCCATATGAAAACCAAGAAACTGAGCTTTCCTTGTGGGGTCCTGGACACGTGCCTCTTCTCCCTTCAGTGGCTAGTGGTCTGACAGCCAGTGGACCCCGTGTGGTCCTGACACCCTCTTCCCTGACTTCTGCTGTGCTCCTGTGCTGATGATGATTCCTTTCAGAGAATGCAAAGGTCCGTTCTGGTTGAGTTTGGCTAGGCAACCTCAGCTGAGTTGACCTTGGGTCTTACCAAGGTGTGAGCGCAAAATATTATTGTGTTGCGTGCTCTTGTGATGTCCTCTCCCTTAGAGGGAAGATTCTCTGAACACTGAAAATCTGTTATCAGAAGGCCACAACTCACAAAGTTGTATTTCAAATGCATTTTAGATGAATTTTTTTTCAGAACCAAAGATTGAACTCAGGTCCTTGTGCTTGCAGGGAAGCACTTATTCTACTGAGCTACCTCTCTGGCCCTTAGATGAAATTTAAAGGAGGCTGAATTAAAGTTTACTTTTGGATTTTTTTAAGGAAGATTTAAGCAAATTATGATGCAGTGTTTGGTAATCAAACGGGTATTCCAAAGAAGACCTTTAGAGAGGGTTTTTTTATTTCATAAAAGAACAAAATATTCATGAGTTTCCTTTTTCATTTGCTTGCAATATAATATGCTAATTATAAATGAGCTTATTTGTAGAAGCAATTAATTAAAAGATATGTATCAGGTAACAATTGACCCAGCTAGTTCTGATACATATATAAAATCAAAATAGGAAGTAACATATCTTTAACTGCTAAAAACTTATATAAATTATAGCACTCTGGACCTACCAATAACAAATTCTTTGCCTTACATCTAATACTTACCACTTTTTCTGTCATTATTTGTCCTGCTAAAAGGCCCATTCTCCTGTATTTTGGACAAGGTTCACAGTCCTATCTTGAAGCTATCAAGGTCAACCATGTTTGTGAATTCCGTTTTCTAGGAATTAGGAAGTCAATCTTTCTCATTCATTGACCACAGGCTGTGTAACAGCCCTCGAGAGGCCCACGCACCTCTGTCATGACACCATCAAATTTTGCAGCAGGAAACATGCATGGTCACACTACAAAGGGTTATTGGGGACAGAAATTGCCTCACTTCTGTAAGATGTAAATTTATGGAAAACAATTTTCTCTTCTAAGCCTTTGGATTTGGGGACAGCAGATAAGAAATCACAGACTGGTTCTTACTTTATAAAGTCCTCCAGACTTAGCTAGCATTGTCTTTCTGAAGCTGATATATGGACATCCCCTTCATTGTGCAGCAATGCTCATTTCTGTCCAAAATTCCTCACCTTAAAGTATTTTTAAGACCTATGGCATCTACATCCTATTAAATTTTCCATGCTCTTCCCTAAAACATGTGTGCTTTAGCTCCAACCAGTGCTGGGGCATAGAGGGCTTCATATTGGACAGCTTCTTCCTGAGGCCCCAAAGCCACGTACTCCTTCATCTATCATACTCCTCCCTCACCTATCACAAACTCCACCACAATGGGAGCCTCACTCCTTCTCCAAGACAGGAAGTGCTTAAGTACTGCACATCTGTATAATTAGAGCACAAATGTAGGATATGTTCCATTTGATTTATATTCATGAGATATTTTTCCTTTCCACCATACCTGAACCCCTACAACTCCTTTCATTGCATTTCATCTATAGCATGTATAAGGAAGTGCTGGTACACAAAAGAATCCTTTTCATTACTCTGAAACTCTATAGGAATGCTACAGCCAAGAGCCATTGCCTATATCCTGGCCTTGACTGATAGGAGTCTGGGCCTCAAGGGCAAGTACCTGGAATTCTGCATGCCAAGGGTAGGGCTAGTGCATCTTCAGAAAAGGAAGAGAGATTTTCCTAGGGTCCCAGTAATCATCCTGGCACTCCCATCAGGAAGAAAAAGTATCAGTGCCCCTTGAGAAGTGACCAGCCACTGAGGGCCTCAAGGTTGTTTATCCATTCTGCAGGTCTCTACCTAATGTCCTATCCTTGGAGACATCCTCCTTGCCCATCTGACCTGCCTTAGGTCCCCTTTCCTGGTCCTCATAGTTTTAGTTTTGGTAACAGTCATCGCTCATACTTTAGAGTTATGAATCTCAATCCAAAACTCAGAACTATGACTTAGTTGTCTATAATAACATGGTTTCTGAATCCAAGCCTCCACTGTTTTGAGCTGGCCAAAATGGCAGACATCCAGTCCCACAGACTGCCAGGGACTTCCACATTTTCCTCATCCTCTAGGGCTGTTTCATGATTCCTGGTCTTCAGTTTTCTGTCTACACAGTCTGCAGCAGAGCCAGTGGCATGGCGTGGCAGATCTGCGCACTTTCACGCCAGTGTGTCATCGCTGCCTGTGCTCTGCCGGGGCAAGCAAGGCTTCCCATGGTGCCATCATCCTTCTGTGCCTTGTAGGCTTTTCTTCCTGGAGGTCCACTGGCCCCCTGGGGGGCTGCTGTGAAGGAGGGCTGGAATCTTGCTCTTGGGTAGCAGATCTCTTCCTCTTCCAGTAGAAAGATTGTCTTTCTAGATGTTTTTGCATTCTAGAAATGTGAGACAAGTTTTATTTTCTACTTGGCCTCTTCATGCCTCACCCAAGGAATAAGAAAAGGGGTCACCTAAGAGTGTGACTGACAAAGGGAGGACAAGCATAGGAAAAATACAGGAGGAAAAGAACATGGCTGAGTATGTCAGAAGATACACCAGCAGTGTTTGGAGTCACTTGCCCAGGGCTGGAGAGATAGTTCAGTGGTCTAAGTGCCTGCCTGGCAAACACAAGCACCTGGGTTCTATCCCCAGTACTGCATGGCCAGCTGACCCCAGAGCCCTGGGTGCAAAGTATCAGCCACTAAAACTGGGCATGGTGGTGCAGGCCTGTAATCCCAGAACTGGGGAGGCTGAAACAGGAGGATCACTATAAGTCTGCGCTATGTAGTGAGACCTTGTACCAAACAAATAGTCAAATAAATAAAAGGTTAAAAAAAGAATTTGAAGTTTATCGCTCAGTGTCTGTGCTTTTACTTGTGTTGACAGCTGCACAAGGCCTTGGGTAAGGTCTGTCTTGCTTATTTTTCTCAGCAAAGGATTATGCAGTATTAATGGGAAATACAGTGGTTGAGGGTGTGGCATTTTGGGCAGACAGGCATTAGGTAAATCTGGTTCCTCATGTTTACTCCCAAGAGAGCAAAAGCCTTAACATTTTTGTACCTCTCATTCCTCATGACTGATGTGAGGATTCGCAGCATTAGTATTTATAAGGCTCTTAGCATAATCCCCAGTCATCACGTCATGGGAGAGCCAGCTGCTGTGATCACCATCAGCAGCAGCACTACCATGTACTACGTTAGACCCCTAAGACGAGAGTTTCTCAGGATGGTCACTTGGACTGTCTCAGTTCCAATCATAGCCAAGTTTATAGAAAAACATCCTTGTGGTTAGGATATAAAAGTCTGTGTGTTCAGAGGTGCAGTTGTTGGAAAGTGATTGGATTGTGGCTTCTGGACTCATTGGCGGGCTCCTCCTGTGAGGAGTTCCCAGCTGAATGTGCACCTAGCAGGTGGGGCCCAGGTGGAGGCGTGTGCCTGGGACATGACCCGAGTGGGCTCTTTCTGGCCCTGGCCTTTCCACCACTGCTTTCTTGCTGCCATGGGATAAGCAGCCTCCCTCCACCATATGGTATTTGTCCATGGACCAGCCCCACCAAAACTGTGAGCCGAATACACCTGTGCCCCTGTAAATGGCAGGTGTGAGGCATTGTGTCCCAGGGGCAGGAAAGGGACTAATACAAATATTTTTACAAATTGTGTTTCATTCACCTTCCCAAATTCCAAGGCTTTGTTTACTCCCTGTGTCTGCTATCCTGTTAGGCCAGAACAACTCCTCAGGACCCCTACTTCTTTTCCTAGGGTTTTATCTTTCATTGATCTCACTTAGCTGTATGTCATTATGAAATACTTTTCAACAACCCAGGAAACCCTTAAAAGACCATCCGAACCTCTTGCCCTGTAAATGTAGTTCAGATGATTTTTCTTATACGTGTTCAAACTTATCTGCCATCTTTCTGCTTACACACACAGATATTTTATAGTTTTCGTAGCATTTTAGTAGATTTGTGAGTATTTAATAACATTTGCCAATGTAGAAGTTGCATTGTTCTCTCTTAAGTAATTTATGAAATTCACATTTATCAAAAAGATACACTGCAATGACTAGAGTTAACAGTTACAATAGAACACAACAGAATGGTACTTAGGTTATATACAAAACTTCCAGTTTTCTGAGCAAATTGAACATACATTTAACCAAATAATAATTCTTTCCATAAGTCAATCTTTTCCGTAAGTTATAAATTCCGACTTTCCCAGGCTCTAACTCTCATGCTGGTTAGTGGAAGGATCCTCTTAGCTACTTAGCCTCATACAGTTAATTTTGTCTTCAGGCGCAGAGATTCTACTACCTACTGAAGTGTGGAATGATTTAACAGCATTTTTTTTTTCCTTTTTATGTCTTTATTTAGCTTCCTAACAGTTTCTGCTATGAAACTAAAGTGGTTCTTTTACCTAAATATTGTTGTGCTCTATTATTGTATTTCCCCATCTGGTCTCTCTTTGCTAGAAATCATTTTATCAGCTTTCAGGAATATTTATCTTCATCCTGCAAACACACCCACTGTGGTGGTTATGTTGTAATGTGTGATATGTTTTCCGCAAGCGGAATCATGACCATTACATTACGGACAAGCACGAAGACTTGCATTTCTTAACACAATACATTGTTTTCTTCTAACATGATTTGCTGTTGAGGAACTTGGGCCTTATTCTATAATTAAAATATATGTTGCCACTTCTCTGTACCTGGACAACCTAAGCTACACTCCCTTGCGTTTATTAATGAGCATCCATTTCCAGCGATGTTGGCCATTATGAGCCTTGTTTTTGCTGTAGGTCATTTCCATGTATTCCTACAGCACCATTAAACAATGAAGAGGCGTGTGTCTATCATTGTGAGTCACTTGCCTGTATATTTTTGATGAAAAAATTAGCATTCTTCCTGTTTCTACAGAAGCTCCTCATCAGAGGGAACAAAAATCTGAGATGAAAAAAAGGACAAAAAGAAGAAAGGAGTTAGGGGAAGAAAGATATATTCACACAATGAGTTGGATAATTATATGCTGATTTTTTTTGTTTTGGAACCAGACCCTTGCGCTTGCCAGGGAAGCACTTATTCCACTGAGCCATCTCCCAGGCCCCTCTGCTGATCTATTGAAGGGATCAGTTAATGCTTAAATTTCTTTTTAATTTCTTATAACTTTTTGAAACAATTTTGCATGCTTGCATCTGGTAGTCTGAACAACTAATCTGAAGACAACAGTATACAATATAACAACTATTGTTGAATTCCTCTTATTTTGTTTAGTAGCATTCTGAACTGTTTCTATTTTTCTTTTTTACTATTTTTAATTTTCTTTAAAGAAAAAATTTAGGGCCAGTGAGATAGCTCAGCAGTCTAAAGTGCCTGCTTGAGCAAGCTTAGGCAAGTGCCGGGACCACGTTCAATCCTCGGCACCACATGCTATGCCAGCCCTCCCCTAGGGTGGGCTGAGCAGGCCACAGGAATGAATGAATGAATGAATGAAAAAAGAATCAGGATCCAAGTTTTAAAAACGTAAAAAAGGAATCCTCCTCTTCTGCCCATACCCCCACTTTCTTCCCCGGAGTCGATTCTACACCTTCTCTCTGGGTGGCTTCACTCAACCATTTAACTCTGACTTTACCTCTCCCCTATCCTGTGCTTATCCAACTTCTGCCTCCTGACCACCCTTGTTCAATTCCATTTGAGCAACTCCCTCACTGAATTCAGTGTAACATCACCTGTGTCACCTCTTCTTTCCCTACTGTCCCTCTGCTGTCCTTCTGTGGTTCACACAGGTGACTGAGGACAAGCATCTGTCCCTCATCTTCTCCATGTTCTTAGAAAACTTGCAAGACCTGAGAACTCTGCTTTCATAGTACTGGAAGCCCAGCTATCCCATCTCCTACTTCTAGGTGACAGTCCTGCCGAAGACTGTTGTAGCAGCCCTCTTGCATCTCTGTCTTCATTTGGAGTCTTACTGTACCAACCTCATTCACCTGGCTCAGGAAGGCTTCCTTCCCAATGCTGGGTACACACTTATTTTTCTTTGCAGCCAATTTTGACATCCTTGCACTGGTCACTTGGCACAGCTACTGCCTGCTTCTTGTCCCCTGTCTCATCCCACTGGCTGTTCAGCACGGTTAGCTTGGATCCTGCTCACTACTCAGCCCCTCTGGGGCTAACAGCAAATGCAGCCAAAAGGCACCCAACAGATTCTTCTTACACATTGTTGAGTCCTAGTCAATGCTTAGGCTTTCTGATATTTAAACTCTAAAACAAGTAGAACAAAACTATAATTTCATAAATTACATAAAGACAAAGTCTGGAATTAGAAGTCAAGGATGACATTTCTGGCTCTGTTCTTGCCTTATTGAATGCTTTTGACAAAACACAGTTCTCTCACTATAATGTAACTGTGTAACACTCATCATTACTGAGCATACAGTAAAACTGACAATACTACCTTGGATTAGAAGCAGTTCTTGCGAATTATTTATTTGTTCAACATCCCTTTGGGGTATATGTGCACCTTTCTTTCTAGAAGGTAGTGAAGGGGGATATAAGCCCCTTCAAATAATGACAAAACCTAACTTTGAAATGATTACCTACTGCACAGAGTGTCTGGAGGTGTTGTGAAGTCTCCTTCAACCTCCAGCTCTCAGATGGGAACGCGGGATGAATGTGTGTGTGAAGTAGCACACACTTGTACATCAAGTTCCCTTAGAATTCCAAATATTTTGGGGTGAAAGTACGTGCAAATTATTTCAGTACTTCAGCTTCTCTTTGGATCATTTCTCCATGTTTTTCGAGAGACGTTTTTTTTTTTTCCACACCCACTCCAACCATCTGTATATCAAGCAAGTTTTCCAAGATGTAAAACCATGTGAAATATGTCCACTTTATTTATTTGGAAAGGACTATGATATAAGGAGGGGGTTGAATAGTTAATGGAAAGCGAGTGCTCTGTATGAATAGCCTGGGAAGCCCAGCCACTGTAGCCACAGGAAGCTGCATCCTAAAAATGAATTCAGCTCTGGGCTTTTCAAACTAACTCCTGCAAGCAGCGCAGAGTCTACCTGTGGCCGGGAGGTGGTCCCACCTCATGACGATACTATTTTAAAATGTATGCAAATTTGCATTCTACCCTGGAATATATTGCTTTAGATAAAGATGTTTCATGGTACTTACCATACAAATTGACTTTGTAGGAAAACATGTCATGTTGATTGTTGTCCTTCACCAGGCTCTGGGATCCTGGGTATGCCCTTAGGGAGACGTTTTTCCCATTCTGAACAGCTCCAATGTTGCAGCCCAGACTTTTGTTGAAACTGAAATGAATCCCCGTGCATGTTTTCTTTTTCCTTTGCTACATGAAATTTACAGTCCTTTGTGAAACCTTAAAGTCTCTCTCTAAGCACCTGGGTGGGAACATTGTCACTGTGAAGCTGACTGAGGAATAAAGGTCAGGGTGTGTGACGCGGGTCAGAGAGGGCTCCGGCAGCAGGGAAGGACCTGTCTGAATGGAGCGTTACAAATCCACCACACTTTTCAGATCTCATCTGCATCAGAACCCAAACCAAGTGGGGTGACAATGAACAAAATATTTTGTAAGAATCTGCCAAAATGGAACTCATGAAGACAAAAAATCCAAAAATTCATGACACTGAATGTTTTTATTTGGGTGCGCATTTTGAAAATATGTTGACACAGCAAGCTGGTCATGCTCAAACCTAAGCACAAGAAATGACTTATTTATACATTTAAATTTCAAAACATGTGTGAGGCCTACTATGTTGCTGCTTAAAGGTTTCTAATTTAAAATTATTTTGTTAGATAATCGTGTCTCAAGTGACATTATGATTTATCACCAGTAATCAAGATTCTGATCCTCCGTAGACATCTTGTTTGTGTCTGTTTTGTTCTTTGTTACATAAATACGAGGCTTATACATAAAATTCGGGCTGTGTAATATGGGGCTGATGAGCCACAGATGGAAGGACGCTGGCACATTACCATCTAATAACATTTTAAACTCATATTCCATAGTAAAACAAAAGCAAATTGTACACATCTGTTTTCCAACTTGTAGTATTTCTGAGTTTGTCCAGGATCTATGTTTAGAAGACTTTTACTTAGAAGAGAAAGAGGATACAGGTCACTTCAAAATGGCCCAGCCACTTAATAGCCTTATCAGGACAGAGTTGGCAAAAAGATGATTTCCTCTGCTTTGCTTCCTGAAAAGCCATAATGCTAAAGAATGAAAGGCATTAGGGGCAAAAAAAAAAAAAAAAAAAAAAAAGTTTCCTAGGACAAACCAAACTTTGTTGGCACTCTTAAAAAGAAAAGCATGTCCCTAGCACAGGAAAAAGTAAGAGGAAAAATATTCATAGAATGAATAAAATTAAAAACCTGGAAACTTTCTGGACTTTCCTAAAACTATCCTCAAAATAGAACTGGTGAGAACAGGCCTCCATGAAGGGGACCCCAGAAATCCAAGCCTGTGAATCTCTGTAGTTGTTTATTTGTATGGTCAGGTAGGATTCATGTTCTGTGTTTAGAAATTCATGTTCTGTGTTTAGGGAAAAAAAAATAAGTTCTGTGTTTAGAAAAAAAAAAAAAATTGGAATGAAAGGCTCCAATTTCCCATGCTGTTAGAAGAGAAATACGGAATCGAGGCAGAGAATTTCGCTCTGACTGGCCCAATTGATAACGCCTGTAGGATAAATTAGTACCAGTTCTTGAAATACAAGTTTCAGAAATATCTCTCCTCCCCTGTTCCTGCTTGAGGAGTTCCAAACCACTTTTCTGCCTTGAAGGGTCATGTGAACTGTCAAGTTCTTTTGGAAAAGTTAGGTGACAGAAGCGATTACCCAGCAAAGTGTGGCCATAAATCCCCCCGAGGTGAAATGTGCCTGTTACAGAAGACCAAAGTGCAAATTCCTGAAGCACAGGGCCTTGAGGGTCATCGGGTGATTAGAGAGGGAGGTTGGGTGACAAGGCTGTATTTTGGGAAGCATTTTGTTCTGATCTAACAGTAGAATCAGGTTCACTGTTGGTGTCCACAAAATAATTAACACATGTGTTCTGTGGTGCACATTGTAGACAGAACATTCACAGAGTCTACATTTTGTGCTAACAAGAAAATAACCTGTTCCGAGCAGTCCACTGCCCACCAGCCTGGGCACAGCCCGTGTACCTGCCACAGGGGGACAGTGGCAGTGAGTTCTGCCTGTGTGCCCCATGCCTTAAGCCGTGGCAGGATTGCTCAGCTAGTCCACAGCGTGCCCAGGCTCCCGCCGGGAGAGGCAGCGTTAGGCGTGTGCTTGTTTTGTCTGTCCACCAGCGGACTGGCCGTGTGACGTTCTGTGTCGTGTTGTTTTGGTGCTGTGCTGTGTCCATAGGGCCTGCCCGGCTTCCCCACGGTCGCTGCCCTGCGCAGTAATCAGATCCTCACCGTCAAGGTTTGTGGTCGGCCCTCGCGCCTGCATGGTCAGAGCGGCAGTCAGCATGAAGGGGAGCAAGAACCACTCCGCTGCCGCGCCCAGCTCAGAGCCCTGGGGCTGCTGGGACCTCGCCCCATCCGCGAGGCCAGGGCTAATGCTGGCCTCCGGCAGTCCCCAGGACAAGCCAGTCCCCGCTTCCATTTGCCCTCACCCAAATGCCCCAATGCTCCGTGCCATTCCAGCCTTTGCAGTAATTGTTCCGGGTGCGGCAGTCAGGTTCATGCCACTTCATGCTGATTGGCGAGTCTGACGGCAACCGAACTGGCACTGTGTCTGCCAAGTGTCTGCTCAGCGGGTCACCCAGCTCAGCTCCTCCCAGGAGAGGCACCAACACTGTGATGAGATGATGGGGTACAAAAGGAGTACTCTGGCCCCCGTCTTAAATTCGAGGTCGCTACCTCCTTCTGGTAGAACCAGCAGGCCTGACTCAGACACCGTGCCAGTTCTTTTCTGTTCAGTGGTCGCTATAATCTAACGTGTGTATCTTTCTTTATTTCTTTCTTGGGGCCTTCTGATGTCTATTCTTCAACTCTCTCACCTCTGAACTTCAACCTTTGACCTCACCTGACTGATCAGATGGTGTTTCCTAAAATCAATCATGGCTTTCTCTCTGCTGATCAGCAGCTCATTAAACGCCGCCTGATTAAGGTAGTGCTTCCTCTTGCTGGAGTCTGATTTCTTCTTCACCTTCATTATTGCTCTGCATATTGTTGGTTCGCTGCATTTCTTGTGGGTGAGCGGGGTGGGGGTGGGGTGGGGGTCTTTATTTGTAAATAGATGAGAACAAATTTTTATTTGATGGGCTGCATTTGAAATGTATATCAAAATAAAAAGACATCGAAATTTTTAATTTTTAAAATCTAAAATTTTAACTAGTCAGAGATCCAATTTGAAATCTCTCTAGATTTGGTTATGCATAAATTATGATGTAAGCTGCCAGGAACTTCTTTTGCTTAATTTTGTTGGCTATGAAAAAAAGCAAATGTCAAAAAAAAGTAAATATATTTGTTGAGCTACAAATGCAGCCATTTAAGAAGTGAATATAACAACAGAATAAGTTCTGCAAAGTTTTACAGCTAGTGCTAACAGCAGTGGAGGGCTGGCTTGGGCTGTATTGGCTTTAATAGCATCTCAGAGCTTCAAGCATGAATATTTATTTGCTCCCTGCCAGGTGAATTGCCTGAGGCTTCCATTTCTTATATCAACTCTGGTTCCTCTCAAAGTGTAAATGTGGTTTAGATAACAAGAATTCAAAGTGTTGAAAAGAAGACCTGAGAATTAATCTCTCCTGGTTATTGTTGGTCTGTCCCCTTCTCTGTTGCAGGGTGACCAAGGGCAAGCAGGGCCTCCTGGACCCCCAGGCCCTCCAGGTCCCAGAGGGCCACCTGGGGACACCGGGAAGGATGGCCCCCGCGGGATGCCAGGAGTGCCTGTGAGTTGCTCTGGGATCCTGTCATCACGGGTCTGAGAACCAGGGTGGGGCAGGGTGGCTAGGGGTTGTGGAAAGAAGGGGCCATGTGAGCAGGCAGTGTGGACAGAACAAGGGCAGCAGGAGAGTCTCCAAGCTGTGCAGGGCACTGCCCACAGGGTGCCACTTTCCCTCTACCTGTGGGAGACCACACAAACCCCAGGGACCTGAATGGATGAGCCCAACTTCTGGTTTGGGGACCCCATCCCACATTTGCCTCAAGGCAGGCTTGTGCCTTGGGTTCAGGGGAAGATAACTTTGGAAAAGGAAGTAGCCAGCTGATGACAAGTTGCAAAGGATCTACAGCAGACACAGCCAAGTTTCATGCTATGTATAGAAAGTAAAGGCAATAGAGCTTTTGAATATGTAATTTCTTGTACATAATTTGACCAACAAGTAGCTAATAAAAACAATAAAGTTAATAGTTGAAACATCATTGGGTCTGATTTTAATATACATTTATCCCTAGTGTATATTAATCCTTGTCCATAGACATCAGTTAAAGTGCTCTCAATATTTAGTCACTGAATAAGTCAAGTGTCAAAGCATAGGACAAGTAGGTAAATGGTTCAGTAGAAGCAATCCAGCAATTTTTCAGAGACAACCTTCTTAAAAGCCCCTTTTCCTCACTGGAATCTCCTGGGACTTGGCTCAGAGGACAGGAGGAACCAACTCTCCCTCCGTGAGGAGCTGAAATTGGGAACACTTTCTCTGAACCTCTGAACTAGTGGTTTAATCCTAAAACCGCTCCTTTCTCCACATTTCCCAGAGTGAGACCCCCAAGGATAGAGATGCTCACAGCTTCTGGGATGTTTCAAGCATTTTCACTGATTGATAGTTGTTGGCACAGAGTCTCTTTCAGTAAGCTACTTCAAAATATTTTGATGCTGCAAAAGTATTCAGATCATTGAGTATTGTATACAATAACTGAAATCTAATTTAAGGTAGAAATTACTTTTAAGAAATAAAGATATAGCACCTGAGAGGCTGAAAACAGGAGGATCACTATGCGTCCAATCAGTGTAGTAAGACCCCATAGACCCTGTACTAAATACACACAAAAAAGAAATAATGACAAAGGAGGTATGACAAACTAAGCAATCAAAAATTGTTATCCTTCACATGAATATAGTTTATTCACATAAGAAGTAGAGATTTTTACACAAAGCACAAATTGACTTTTTAAACAGAGATTCTGTAAATATAATAGAACTTGATTTATGGTCTTCAAGTTAATTTGTACATGCTGTCATAACCACTAGAAGATATTTTATAAAAATAAACTGAGGAGAACAGCAGCAGCTACATATAGTGGCATACCAAGCATAAGTTTCCAGTAAAATTTCTGTAGCCCAGGCCTGCCATACAATAATGTGACAATGAAGGACCAGGAAGATGGCTCAGTGCAATAAGTGTTTCCCTGGCAAATGCAAGGGCCTGAGTTCAATCTCTGGTTCTGGCAAAAAAGAAAAAAAAAAAGTGACAAGAAACATGATCATACCATTTGAATCTGAACACTAGAAAATGATAGTGCTATGATGGATTTTTCTGTATGGATTTTAATTGGACAAGATACTTCAACCACTATCAATTCATGAGGACCAAAGTTTAAAATCAACTCCAGGACATTTTATTATTTAATTCCTGCCGTGAGAGCAGTTGTCAGTGTCATACATAGGAAGATCTTGAGTGGTCATAGAGAAGATGCATGCCGCCATCCTTGTGTTACTATAAAGAGGATGAGATCTGTCCTTGGTGACAGGAAGCAGGGAGGTAGACTTGGTAGAGCTGGGAGGGGACCTGGGAGGAGACCTGGGATGGAGGGAAAGGAGGTCATGGTACAAGGGGATGGGACAATGAGGAGAGGCCCTGTTCATGGACCAGTTCCCCCATGACTGTCATTGCCACGCGAACAGGTACCAACAGAATTATATAAATAGACTAACTTTATTAAATCCTAAAATGTTTCTAAAATTTATTTCAAGAAAGGATAGCAGATCTCTTCAAATTCTATAGCATTTGTGTTCTTGTATTTAATGTAAAAGAAGTGTTTATTTATGGATTGTGGGGATTAATAGGGGAAAGATAAACATTTCTAACATTATGCCTATTTGTTTTTAAGGGTGAACCAGGGAAACCCGGAGAGCAAGGCTTAATGGCAAGTATCTTTATTTATGTTTTTCAATACTAAAATTGACAGGAGCCCAGGATATTAAAACCATGGTAATGATAACATGTGACAATTATCTCTGTCATGTGAGCCCTAACAAAAAATTGAAAACTCAGGCAAGTGAAAGAGTACCACGGCCTGCTGCCAGACACTGAGAACCCCAGGCCCACACACCTGCCAACGTGTACATATCATGATCCATGCAGGGCAGGAAGATCCTGGGTGGAGCCGGGGCAAGAGGCTGCCCTTTTGCAGCTCCTCCATGAGAGTGCTTCCATGTGGGGACCCGTATACAGCTTCCATGGGGCACTGTGAGCTTGAGTCACGTAGCCAAACCTGCTCAGAGATTTGAGGTGCTCTCCTATGGAAAGGCTTTGCCCAGGGAGAGGTACCTGTGCCTTTTTTAGTCTCTGTTCAAAGCCATGAAAGGGTTTTATATGGATGTGGGGAGGCATCCTGGTCCCCAAGGTGCCCTAGGGCATCTCTACCCTCCACCTGTCAAAGGCATGAAGGGACTCTCTCAGCCTCCTCTGCACCTCTTCTTATGTCTCGCATTCTGTCTTTTCAATGCTTTCCACACTCGAGCACCCTGGGGAGCATGAAAGGAAACTTCTGCCCACAGGAAGGACACGAGCCAGGCCACAGTTAGCATTTGGCTCCTTGATGTTTGGCTCAGATCCTGCAGGGGGCTAGCAGATAAAACTGATTTGAAAACTACCCAGCTAGGTTCTCGTGAAATGAACACATAGAAGCACACCAGTGGTGCACTCAGCCAGCCATGTCCCTAATGGGATGGCAGCTCTGGGAGACGGAGCACACCCACCTCCCTGAGGCACTCTGTTCCTGCCCACTAAGACCAAAATGGATATTGGAATGCAGTATTTTGGGGATTATTGTGAATTGAAAATAAATGAACAAATACACTAATTGCTTTAAGCAGTTGCCAGCCCCTATCATATCTCCCCAACAACTGTCAGAATGTACCCCCCTGCTCACCCTTGCATCTACCCTTGCTCAGAATTCTCCAGTAGTTTGTTCAACTCCCACCAACTCAGGTTTTTATCTTTGGCTTTGGCATCCTACCAGGAAACTCAAAACAGTCTGCTCATATATGATGCTCTGAAATAAAATAAGTATTATTTTAAAAGTCATATTCTCATCTCCCTTGAATTTATTACTTTTGTGGGTACATACAGGAATAGCAATGTAATCTCATTTTCTATAATTGTTAGTGGTTTTGCGGGGTATTTTTGGTTGTTGTTATTGTTTTGGGTTTTTGTTATATTTTTATGCTGAAAATTTAGCCCAAGGCCTTGTACATGCTAACCATATCTTCTGCCACTGAGCTATACCCAACTCCTAGTTTGAGATCATTAAATACAAATGTTGACATAGTCCTAAATAAACTGCATTATCACACTGATACGTCTGGATTTCCCACTTCATCTATTTTGTTCATTCTGTTTTGTTTTGTTATTTCTAGGAATTGAACCCAGGCCTTGTGCATGCTAGGCAAGTCCTATACTACTTAACTATTTCCTTGGCCCATTTTTAAAGTTTTATTTTTTGAGACAGAGTTTCAAAAGTTTTCCCACATTGCCCTTATATTTGAGACTCCTCCTGCCTCCAGGAGCTGGGGTTAGAGGTCTCATAAAGAAACTTTCATAGCTGGGCATGGTGATGCATACCTGTAAATGCAGCACTTGGGAGGCTAAGGCGGGAGAATCTCTCTAACTAGATTGTATAGTGAGTTTTCAAAGCCAGGCTGAACTATACAGCAAAGCCCTGTCTCAAAAAAAAAAAAAAAAAAAAAAAAAAAAAAAAAAAAAAAAGAATCCTTTTTGCAATACACCTACTACTGGTTATATTTTCTATAGATCCTTTCTTCTTTCTTTAAAATCCAGATTTATTTCATATTTTTGAAATGCAGTTAAAAATCAAACCTAACAATGTACAGACCAGATCAATAAGTAGACCATTACCCTAAGCTCCCCCTAGCCCCTGGTCCTCATCCCAAAGGGACCTCCCAACCTTACTTCTGTCACCATGGATTAGTTTTGCCTGCATTTGAATTTTGTATTAATTGAATCATACAATATATACACATTTGTGTCTGGCTTTTTTCATTCAAGGCTGTATTTGTGAGATCATCCATCTCTGTTTTAATAGCCTTCACAGATGGTTAAAAAAAAAGAGAGAAAGCCTTACTTCCTTGACTACCCTGTTAAAACTACATCAGTCAGAACAGTGAATGAACGCTGGTCTGTCTGACCTTGGGCGAGTCACTTAACCTCCCAATTTCTCATCTGTAAAGCAATGGTAATACCCTCTCTGCCTGCCTTAAAAGGTCACCAAAGACAAATGCAATAAATTAGGGGGAAGCGCTTTAAGATCTATAATGAAGAACGATGTGAGCATGTTATTATTATTATCACTCAGTCATTTCCCCTAGAGTAAATTACAGGTGAGCCAGCGTGGATTTCTATAACAGATGTATTCCTATAAAGTTGGGTATGAATCAGATTTTCATAAATCACTGTGTTTTAAGTGTGCTCAGGAATTTTGCAATTAAAGCAATCCTGTTCTGAGTCTGCCTTCTTCCCAGAAAGCTCAGTTTCTATAAAGTATATTGGTTTGTCTAAACAAACTATCATTCTTTTTAAAAAATCAATTTTCTTGCTTATTAACTTGAATAGTACTCATATATCTTAGCTCATCTCAAAGAGAGATGATACTGAAAGTATAATTATAATTTTCATGAGTTTTTCTTTAAAAATTTCTCCTCAAATATTTGTGAGTGTGTGTGTATGTGTATGTGAACTTCAAGTCCAGTAGGGAGAGAAATCTACTGTCCCAGTAACTCTAGGCTTGGGACCACTGAGGGGTGGATGCTTCTGCTCTGTGCTGCTTTTCACTACTCTCAAAAAGGTAGGTCCTAGGTCCTGTTCTGTGTATCTCAGTGAATTATGGTAAAAAGCAGGTGAAATATGAATGGGGTATGTTCTATGAGCTAGGAAGAATTCCAGAAGCTACAGGTCTTACGGCCAATCCAAATGTCCCATGATGTCACTGGGCACATTGGAAGACTCCACTGACATGTCAGGGGCTGGCAGTGCTGGATGAGCTTCCAGTGAAATTATGGCACGTTAAACACTGGGGTTGATAGAGCACTGTGTGTGTGTGTGTGTGTGTGTGTGTGTGTGTGTGTGTGTGTTTTCATCCTATTTATGTTTGCAGTGGGTGGCAGTGGTTTCAGCCTTATCCTGCCGTGTATGTTGGATCCTCAGTTTCCCATAAGGCTCCCCTTCTCACCCACTAGCTGAAACAGAGACTGCAAGCAACACCCCCTTTCCCCTTTCCCACCTGATGCAGACCCACCCCACTTGCTTCTTCTGTGCAGGTACTTTGATGAGGAGGGTCTCAGGAAGCATGGAGGACATTTCTACATTTAAAATGTCTCTGGTGGCAAAACAAGAAAGCTCAGAACAACCTAAAATTAGTTCTTACAAAACTGCTTATGAGGGGGTCAGGCAGGGAATTAGTTTCCATAATCCAAGCTAGTTTATATTGTACAAATAATCATTGGAAGATTAGCAGTGGCCGTGACACAATTTTTAACAAAGTGCTCGCTCCGGCAGCTCCCACATTTAGTTAATCCTGCTGCGCACCATGTCTGTCAACATGACCTTGGGGCTTTCTGCGACACACAGGATGAGATTTTAAAAGACAGAATTTTGAGCTTGACTAAACTTGATTCTATCTAAGTAGGAACAGATCCACTCTGTCTTATGAAGCCAGACGCAAGAATAAGAAACCAAGGGCTCAGCACAGTCACAAGTGCCCTCCTGCCGTGTTCTGGCACAAGTGCCCTTTTCTTTCCAGTTCTGCTGAATTTTAATAGTTGTTAAAAATACTATTTTGAAGATATATTTCCTTTAGACATTCTTGCTGCATCTTTATCAAACATAATAGAAGCTCTCAGAAATCAGAAAGATAAAAGTATTTTTAATGCACCAAGTAGTCATAGGTTCTGGACATTATTTTTGGTCTAAGGTATTTGTTATCCAAGGCTTCATAGAGCCACTTTCTGTACTCTGAAGCTCTTTATTTCTCCCCTACCCCAGTCTCCAAATACATGTAAGCTGCACAGCATGTCTTCTCATCTCTTACAGAATATAAAAATACATTTTACTCATTGGCCTTGATAGTATTCAAAACAGAAAAAGTCATGCATTAAGGTGAAAGTTGCACTGAAGAATATATATTTTGTTTTAGTTTTGCCTATCAATCCATTTATGACATTTGTGCACAGGAATATTATTCTTTTTAAAAAAGAATTTAATAACATAAGCATAGAGCCAGGGAGATAGCTTGCCTGGTGGTGAGTGCCTGCCTGGCAAGCACAAGGACCGGGGTTCGATCTCTGGTACTGCAGGCCACAGCAGCCCAAAACCCTGAGAATGTTCTGAGCCAGCCATCAAAACCAGGCATGGCGGCACATACCTATAATCCCAGAACTGGGGAGGCTGAGACAGCAGGATCACTGTGACTAAAGTAAAAAATAACAGTGCAAGCATAGATTATTGCTTCTGCCTCACTTACAAATGGAAATAACAGGTAAGTGAAGACTTGCTTCAAATGTCATTGAACAGAGTACTGTGCCACAGACCTGATAAAACTCAGCCATTTTCCCTAGTGGACTTGGATGGACCTGCTATTGGTCAGCAGGGGCAGTAACTGCAGGCAGAGGCAGACTTTACCTCCTGATTTGGATCTAGCAGAGAGAGGCAAGCCCCAGCCCTTCACATCACAAATAACGCAGAGGAAGAAAATCACTTTTGCACAGCAGTGATGCTGGGTCTTGACAATGAAATTGCACTTGGCTAGGCCGCATGTTCTTAAGTTGCACATGCTGCCTGCCGGGCTGCCTTAGCAACTGTCCTAATGCTTTATTAGCCTTGCTTAATGTGATGGGTTGTGAGATGCAGATAAGCATCCCAGGACAGCGCCCTTGTACTTCCTCAATATTTTTGTCCCCAGCCTGTAGTGCTTTGTTTTTTAAATGAACCGAGGGAAAGTGGGCAAGTAATCTGCTGCCTTTTTCTGAGGCTGCCAGCACCCTTCCAATTGACCTACACAGGGAAATTTGTGGTTCCAAGGTGCATGGACTTTTCTAAAGGCATCTAAATGTCATGTAAGTGCAGTAACAGCAAGGAATATTTGACCCTCCAAAGCTGGTTCTGTCTGCTAGAAACATAATTTCACCTTTTGGGGGAATGTTTTCAGTGGAAATTTAGAAGCATGATTGGGGAACCTAAGTACAGAAAGATATTCTCAGGCTGACTAGATGGCTCAGTTTGTGTTCCTTCCTCATCTTCTCACTGTGGTTTTTTTAATGACCTCCATCCTGTGAATAAGCCCTGTGCTTGACTCTTTACACTGGCTCCAGTGCAAGATCTAAAAATCACCTGGGCCAATTAAGATGTCTAGACCTGGGCCGGCCAAATAGCTCAGCAGATTTAAGCACCTGCAAGCAGACACAGGAGCCAGAGATTCGATCCCTGGACCTGCTGTGCCAGCCCTGCACCTGGGACACACTGAGGGGGCAAGTGAAACTGGGAGTGGTGGCATGCATCTCTAATCCCAGCTCTTCAGAGGCTGTAAACAGTTGGATCACTATGAGTCTGATCTAGTAATGAGACACCGAACACCCTGTAGACCATTCCCTAAAAAAGAAAAGAAGAAAGAAAGATGTCTAGACCTAAACTTCCTCATCCAATGAGTATAAATAGACCAAGCAGTCTGCACCCTCTTTCAGCTCCAAAGCCCTGTTAGATTCCTATGTGTTTATTATAAATGCTTAAATGTCTATTATGTTTAGCCAATGTATATAGCCTTTTCAGAATTAAATGAACAGCTGTATGTTAAATTTTAAAGGAGAGTTTTAGAATGTCTTCTTTAAAACTATAATCAACTTCCTTAGTTATCATTTAACTTTAGAATTCAACCCATTGGAGCTATACTGAAGCAAAGTATGGGACTCTTATATGAGGGTATATTGAAATTTATTAATCTCTTTCACCCCACTTTCATGTTTCTTGAAGAAGAAGCTTGTGCAATTAAAACTGGATCCATTTAAAGTATACATTTACATTTGCAGATTTAGGGCATGTATTCAAATTTTAGGGTAAGAGGACAAATGGAAGTCTTTACACAAAATGTGTAAATATTGAAATGTATAAACCAAGCTAATGAACTGTTAAGTGAAATACATTCTGTCTTCTGACATGCACAGAAATAGTTTCATACTTAATTGGAAAATTCAAATCCAGAGATTCTGGCCTTCTTCCTTTCTCTCCCAACACCTTTCTCCATCCCTTGTTATATAAAACCCAGGCTCTAACTTTGTAAGACTCAAATCTTGGGTGTTCACAGGACCAAATTCCAGGCACATGCAGCGAAACCCCCACTTCTACCCTTCTGGTTCATTGCCATGTGTACCTGTGGCGTGATCCACCTTCAGAGCAGACCTCAGAAAGCTGGACCCCATTGGGTTGGACAAAATAGACCATGTGCAGCATTTCAAAACTTTCCATTAGATAGCACTGATCTATCTAGATAGAAAACAGATCTGAACAGCAAATGACCATATATTGGAGTCTTAACTTTAAGGTTTTCTGTGGATCATGGGATATTTAAGTTCCAGGGGCCAGAGTTTCTCAGCCTTGTTGATTTAAAATAGGAAAAGCACTTACATATTATTCAATAGAAACATTTTTTACTGAGTGTAGTGTAGGGTGATAGGCTTCTACAAACCATAAATCTCTCTTCTTTATAGTACGCAAGGGAAGAACGTGCAGTCGCAGAGGGCAGAGGAGCCTGTTAATTTTTCCTTCTTTTTGGGTCATTTCCATTTTGGGTTCAGCACTAAGAAGCAATTTATTAAATATTTAGAAGGGACAGAGTGAGCTAATTTCAGCTGTGGATATCTGGTGAAATGTGATACAGAGTCTCTGTTTTGGAACCTGATCAGCACATAGGTTCTCAAATACCTCGCTCTGTCTTTAATCTGCTCATGGTATTAATGCTCAATATTTAGTCTTGGATTCTGGTTTTGTCAGTGGTGAGAAAAATGTATTACCTCTTTAATTTCCTGCGCTTAAGAGACCTCCATCAGAAGGTCAGAGCCTCGCAATTTTTGAGAAGTACCAACAAATGAACCATCTCAGGTTATTATTTTCTGCCCCCCAAAAAGTCAGCACATGAAGTAGGGAGTTCAGAAAGAATGTTTTCTTTTTTTTAGAAAGTTATTACTCCATTTAGAATTGTTTTTCACTAAATGTTCATAAGTAAACATATAGCTATGCCATCTTACAAATAGCCCCTGGGCTTCAGGGAAACTTTTTCAAGTAGTAGAAATTTTAGAGTGGTATTATTTAAGCAAATTCCCAGGTACTTTAATATCTACCTCAAAACTGGATATTTTTTTTCCTATCACAGAAGAATGATGATATGGTAAAATGCTGGAAATCTGGTAAAACTGAATTTTATTTATGTATATGTTTTGTCTTTTTTGTTTGAGGCAGGATCTCACTGTGCAGTTCAGGCTGGCCTTGAACTCACAGGGACCCTCCTGCCTCAGCCTACTGGGTGCTGGAATTATAGGCTGCACCCCCATGCCTGGATCAAACTTTTATGGTTTCTATGCTCCTATTCATCATTCATTGTCGCAGCTTTAGTCAATAATCATGTTGGACACTAACCTACATGCTGGAAATATTAAAATACACAGCCTAAGGAAGTTTCTACTTCAGCAAGTGGGTTTTTATAATATATAAGCAAGTGAATTATTAAAATACAGCCAGTTGAAATGTGTTAGAGAGACATGGAGGATAAAAGCAGTTCTGTCTAAGTGCACTGAAAAAAGCTCAGAAAAGATAGGGGTTTTGGCAATGAAACTTGGAAGAACGATCACAACTTCAAATGAAAACTAATACAGAAGAGCACAGAGTAGCTGGGAAAAAAATAAAGGTTTCTGGGCCTGCGGACAGGGTCCATGAGATGACCTGATGTTCCTATACACCAGGTTATTATGACACCAGGATGCCCAGATGTCCCCCTCTTGTTCAGCCTGTTTCCCTTCACAGCCAGTGCTACTAAATCATGACCTTTGACTTGAAAGCATTTCATTGTGTGGCCTCTTGTGCTGTAAGCATTGCCCAGTCATTTCTGGGTTGGCACTGCCACACATTGAAGCTGTGAAACCCAAACCTTATTAAACATCACTTAAATTCCACCCTGACGTGCACATAATAGAATCTAGAGTCTGTGCTGCTTAACTTTTCCCACATCAAACACCCAAGTAGAACATGGAATTCCAAATAAGTACAACTTAACAGACTGCTTCTCAAGGAAGATCTATTTCTATCATTTGTTTCAAATTTCCTCCTTCTCTCTATAAACCAAGTCTATATATTTTGTGGCCTAGTGATACATTAGGCCATGTTAACATTTTTCAAAACATTGTAATCAAAACGTGTGCTGTGCCCAGCCATGGAGTGAGTCTGGTACTGATGTTCTCTGACTCTCTAAGTCGGATCATGTGTTATGATTCTTCCCATCAGAATCAGACATTAAAAACCATTTTCTTCATTTTTGCCTAGCTATTATTAAACTTTTAGGAAAGAAAATTGTTTCAAATGGCTTAATTATAATTGGGGCTTCCCTTTGCAGAAGGACCACCTCTTTTTTGTTCTCTGGCTTGTTTTGTTTTATTATTACAGAAGCTGGTTGTATATTCTTGTATCCAGCAATGACCAGCAGCTTTCTGAGCTTTACATTTTACTGTTTGTCATCAGGGACAGAACAGGAACTGTATCCGCCCCCTACATCATTTCCTAATAGCAGGCAACCAGAACTTGCCTTGAAACATCTCCCCAGAGGCAACCTAAAGCACACCATTTAGAAATTCTGCATCCTGTTTAAGTAATTAATACCTCCATCAGATCTGTGCTAACATCAGTAGTGTCAGAAAAATTCATTAATAGTTTCCCATGCCTTTATCTATCAAGGAAAAAGGCTTTTAAAAAAATATGTGTATGTGAGTTGGAAGGAACTCCCAATGCAGTGTAGAATGCCCTGCTTTTGGGATGAGTGCTGGTTGGTAACTGCATCTACTGCTTACAGACAACACTGCCAGTGCTCTTGATGCTGTTGAACAAAGGTCATTCTTGCTTTACTGTTTTACCATAGCAACCATGAATTTTCCCACCCACTCTTTCCCTTAGAAGTACTACCGAGGATCTTGAACCAGTAGTATTCACATGACTCAAATGAACAAGAGTCAAATACTTTTCCGTGCCTATCTTGAGATGCCATTGTCTACGAAATGTGGAGGAAAACTTGATTGATTTCATCATTTCATTCATTCCTGAAGTTGTTCAGTCAGACTAAGGGTGGACACTGTTATGCTTTTAAGTCTCCACTAGTTCATACAAATGCCACATCCCTGGCCTCCCTGTTCTCTGTCCCTGTCCTCTGCTAACTCTCCTGCAGCTTCTTCATGTCCAATGCACCTGTCATTCCTGTGCTGGGCTTCACTATCCCTGTGCCTGGAGCCTTCTTGCCTTCTCTGTACACTGGGTCTGCCTGCCCTCATTCGGAGCACTATTCAGTTGTCACTTTGTCACCTGTCACTAAGGCCCTTGCCAACCACCTGATTAAAATACTCCCACATCCACTTCTCCTGTTCTCCTGCTCTTTGCCCTAGCAGTGATGGGTTGACCCAGCTTCAAACTTTGTCTGCAGTCTTTGTTCAACCACAAAAAACAACAACCAAGAGACTTGGAGTTTTGTCTTTGTTCGCTGCTGGACCCCCAGTGCCTAAATCATTGGCTGGCACTCCATGGGCCCTGAGAAGCTATTGAATGAGTAAATATGTGGGTGAGCTTTGGAGGATTCCCTGCACAGTCACTACAACCCAACCCCCGTGGAGGATAAATGCTGTTTGAAGGAATAATTAGATAATTATCATAATGCTACTGAAAAGTGCTGTAGTAGGGGTGCTTTGGAGGATAAAAGAAGGGGACTTAACTCTCCAGGCAGGGGCGCTGAGCTTGGATTTGTGGAATGGGCCCAGGGGAGAGGATGAGTGAAGCCCCTGACTGTGGCAGCTGGAGGAGTGAGGTGGGGAAGCATGGCAGGCAGGGAGGAAATCGAGCTGTTCTCCAAACCTGAGCTCTTCTAAGCACTGTGCAAAAGCCATTGCAGGGTGTCTGAGCAGGGCATGTGAGCCCATTAGTGCAGAGCAGGCCATGAGGAGCAGACAAGCTGGAGGTCACTAAAAGCTGAGTGGCCATGAGGTGACTGTCACATTAGCTAGTTGAGAGAGATGAGGGCTTCAGCAGGGATGGCGATGCAGGTGGGAAGAGGTCAGGAGCCGAGAGTTCTGGTGGCCCAGAGAGGAGGAGCAAAGGTCCCTCCTGGCCAGTTAACAGGCTTCAGGAGGATGCTGGCCAGCTGGGACTGTGGATCTCTCAGATTTCTTTCACCGCTTGCTTAGCATGCACTAGATATTGTGTCTGATCCTTAAGAGTAGCATCAGGGGGATCCAGGGGACCAGAAGGAAAATCAGGTGCACTGACTAATCCTTTCATTCTTTCCAAGTTTCTATCTGAATTTAATTTTTAAAAATTTAAAGGGCGGGCCAGATAGCTCAGAGCACTAAAGCGCCTGCTCAGGAAGGTCCAGCGTGCCATGCAAGCCCCGCACCTGGGGCGCACTGAGACTGGGCATGGTGGTGCGTGCTTGGATCACTGCGAGTCCAATCTGTGTAGTAAGACCCTGTACTAAATACAAAAACAAACAAAAAAAAGATGGTGGAAAGGTTCCGGTGACGATTAATGACATTGCTACTCCAATCTTAGAATTTGCCACTTAGTTTTTACCTTTTGAATAAAAAGTTAAATGCACTCTACAGAATTCTTCAATGAAAAGTTTAAATATTTTATATCATTCAGGACCCACACTGAGATGAATATATTTTAAGGTTTAAATTATACTTGATAGTTCTAGGGTTACTGAAATTTAGTTTAATTTGTTGAAATTCTACATGAAGGAGAGTTTTTAATCTTGAGGCATATAGAAGTTATTTTTGAAAAATTAAGTTTAATCATATACATCTTAATTGGTTACATGAAAACCCTATGTAAATTATGAATGTGACCACCAAGGAAGTGGCTAAAAAACAAACATATTTAAGAGAAATAGATCCAAAAGATTTTAACTCTACTTTGGAAAATTATTTGATCCAAACTTAGTAAATCATGGTGTTAATAATAATAGAATTATTTCAAAACTTTTTGAACTACCAGAGCTTTAATTTTAGGAATAATAAGCATTAGTGTCTCTAGTACATAATAAATACATAATATTTTTCACCCTAGTCAATCCTAGTCAAACATAAATAAGTTTTAAAAGATTAGATAAATTAGGGCCAGAGCAATGGCTCAGCAGAATAAGTGCTTCCCTGGCAAACATAAGGGCCTGAGTTCAATCCCCGGTTCTGCCAAAAAAAAAAAAAAAAAAAAGGTCAGATAAATTAATGATTGGGCCTATGGCATTTGTCCGTTATGTTGTAAGTTTATATTTGTAGCACAAACCACAAGACTAACACAGTGTACACATCTGAACCAACTGCCAGCAACACGCCCTACTTGCAAAATAAAGTTTTGAGCAAGAAAACCATAATTTGTAAGCTTAAATTTAATTACAATGACATAGATATATTATGGTGTTACTGAAGATATTAAAACACATAGAAGTGAAGTCTTGCTCATTAAAATGGCTTCATTGTGTATGCATGCATGTGTGCCTGTGTACTGACCCACGTGTGTGTCTGCATCTATTCAGCTGTCCCTCCCAGCTTCTTCCTACTGATGGGTGACAGTCTCCTCCTATCCCAAACATTTATCTTGCCAGGGGCATCAGAGAAGGCTGTGTACATTTTTGGTAGCCAAGAATGTGCTCTAGGCAATAGAACTGTGAATATGAAGTGTTTCTTCACAAGTCAGAATTAATGTTAAATCTTTATTTTCAGAACTTACCAAAAGCAACACTGGTTTCCTAAAAGTGAAGGTTTCCTTAAAGTTATCATTTTGCTTCCTTAAGTATTGTGTTAAAATATTCAGCATTTTATTAAGTGCTATGAATTTCAGGGATGTGATTAGTCTTTCTAATGTGCTAACTTGCAGGCAACAGAGATCAAATTAGAACATCCCCATGTTATTCTCTAAAGTATTTCATATAAAAGTTGCTCTAATTTTCATTTGAAATAGTCTGTTTCAGGATCATATGTCACTGTAATGAAACATCCAGTTTTAGTGGATATTTTCTCCAGTGGCAAAGTTAGGTTTACAATGGGCAGGAAACCTTGGTGAGCTGCACGTGCACATTCTCAGTCTAAACATTGAATTAATGCACTTTGTGTTATATGATTTCCTTTCTAACATCAACATTTTAAGAAGTGAAGTGCTCTGGAGGCGCTTGAGAAAATGGAATCTGAGACAATGATAAAACCCAACTCTTGTCTTCAGGCTCAGATCTCCTATCACCACTGCCTGCAAGCTCTGCCTTTTCTTGGCATTAGCATTTGCCTCTCAGGCAATTTACCCGAGTGAGGATATGATTCAACATGTTTATGTGCTGAGGGATGGAATGGAGAGAGGGGAGGCCGTGATGGAGATGCAGGGGTAACTGACTGAGAAAGATCCCAGAGGACAGTGGCCAGGATAGATTCCAGAGTCTTCTGGGTAAGCTGGCCTGGTACAGGCATGGGACCCCTTCTTCCTCTGATACAGAAAAAGGGTCCTTGTGGGCTTGGCTTGATGAGAGATGTGATGATGAGGGAATTTATACTTAATGTTCTGTTTTCCCTGCAAAATCTAAAAGGAGAGAATTTTAGACAGATGAAATAAGATGGGGGCCAGAGAGATGGCTCAGCAGAATAAATGCTTGCCTGGCAAGTGCAACGGCCTGAGTTCAATCCCTAGTTCCACCAAAAAAAAAAAAAAGAAGATGGAGAAAAAAGAATGTCTGACTACAGATATGCTGAAAACAAGCTCATTAAAATATTGCTTGGTTGCTTAAATCCAATAGAAATATGTAAAGATGTGTTGCATAGCATACTTTGAATAATCTAAAGCTGATGATGGGAGGAAATTGTTGAGTCTTCCATTGAGATCACTGTGGGGAACAGACTCTGAGTGTTCCAGAGCATTGTGCACTGTTAATAAGATAGAACAATACAAGAGCAAGTCTTCCTCTAATGACCAACCTAGTGCTTTATTAAATGTTACTGCAGATGACTGTGAGATGCCGATTAGCTGAAACACCACTCACTGAAAAGAAATAAGGCATTAGCTAAGGGTAATGCATCAAAGAACATTTATGTAAAATGATAATTTCTGCAAGCTCACTAAAACATACAAAAGCAAACACACACACACACACACACACACACACACACACACACATATTATTTACTACAGGGTCCACAGGGTCTCACTACATAGATTGGACTCATAGTGATTCTGCTGTGTTCAGCCTCCCAAGCGCTGGGATCACAGACACATGCCACCATGCCCAGGCTCAGCTGCCATCTCAGCGCATCCCAGGGGTGGGGTGGAGCCAGCACAACATGCCAGAGATCAAATCCCTGTCCCTGCACTCTGCCTACATAGGCGCTTTAGTCCACTGAGCTACCTGGCCAGCCCTTGTCGATAAATTTTTCAAAGAATTAGGGAGTATTTTATTTTTTACTTTAAAATAGACATTTTAAATGATATTTAAATGATAACTATATTTTTATGTTCCTTACCACTCTTCCAAAGCCATGTCTTGCTCTAAATAAAGTCAAAAGAACCTGACTCTGGCTTTGTGATTGAAAAACTGCTAAATCTCAAAACTGTCACATTTACATTTTCTGTGTAAATAGTCTCATTCGTCTCACTAAATATCATCTTTCTCCTGCCACCCAACACGCTGCAATCCTAGCACAAGCTCTAAGCGTCTTTTCTTCAAATATATTTTAGATACCACACTTGGTCCTGACCTCCCTCGTTTGTGAGCGAGGTCTTCCTTCTCAGAGAGAAGGATGAGAACAAGGCACGTGTCTTTGTGATACTATGCAATTATTTGCAAATCTGCCTCTTAAAGTCCTGCGTATGCACAAGTCTTGGAGAGCAATGCTTTCCTGGGGAACTGTGTGCATTTTAACTGCTTCTAGCAACACTACTCACCCCTCTAAGTGAGATTGATGTGGTCTATTTGCACGTATTTGCAGAAACAGATGCATGAGTACAGTGAAAATTCTCAGGAAAAGATGAGAACCCTACTGCATATACTTCTTTAGAAAACAATAAATTAGATTAAAATCTATTTTGGTCCTCCGGCTAAAAATCTTCACTGAACACCTGCATGCTCCAGCATAGCACAGAGGACCTCATGGACAGTTTTAACCGGTCATCTTAGTCTAAGTAGTTGCTGTTTTATGTTAACTGAGGTTTATTTTTATTTTTACTTTTTAGGGTCCTCTGGGGCCTCCAGGACAAAAGGTAGAGTATACGACTGTGCTGTGAAAGTAATTATACTCCTTACCCAGTAGTGGGAGAGAGCTACTGTGAGCTGCTCAAGTAGCTGGTCTGTTTTGTACATTCTCCTTTGTAAAATCATCACATGTGAGATAGCCTGAGATTTCTAATCAACTCCATTGTAGAAGATTCAATGTATCAAGAGGACTCTTTAAGCATGTAGGTTGTTGCATTTCTCATTCGAATACCAGCAAAACCTTGAGATAAAACTGGAAATTTCGAGGATCATAAGACATTGAGAATTGCATTCATGACCTTTCTCAAAGGGATCATTGCTCATGGCCACAGAATGAATCCAAATGAAAGACGAGTCTGTGGCTTGGTTTACAGTGTTATAGTTGCATTCTGAGTGTCCTCCTTTGTCACTGTAAACTGAAAAGTGACTTCCTGATTGTTCTTCAGTGAGAAATGACCATTACATGGTGCTGGGAGGATCTAGAAATTCTGAAACTGCACCAGCACCACAGTTGTAACTGTGACCCGAGCAGGTAGATGACCCTCTGCCCACAAACACCCTGATGTCCCTGTCTGCATTCCTCACAACCTCCTATCCTCAACCTAAAGACAACTACAGAAAGTAATTGTATTATAACATGTGGGAAAGTGATTATTCTTTATGTTTGGAGTCCATGAAAGATAGAGATGTTTTATTGCCCACGTTGTGGGCATGTGGCATCTGTTGAAACATAATCCTACAAACCAAAGCCAATGAGTATGAGACACCTTGTGTGAATGGACACTATGTCCCTCATGATAACCTCTCTATTAAGCATGGTGTGGAATTGTAAAGCTACCCTAATCCACATTTGACCAGGATCATATTACTGCTGCAGGCTTTGGCAAGTCTTGCCACTCTATAACGTCACATAATGTACAACAGAACGAACTTGCCACCCCGATTTGTTTTGCATATAACTACTATATTTAGAACAGTTTTATTATTACTATTTTAAAAGCTTTTCCCCATCATTATTAAAGAAATTTAATATACCTGTAGTAAGGGGGGAAATCTGTTTTCTAGTTCTAGGCAAAGAATAAGCACATTGTATTTAAAAATGGTTTCTCCAGAGCCTGAAAAGGTGGTGGAAGAGAAGAGAATGACATCATGCTTGCTAAAGGTCCTATATGTACTCACACTCCCCATAGACTTGCTCAGGGAGTAATTAGTGGTTCGTGTCTCGCTTCACCCGTCCCTGCCCAGCTGTTCCTCCTGGGCCCACAGTGCTGTGCATGCATCTTTGTGCACACAGCTGCTTTCATTCTGTTGTACCAAAGCTGGTCTGTGTGCAACACTTGTGGCACCTCTTGGACTCTACTATGGAAGTCGCACTCCAGTGACTGAAACATGCTCCCAACAAGGTTAGGGGCCCCCAGACACAAGAAACTTGAGTATGTAACGCAGTTCCTTTATTTAGTTGTGCAACAAGTGGTTGTGATTTCAAATACTTTTTGTTTACATACTTAAATTTGTGAAATTCAGGAATTAAAGTCCCTGTGAGGCTTGTTCCTGTTGGAACTAAGGCTATTTTTAAATTATGGTATCAGGCACTGAACCCAGGCCTTCCTCCTGAGCCATAGCTGAAGTCCTTCTTATGTTTTTGCTTTGAGACAAGGTCTTGCTAAGCCACAAAGTTGTCTAGATGGGGCTTGTACTTCTGACCCTCCTGCCTCACTCTAGTTTCTGAGAAAGCTTAAAAAATTTATCTACATTATTAAATATTAGAACATAATGGGTAAGATCTAAAAAACATAACCTTAAAATTTTTCTGGTAGAAGTTGTCTTTTAAGCAAGATATCATAGAACTAGCATAAGAGAAAGGTAGAATGGAAATACTTTATGATTACAATACCAACCTACTTGAAATTGTGCTCTTTAGGGGTCTGTTGGAGCACCTGGAATTCCGGGGATGAATGGACAGAAGGTGAGTTCTGTATGGATTTCTTTTACAATGTAGAAGCAATTAAAGCCAAAATCCTGGTGAGTGATGTTGACCTTTGGTTCATACACTTAATAAGCACCATGCATACTTTTAAAGTATAGGAACATTCTGATGGAAATGATCATATTGGTTTAATTTTTATAGATGTTTTAGTCAGAAACTAAAAATTTTTCTGTGTAGTTTGACTATATTAAATTTTAATAAATTCTGTATGTGCTACAACTATCTTTCTCATCTATAAGGTAGGAAAATACTATATTTAATATTCATTGTGATAAAATGTACTCTAGTTTATTCTTATGACTAAACTAAAATGTATTATTTCTTTGATTAAAGAAATTAACTCTCACAGAGGAAATCCATTAAAACTTTCTGAGTCCAGAGGCAAAAATTAAGGGTTAAATAAATGTCTGCTCTAAACTCTGTACCATACTTTATTGTACTGTAATAATGAGAGTGAATAAAAATGAAAGAAAGTAAAGATAACAAAAGGGCAAAGTAAAGACCCTGAGCTCTGTGCACGTGTCTCTGGGCATGGGCACTGTTCCCATGGCACATGTAGCAGCGGGGTGTCTAGCCTGAGCCCTGGTAAGCCTGCTGCCCTGTGTCCCAGTAGCCCCAGACGACCAGCTGTACTGTCTGGAACCTGTACAGAGACCAGGAAAGCCATGCAGAGCTAGCAAAGCCTGGGGCTACAGCCAGGGGACCTGAGGAATAGACTTTCCTGTCTCCCTTAGGGTCCTGGGCCTGGGCCTGGGCCTGGGCCTGGGCCTGGGCCTGGCCCTGAGGACCCTGTGACTCATATGCTTATCTTCTTAGAACAGTTTAAATCCATGCACTTGAAACCAAATTCTGAAATCAGCAGCAGCTCAACCAGCACAGAGGCAACCAGCCTGCCCAAGAGCCTTGCCATCTCATCACCTCTCACTAACAGGAATGCATGGCTAGGCATGGTTTTCACCTTATCCTGAGAGAACCTGACCATGTCTCTTAGAGGCTGGGTGAATTTCAGCAGCATCCTCAATTCTTGGCCTCAGAATATGAGGTCCATGTGAGGAATGAGGAATGGTTAAGGAGGTAGGAAGCCCTTACCACAGTGTTTGACAGGACTATTAAACTTTCCCTTCATATCATGTTAATGAAATCCTGGAAATTCGATTAATCTGTGTTTCCAAGGAGGCTTTCTGTTTCCAGAATCTCTGAATACTCAAATGAAATTAATGTTCTCCATCAAGGCTATGGCTCCCTTGATCCTCATGCCAACACAGAGCATTCATTGCTAATTCTCTGTCCAAGCCGTTACTAGGTTCCCACTTAGGAAACTGGACAACTATTGGCTTCCCAAATCTTAGGAAGGACAGAAGCTCAACTTTGTGCATCAAGCCCTGCAGACAAGGAATAGAAGTTCAAGCAAAGGCCAGAGCATTTCCCTTCTAAAATGGATTTTAAAGCCACATACCTCACGTTGTATTTAACACTAGTGAAAATCAAAACTATATGTCTAAGCCTGTTTTCTTTCTCTGTCTTTTTTTTAACATGAAGACAATCATGAAAATTTATAGAAACCTTTAGCCTGAAACCAAACAACTTTAAAACTGTCACATACTCCTTTGAAGACTGCATAGCCTTTATTTTCACAAGGAAATATGCAATTTCCTTAGCAAGAGAAAGGAATGTGACATTTTCTTGTCCTACTCACCAAGTTTAAGTTATGTTTCAAGAATACAGACAGTTAATATTTGAAGTTTTATGTTTTCTTATACATCTTTGTGGCATTTTAAATGTATTTTCTCTAAAACCTAGGGAAACAAATAGATTTCACCCTTCTGTGAAGGGATAAGTACAACGGAGTCTGAATTTGTTTTTTCTACTCCATAGCTTTAGAACTAAAACTTCATCTGCAAAGTGTCTCCTAGTCCTAGTCATTTTCTAGCACTGTAATAGTTGCTACATGATCTTTAGGAAAATACAAGAGTCGCCTCAACAAGAGATAACCAGCCATCTAGACATTGAGACACAGAGGGAGGCTGGCTGTCAGGGGATAATTCTACAGTAAAAGTGTCTGAAGTGTGTCATAACTGTTAGAATGTTTTCCTAAGAAGAGAGCCTATAATGACACAATGAAACTTTTTTTTTTTTTTTTTTAAGAAAAGCGCTTCCGTGTCCTTAACCTCTCCTGGTAAAATTGTTTTCTTCCACATTACAATTTCACTTTTTCCGAAGGACTATTTTTGATGCCTAGACCTCCTGTTTAGAAAATAAGTAAGGGAGGATGTCATTTTGGAACCATCAGAAATATGGCGAATAACAACTAAGGAACAGAGTGGGGCTTTTTTTGTCTTCTATTTGAAAGGAAAAGTAAAACTATCTTAAGAAAACACCTTTTTTCTGCTATAATATTTTACAGCCTTCAAAGTGACAAAAGCAGTGAATGGCCCTCACCTGTACACTGGAGGACAGCCTTGTCTTGTGCACATTCTCTTCTCCACACTGGTCACCCTGGTCACCAGTCTTTAGTTCTGCAAAGTCTGGCGATTCCGCCTGCTAGGTTAGGGAGCTGCGCGTAAATGAGCAGCAAGGCGGTGCCCAGCCCCAGTCCTACTCCTTCTGGGGTCACAACCTGAGCTCCCAGGTGTCTTTCTGTGAAAACCAAGCAGGGAGGGCAAGAGGGAAGAGCACGGTCCCCAGCAAGGGAGGAACTGCTCATGTCCCTGCTGCACGGGTTGCTTTGGAGCTCGACCACCACATGAGACTTTCAGCAAATGCCAGGCCTCTATTAGCACAGTGGATCACTACGCATCTCACAGATGAACCCGCAGCCTGCTCAAGCCAGGAGCAGGCAGCCCGAATGTTCATCATGGGAAGATGAGAAGCATTCAGATGACCAGAGAAGTAGAGAGTGCTGCTGGTCCCTGTGTGCTCGCCCACCAGGCCCACAGAGGTCAGCTGTGTCCACTATCTCTCCAGCCAGCTCCTCACACCTTCTGCTCACAGTCTTCACAGCCAGGCATGCAGTCAGGCTTGGGCTCAATAGGCAGTGCAGTGATACAATCACATCTCGTCTATGACAGCAAATGCTGCCTCAGCTGCACTGGCTAAGGGTATGCAAAAGGAACTTTCATCATTCGCATGAATAGATCCTGCTGACTAAATCTATATTAACATTTTGTTAATGTTCTGTGACACACACATACACACACACACAGTCAAACTCATGCATGCATCAAGAGATACATATGTGAATACTTACCTATAAGGTATACCCTGTCTCGGGTACAGTGAAAAAGTCTGAGCTATTTATTTTTTTTAATATTTATTTTATTGAAGTACAAATATCAATGAGACAGTTTTAAGATATCTTGACAAGATGGATTTGATAAATTAATACATTGCAAACTGTTTTCATAATGTTTTGGTATCATAGAAGGTGCATACATGATATTATACTTACAGACATTATTATAGCATGTCTCTTATCAGTAAATTGAGTGTAGCTGTTTGCATATCTTATTTTTTATACCTGAATTACATCAAAGATTCAATAATTAATACTTTCTACCTTGTTATTTTCCTAGTGGTTGTCCATAGTACTAGAAGCCGACATTCTGTTGGACAATCCTGTCCAACCACCATTAGTGCAAATCTTGCCTCTCATAGAATTATGTAGAAGCACAGCGTTATCTATCCCAATTGTACTGTCCATACACATACATCATGATTCTTCCTTTCTATACCCCTTCCTTTGTCTACACCTGTCAAAGATGGGCACTCCATTGTCATTCAACTAATTTAGGTGCCTGAACTCAACGACACAATAAGTCTGGGCTATTTAAAATAATTTTATGTAGAACCATGTTTAAACTTGAAGAATCCTCTGGTAGAATGTACAGAATGTTTTACAATTCTTTTTTGTATACTTGTATGTCCATTCGTTAAAATCTAAACTCTGAGTAGGCATTTTTCTCCACACTGTATTTTCCACTGTACATTTCTACCCTAATTGGCATCCATAAGATGCGTCATCACTAGGGCAGTTTATCTACGTAGTGCCTGGTGCCAAGCAGTGCAAAGATGCGGAAGAGGCCAGGTGGGGACAGAAGAGTGGGGCATGCAAAGTGCTGCATAGGTGTTATTTTTTATTTACTGGGGGGGGGGCTTTGCCCTGAGCTACCTCTCCAGCTTTTTGTTGTTATTTTGTGTGGTTCTTTTTTTTTTTTAATTTTGAGATAGCATCTTACTAAGTTGCCCAGGCTCAGTTCAAATTTGTGATCCTCCTGCCTTGGCCCCCCAGAGTGCTGGGATTACAGGACTGAGCCACCGCCCCTGGATGAAAAGTCTAATTTGCATAGCACTGTGTTCACCTCCTCGTCTCTGTTCCTATCAAAATAATGTCAAAGATTTTCAGCATTAAAAACAAATCAGTTTGCTTATATACAAGCTGGATTTCTTCTGAGACCCCAGGTCATAGGAATTGATTCCAAAACAAAAGAAGATATATCCAATAATCTCATGTCATGTATTTTTCAAGTACTCTCCAGAATCTATTAGTATATTAAAACTTCTAAGAAGAATATGAATTCAAATTTGACATTGATATGTCACTTATGAAAGTATCCCTGAGAGCTATGTGATTTTTAAGTACCATGAAATTTTCATCAGTTTATAGTTGGCCTATTCAGGATTCTTTTCATCTCTTACACATGAGTCTTGCCCTTCTCCGCTGACATTCATCTTCACAGCACACTTCGAGTGGCATTTGTTGTAAATATATTTAAAGAGCTGATAAATCCAAGCTTTGGCCTCCAAAGGTCAAGTTGTCCATTCAAGTCTGCATAGTGAAACCAAGATTTTGATTCCACTTTCACTCCCTGTAACCATGGATCTTTTTGGTAGCTTGCCTCTGTCATTTTAAAAGTCAGAGTTATGTTTCTGAAGGATTTCAACATGGAGAACTGCTTGTTCTCTGGTTAGTCTAAATTTTTTCTATGGTAGAGTTCACCCGAACATGTGTTACCCTACTTCTGCATGCCCTTCTGGTGGTAAACACTTAGAAAAGAGAGTGATGGAAGAGTTTCTGATCTAAATCAGGTTGGGATTCAGGGACAGAACATTACAATTCAGTTCTTCTGTGAATTAAAGGTGGGAATTAAATTATATTTATTAAATCCCCTGTCTTCTAAACTTAGTAGTTATGTAGATTAGAATTCTAAGGCTATAGGACCATTATTCCCACAATAATCAGCACTGGGACACATCATTTTGTCCTAGGGGACTTTGTCATTTTCCTGTGATGGGACATGCTATGGTCCCTCCACTATTCCAAATCCAGTCTAAGCATTCTCAGGTATTTTCAGATATGGTTCACTCTGCCCTTGAAGGGATTTTGAGTTCCATTTAATTCATTCAAATGGAGCAAAACATGCTCCTAGTCTTAAGGGAATTAATTATAAGTTCCTTTGGGGGTTAAATTTAACTGAAAGAAGCTTCTGAATATCCACTTGAAATAAGGTACTTAGAGTAGTATTTCCTTCAAACCTCTCTCCCCTTGGTTGCATTAGGTGTGTTAGTGTAAAATGTAACCCTGTTATCCCTCCAGTAAGCAGAGTATTGAGAGGGGGAGGATGCAAGGTTTAGGAATTGTGGTTGGCAGTGAAGGAGTGAAGAGTGTTTAGGCTGTGACAAAACAAAGTAGCAAGCAAATGTATCTGGGTCAATTGCGAGCACAAAGCCCTCTCACTGTCATTTTGGTAAGAAGGGACTGCATTTTAGAGACATGAATGCAGAACAGCAACTCATTAGATCTCATTAAATTTCATCCATAATTTAGGGAAGTTTTCCTTTTCAAAATTCCCCCTAAGGAGCCAATGTAGTGCTGCAAGCCAGTGATCTCAACATCCCTGAAGGATGAGGCAGGAGCATTAAAACTGGAGCCCAGTGGGGTAGTCTGTGAAACTCTGTTTCAAAATTAAAAAAAAAAAAAAAAGAGCTTGGAGTGTAGCAGTACAAAGGCCCTGGTTCACTCCCTAATACTGCAGGGGTAAGGTGGGGTGGATGGATGCCCGGATGGATGGATAGAAGGACGGACAGAAGGATGGATGGATGCATGCATGGATGTATGGATGGATGGATGGACAGATGGATGCATGGATGGGTGGGTGAATGCATGCATGGCTAGATAGATAGGGATTCCCTTAAATATTCTATGATTCATTTCCTGATTTCATTAGTCATTGAACAAATACTTCAGTCCTTAGAAAATGTCATCTACCACCTGAGCATCAACCCTAGTGCTATCTCTGCTGCCATGACATCCAAGCTCACAGGGATAGGGTGACTGATTACAGTGTGGTTTAGTGTGCTCAGCTTACCTGAGCAGTTCTGTTGTGGCTGCCTGGATAGGAAGGGTCATGCATGCTTCCCTGTGGCCACAGTGAGGTTAGGGTCCAACAGCCATCAGCAAAGGGAAGACAGCTGTGGCAGCTTTACAGCACCTATCTGTGAAGTCACAGATAGCCTTGGTCCCAGCCTTCCACTTCTAAGGCCCTACAGCACCAGCCATGCTGGACTTTTGTGTGCATCATGGACAATTTTATCTCCAAGCTTGGGGCCACTAAAATAGTCAATCAGTATGAATCACCCTGTTCTTGGATCATTAGATACCTGTAAATAATACCCTTGATTTTGAAATTAATATTAAAAGTAAAGCTGCATGGAAAAAAATATATCTGTGACAATCCTAACAGGTTAGCCTCTGTCTGGGTTCATTCTGTTTGAGGCCTCATTGCCAAGGGTGAAAAGCTCTATTAATAATACCTATTACCCAGCCCCAGCAGCACTGGAGGAATCAGCTTAGGAGGAACTGAGTGTCCTCCAAGCTCTGCTGTCCTCTGCCCAGCATGGAGACCAGAATTGCACACTATAATTGCAGCCCTCTTAAGCACTCACTGGCTGCTAGGAACTGCTGGAAATGCTGAGTGTGTTGGAGCTCACACAATCCTCCCTGCAGTCCCGTCAAAGAGCATTGTGGTTAGTGCTCTTAGCCCACAGACACCCAGAAAGGAGCACTCCTCCACCTCAGGTCCCCAGGGACTTAGAATAGGCCTCACAGCCAGGCAGTCCGTCTGCCTCTGCTGCAGAACAGAGGTGAAGAGTGTGGATTTTAAGCTGAGTAGAGTACAGCAAGCCTGAATTCACAGCAGTTGGGGAGGCTAAGACAGAAGGAATTCAAACCCAGCCTGGGCAACTTGGTGACTTAGTGACTTAGTGAGATCCTGACTTAAAATTTAAGAGAAAAACTTTAAAAGGGCTATAGCTGTAGCTCAGTGAAAGGTCCTGAGCTCAGT